>JAMXBB010000005.1:100057569-100406099 GCA_024138015.1 Lumnitzera littorea | reverse complement strand
GGGTGCTATTGCCTTTACTAGTTTTCAAATTCTCATGGTCCAGCTCTTATGTATATCCTTTAGTCCGTATGTCTGATGCTTGCCATTTCGTTCTAGCTTTCCATTCCGTAAGCAAACCAAACCCTACCCTAGTTGGAAGGCTTACTGCGTTTTAGGTTGTTGCTAGGGAATGGTCAAACAGCACCAATTATCGGCAATATTTTTAACTAGTATGAACTCGTTTAAGTACAGAACATTCTTCTAGGGACCCGGTAGTATGCATCGGATCATTTACAGCCATACACCAGCTTTAAGCCAAGTGGGTGTGATGTCCATGCACCTAAAAAACCAAAGTGTACGGCAAAAAAAAAAAGGAATGCATATACAGGTCCAGAGCAAGTATTTTCTAGAAAGTACTGCAAATTCTTTGTCCAGTGATAACTGATATGGGAACACACTTGCTGATTCAGTCTTCTGCAGTGTCTAAATGTCTAATATATACCATTAAAGAAGTCATGAACTCACATACAAATAATACACCTCCACAACAAAAACTTCAAGGTTCATACTGCAGACACAACATCAATTTGGAACCTAGCTACTTTGAGGGCATCAAAAGTTAACAATTTGATCCGAAACAGTTGGACTTAAATAGCCTTTACACCTTGCCAGCAATATCAAAGAGAATCTTCTCAGCATCACTAGACAAATATAGAACCCTGCCATGCAAATATCAACATGTTGATTTAGCCAAGGTAGAAAAAATCTGATTCCATGAAATGCTATCTGATTCAAGGAAATGCTTGATGAGGTCATAATAAAGATGAAGCCAGGGGAAGAAATCACAAAGATCCAACTCAGCTGTTATGATATTCAATTTATCAGTTAAAGCCAATACAGCTAGTTGAAAACCCAGATAAACAAGGATTGCACTAGTTAGATGCCAAGCAGAAAATAATATCAAATTATCACACTGATGTTGACTTTTCTGCTAGGAATTGCTCAAATACAATGACGAGTGAATTGATCCTAATACAATGCAAGCAAGGTTGCCAACGTCAATTTTGGGAGATGTAGGCAAAGAAGACAAGAAACTCTAGATTTGAACTTGCAATATTGAGATGTCAAAAGAACCAATTGAAAGGGGGCAATGACACAAAAACAGGTCATGTTGAAGAAAAGAAGATATAGCATTGGCAATATGTAGAAATCTAAAAGAACAACCTTCATTCATGAATAACATCGAAGATCCTTGCAAGTATACCCTAATCTTAACAAGCCTTTTTTTCTTTCTTCTTTCTTTCTTTTTTTTTTTATTTTAAATAATTTTCATGTACACATTTGAAGAGATCATATTTGTTATCATTATACTTAGAATCAATTACAGATATGCCATTAATAAATTACTTCAATCTCTTTTCAACAGCAAATTTGTATTAAGGAACTGAAATATGACTTTTCAAAATGCACTACTAAAGATTTGTGTCAAAATCAATAGTCAAATTATGTTCCAATCTAGATAAGTCCACAAAATAGAATGGGCATCATCTGTGATTATCCAGTAACTTTTTCCTGTCATTTAGTAAAAGCAATAAGTTAACAAAATAAAATAAAAATTTACACCTTAAACAATCCGTAGCATTTAGTCTCATTTTCAAATATCTGTATCATATATAAATTTTAATGTGGCTTATCCTGCAGCGTTGGAAAATGGAACTTTATTTTCTCACTTTTTGGAAAATAAAACTTTATTAGATTCTCAGAAATGTCCTCAGTTCCTCCATTCCAGCTTGGTGATATTGACTCTGTCCTCACGAGGATAACATCTAAAGATAATTCTTGACTTGGTTTTGTGACCTATCAGGTCAGAGCCAACATGCCATGTCTTGATTTTATCTGAACAGGCATATTTGCATAATGCAGGATCTACTTCAAGAGAAAATCTCAAAGCTAAAAGATTTTATAACTTTCTAATCTCTTAATTACTTCAGCTAAATAAATATGATATAAAAGATGTACTCCAGGAATGAATTTCTCGACACATTTTACCTTTCACGTAATTCACCCAATTACATTTAAGCACAAAAAACTCCTGAGCTATTATAAGATATCATCTTTTACAACATTCAGTCATATAGCCCTTCACTTTCTTTCAAAGGTCACTCCCACATTGCAAGAATTCATTACTATAATGGTTCAAGCAAATCCTCTACACATGAAACCCCCTCTGTATTTTTTTCCTATCTCCTCATGTGCTAAAGGTTAACTTACTATCAAGTTCATCCACTCATATTTCTGGCAATCCACTCAAAATATCTATTAAAATATTCTCGTCTCAACTCAAATGATTCTAATCCAATCTTTCCAGATAAAATATGTAAGATACCCTCATCTATCTCAACCTACCACATTAGATTACATTCTGTGCTCATTTAAAATTACCCCCCAAAATAAATAAATAGCCTCCAACAGCAAGACATATCTACATGAAAACTTTACTTCATAGGCTTAAAGTAATCCCTTAATTCTTCTTCTTTTTTTTTTGGGTGGGGGGTGGGTGTGTGTGTGTGTGTTTTGTAATTACCAATATCATCTTGTTTATCCTACAGTGGCTAAAGGGCTCTATCTATCCTTGTAGTAATAATTCATCATACATATTACTTATCAAAGAAAACAACTTATACATATCTCATGTGGTATTCCATGTTCTAATGAAACCGCAGAGAAGGCTCCTATCTTTCCTTTCACCCAAAAAAGAAAATACTATCTTTCCACAAGTTAACAGTAATACCCCCTGATGGCAATCGATTGGCAGAATACAACAATTGGACTCCAACTTAAGAAATTCTCATTAAAGAACTTGTATATTCTTTCTTTCTTTTACCTTTTTTTTTTTCCTCCTGTTTGGAGGGAAATAACATAAGATGAGTAGATTTTATCACATAAAATGCTTTCCTGAAATTTCCAAAAGAGGAAACAAATGTTCCGTGAAAATGAAACTGCACAACTACACGCACTTCATTTATTTAGTAACTATACATCAGTTTCATTCCATAGAATTCCATTCCAACAGCATAACATCTTTGATAAACATCTGTTACCAAAAATTTAAAAATATTCAGCAGCATATTTCTTTATTTATTTATTTATTATTTTTTTAGATTTGTAAACAGAAATCCTAAACCACCAGATATTTCAGCTTTTAATTAACATATAGGAAACAGCCTGAACATGAGAGCGTCCTCACCAACTTAAATCAAATTAAAAAGTTCTATTATTAAAGTAAATTAAAAAAAGAAAAAGAAAAAGAAGGAATCCAAATCTTGTACACAAACATATAAATCATAGTCCATATCAATCTATTTAGCCAAGTACTATAAATTAGAAACCTGACAAAAGGTTCATCTTTAGCCTTTACAATTTTCACAAATTTCTCCCCCACCCTTCCTTCCTGAAGTTGCATTTATAGAATCGTATTTCTCCATGCAACACAATGATTAATCAAACTCAGCCTTCCCCAATTTTTTCCTCCATCCCAGCATCATCAACAAGTTATTAACTTTGTATTGAGTAGGACTTAGGAGCATCTGCAAATCAAGCAAAGCATCCACATCTCCAGTCTAAGGATTCAAAGTTTGGGTAATCCTATCTATCATTATCCTTTACATGGTGTACCAAATCATAAAATTTTCTCTACTAATAGAAAATCAGTCCTAATAGCATTCCTGTTCCAGGTTACCATTTACCAAAATATGTTCCCTTTTTCCCTTACGAAGATCACAAGGCTATATTGATCTTAGTAACTAATTAACACCAACAGTAGCACAATTTCTCCTAATTCATCAAAGATATCTCCCTGATTAAGCCACAGTATAACATGTGGAATTGATCATGAGAGAAATAACAAGCTTTTCGGAGGCCTCATAGAGAACTCTTGGCTTATTTTACACGTAATCTATATAGTACTCTGGTGAAAATATTTCCCTAAAATCTTGTATCTTTCACTAAATCCAAGATTTACTAAACCATCCATTATCTAAAGCTACTATTTGAATTAACAACCAAGTCCAAGTCAGGCTAAACAGAATCATCTAGATTCCCCAAACTTGTATTAAAAATCCCAACAATCTTCCAGGGGAATAACTTCTACTCAGAGCAAAGCAGCAATAAAGACTCCTTCACCCTTCAAAAATTCATATTCTCCACATTCAAACTTGCAATATCTATACCGACATAAGAAAACTTATGCACAACTAGGCTAACTCTGGTATCAAGGGAAATAAAAAAAAAAAATGCATACCATGAACGATATCACTGTGGTGGTGGCTGTTGCTGAGGAGGAGCATTAGGAGGAGGAGGCATTCCAGGCCTAGGGGGACCAAAAACCCCTCCAGGTGGAGGCGGCATCCCTGGTCGAGGAGGAGGCGGTGCAGGCATTCCAGGCCTAGGCAGGGCAGCAGTGGGCGGTGGCCCTCTCATCATAGCTCCCTGAGGAGGGGGAGGAACCATGGGATGTGGCGGCCTCTGCCCATATTGCTGGTGGCCAGGAGGAGGCACGGGAAATTGTGGTGGTGGACCGGGTCTACCAGGTGGAAACTGTGCAGGCGGTCCCCGTGCCGCAATTGGCTGAGGAGGTGCCTGTCCAGGGTACGGTGGGGGGCGGATAACAGGAGGAGTTGGGTACGATATTGGTGGTGCAGAGAGATTCGGAACAGGGGGACGGGATATCTGTGGCTGCATCATTCCGGGGGCTGGACCACCAACACCACGAACAGGGCCAGCTAATCCCGGCTGAGCTTGAAGAATAGGAGCTGTTGGAATACCTCGTCCCGCAGGCCGGGCAACTCCAGGTCCAGCAATGGCAGAGGCGGAGACTGCCTTTGCACGGGATTCATCAGGTGGAGGTGGACCCTCTACAGTCATGGAAATCACCTCCTCACCCCTGAGGAGGACTAACCCTAACGTTCGGCGATCTTCTCTCTCCTCGTTAGGTTTTGAGCCTTTGGTTGGAGGTAGTTTACGGAACTCTTCGCAGTCCCCAAGTACGAGGTTCATGTGACGGTCGAATGCCATGAATTTGCCGACTAACTGGCGGCCATCCTGGATCGTGACCCGCATTCGATAGTTTATGTACTGAAGCATTTTCGAACTCTTGGACATCGACATTTTGGAACACTGGTTCAGTTCGTTTCTAGGGTTTTGGGTCTTGAGACTTTTGGTTGTAGGGTTTGCAGGCAATAAGAAGAGAGGGAGAGAAAAAATAAGCAGGATCTGTAAGTGAGAGTGTGAAGAGACTTTGGATTTAGGGTTTTGTCTGGGCTTTAGGGTGAGAAAGTTAGTAACATTTTTATGATAAGGTAACATGACAATACTTGTGCATTTAAATCTTTTATTTTTGAAACTGAATTTAGTTCTTTAAAAAATGTCATTTAAATCACTTTTTAATTATTTTATTTTTAGATAAAATAATTAAAAGTACTAAAATTATTTCATATTTAGAAGTATTAAATGGACTAATCCTCTTGGGCTCACTTTGCCCCGCAAGTTAAATAGGCTGGACTTATTTGGTTCGCTTTTAAACGGGCAATTAGTATGAATATTATACACAATTATATACACAAACAATTATTTTAAAAAAATAATATATAAATAGTATGAAAAATGCATAAAAAAAATATAATTGTAGTAATACATTACAAATCTATCCATTAAAATATACAAAAAATATGTTAATAGCATTTATTTATTTATTTTTTTAAGAAATCATCATTTATATTAGAAAATTAATGAATGAGATATTAATTGGAAAATTTCAGACATAAAATATCATTCAATTGCAATGATAGTATAATCAAATAAAATCTTATTCCATTGTAGAAAATTATTGTTGGAAATTAGTTCTTTTTTCCCTATACTAAAACCTTCTCCCTTTATTAAATTATACAAAAAAGATTAGTGTAATCTTTCTTTTATATATATATGTATATATCTTCTTCTATATCTTAATTTATATTTATATATGTATAAAGCCTTAACCAATTTTTTTGTGTCTATACTTTTCTACCACATTTTTATTAATTACCCTTCTAAGTATATTTTCTAAAACTAATTACTACATATTAATTTATTCACTCCAAAAGATTAGTTTAATAAATTTTTCAACTAAACTACCACACCTTAACCCTTTTCTAATAACCGCTAAGTCACTAACCTTCTTTCTTTTATAGTTGTTCATCAAACTGAACCAAAAATTAAATCAAACTACAAAATGCGGTTTTCTTATGTATAGGTTCTGTTTGCGGTTTTATTTAAGGAGTGCACAAAAAATTCATAGTTCGATTCGGGGATTTGAACTAAATTGAATTGCTTAATCCTGAATCGAACCGCTTGTTAGAAAATAAAAAAATAAATAAATGATATTTTTTAGTTTTAAACTATAGATAACTTATTTTTATTCTCTTTTTATTCAAAAATTTTTAGAATAAGGTAAGGAGTCTTAATTTAGAAAAAGAAGGACAAAAAAAAAATTAAAGAATTAGAAAAATTAAAAAAAATAGAAAAATTAGAAAAAAAATCACAAAAATAGAAAAGTTGGAAAAATCACAAAAAAGTAGAAGATTTATGAAAATTTATATAAATAAATAGAAATAATAATAAAAATTTTAAGTAGTTTAAATAGAATAGGATTTTTTTTTTTTAAATTTAGCTTTAATGCTTTTAGGGTCTTAAATAATAAAAGAGGAAAGGAATGTTAGGCTTCGACTTAGAGTTAAATCTAGCTTGGGCCAACCTAGTATATATGATTGTATATATAAATAAGGCAAAGGTTAACGGTTTTACACTTTGACTCATACTTGGGTTTGGCATAGAGATCTTAGATTCAAATCTCACCAAAGACATAAAGTATCTTTTATTTTTCTTCACAAAATACACCTACTTGGTATAAAAAAATCAGTGGGCTACATGTCTGGTCTTGACATGTGGCACTTCGCAATTGGACCACAAGCTAGTGTGGCGCCCCATGGTACCATGTCAACTATGTAGCATGATGCATGGCAGTATACATGTTGTTGTCCCTACCGTGTCATTAGCCATGTATCATTTCAAGACACATGGCATGATGACATTTAACCCTGTAGCTGACATGGTGCCACATCAACACTCTTTTCTCTCCCTTTCTTTCCATTTCTCTCCTTTTTCCTAGCAAAACTAGTTCGTAACCCCCACTTTGGCCTAATTTTTTGTGCAATTTCCATACTTAAAAACACTAATTAATGGATAATTCTTGTTCTCCACATGGAACACTTCAAATTGAATCCAAAAACATGTCTAGATTCGACCATTTAATAAGTTAAATTGAGCTTTGAAAATTGGAAAAGAGCTCAAAATTCAAATTTTCCCTCCCTTTCCTCTCACTTGATTCGAGCACTTTTAATGTGAATTAAAGCCTTCTATGAACTTTTTTTGGCATATTTAGACACAAATAAAGTCTACTTAACCAGGGTTTTTCCTCAAATTCTTGAAATTCGAGCTTGATCAAAAGCACGGATTAAATTCTCAAATCCAAAATTTTTAAGTTTAGCACTATTTTGACTAACATATGTAAGGGATTGAGAATCAGACAACTCTCTTAGACAAAACTCTCTCTCTCTCTCTCTACCAACGTTGCCTCCTCTCTCCTTTTACAGCTCCCTCTCTCTAACCACTTTCGAGTAAATTCACCACCCCCAATAGCTTCCCCTCAACGTAAGCTTTGAAACCTAGTCTTCTCCTTACTTTGCTATGCCCTTTAGCTACATCTTTGACCTTCTACTGTACGAACCTTAACCCTAGCCGTAATCCCCACTCTCAAACCACTATGTAACACCACCTTTGTTACAAACTGACTCCACAGCTAAACTCACCATACCCAAAAACCTAACACTCCACTCCCCTTTTACCTACAATAATCCTTACTGTAGCCATTCACATCCAACCGTAACCACCTCCCTTAAACAAACCACCAAACTACCACCACCTATTGAGGCATTGAAACTTCTTCGCCCCATCACCCTTCCCCCCACTTTACCTAAATCCAATACAAAAATCACAAATCCCCCTTTCCTCGCTTTGTTTTAGTGTCTAGATCAAGCTTAACAAACCCTTCAACCATGTTGCCTTCGCGATCTACGTGGAGCTCCAAGTTCGACTCGTTGGCTGCTTTGGATCTAACCTGATGACTTGCGTTTCCGCTCAAGTTCGACTCGTACAAGATTTGGTCTGGCCTGCTCCTTGTTATTTTGTGTTTCAATTTTTTTATTTAATTATTGTAATTGCAAAAATAAATAAATATAAAAAAAGAGAAAAATTGAAACAAAAAAAAAAAAGAAAGAAGAAGTGATGTAGGGAGTTTTAGTTTTTTTATTTTATTTTATTTATTTATTTTTTGATTGGGACATAAAGCAAAAAAATAAAGATATGCAAAAAAAATAAACAATAGAAGTAAAATAAAATAAATAAACAGATAAACAAATTTTACCACTTAGAATTTTTTTCTATGAAAATAAAATAAAATGGACCCTTTCAAAATTAGGAAATTTTTAGAACTTTTCAAAAATAAAACCCTGATTTAGGACTCTTTAGATCTTCTTTGATAAACTCGAACCTACTTAAAACGTAAACTCAACTTTCTTTTAAGATTAAAAATTAACCAACTTACCTAAAATTTTTATAAAAGAATTACGTATGTCTGATCTTAAATAACGAGTATGTAGGCATCTCCAAGGCGACATAAAAAATAAAAAAATTTTCCTCATTTTAGCTTAAATCATTCACTTTAAAATAAATACTAATTCAATTTTTAATTTAAAAGGTCAATTTCAAAAGTTAAAACTATATTTGGAAAGTTTGTTGTACCGGTAAGGTTTTAAAGAACCTAACTCTCAGACTCAATTTCTAGTTTTTCAAAAACTCTTTTCTAAAAATTGGTTTTATTTTTTTCTTGTATGAAGTAATATCCAGATCAAAATCAAATCTACCTATTTGGTTTTGACCTAAATCATTTCCCAACCTTAGTCGGGTGGTAACTCTTAAGTGTTTATAAAATTCTTTTAAAAATCTTTAGTTTTCCTTAAATCTTAATCCATGGTTAATATTAAATGGGTAAAGTTTAATATTGATCAGGTTAAGGAAAACTTATAAAAACCAGGAAAAATATCAAGCTCAACAACTTGGCAACTCCATTAGGAGTGTTAAGAGGGTTAGTCATCTAACTTTCCAAATTTAGAATTAATTTTTTAGATCACCTTATTGAGTGTAATTTATTTATTTATTTATTCGTTATTATTTATTTATTTTTTTGTCTATAGTTGTATTTGAAAAACTACATTAGGAACTCAAGAGGAAGGTAGGGGGGTAGGGGAGGTGTGTTGAATTGAGTTCAATGCCCAAATTTTAATGTAATACCAATTTCTTGATTTAAGTAACTAAATGAATGTAATATTGAAATAATAAAACAATAATGAATATAATCAAGATAGTGATAAAACAATAATAAGTGCGGAAAATAAAGAAATAGGGATAGAGAAAATCAAGCTCGAATTTATCGTGGAGTTCAGACCGCCACCTACTTTCCATGGACATATAATACCTTCAACTGAGGACTTCATACTACTTTATTAATTTCTCAATTTAAGCTCTAAGAACTATATATATACAAACTTGATTATACAAGTTTCACACTTATAACTCACTCACTCTTGATTTTACAAGATTCTTAATCATAATAACTCTCAAAACAAACTCAATCTCAAGTATAATGTACTTTCTCAAAGTTCTTACAAGTATAAATCACTTTACATTATACTAGGGATTTATAAATGATTTAGCAAATTAAGTATACAAGACAAAGGGTAAGTGAACAAAAGGAATAATTGTAGATTTCTACCTCTATTTCTTATCCTTCAACTACCTAACAATTTGTATTTATAACCTCTTAAGAAAATCTAACAATTGGTTTACTTTTCTCTTCATTTAACGCTTTGTAACGACTCTTTTCTGTATAGACTAGCCGGATAGTCCATTCAAATAGGGTTACCATTTCAACGGTCTTCAAGTCACCAGTCGCATGGTCCAATATAGCTTACTGACTTATAACAACCAGTCGGACAGTTCAAGAATAACCAATCGCACAATCCATCACCTGCCACTAATTTGTAGTAACCAGCCGAACGGTCCAAGGATAACCAGCCATATAATCCATCACTTGCCATTGATTTGTAGCAATCGGTTGGATGGTTTACACCAGAACAGCTGAACAACATATACTAAGATATAGTAAATAGTTCTATTCCCTTTTACTTCTTTCAAGAATTTCAAATTCAATCTAATCAAGTTATATTACAAAGATATCATGCAAAACATAGTGTTCTAAAAATAATTCAAGTCCTTTATCAAATTGACCATGTATTTATGAGGTTTGCTAAGAGGTTCATAATTAATGATTAATTTGACATAACTTGTATGGTTACACAAGAGCCAATGGGTTCAACAATATTAACCTTTTTTATAGGGATAACATTATTTAAGTTTTTGAATTGCCCAAAAGGTGGTGGGGGTATAGGGAGGGGTTATTGTGTAGGTTTTGGGTGCTATGGTGTAACCACCGCTTGAGATTGATCAATGAAAGTGTTTTCTAAAAGCAAGTAAAGTCATAGAAGCTTAAGAACCTTTAGAAACCGCCCTTTATGCATACATATTCAGAACCGACAAATAATTAAGCGAGATGAAAAAGAAAAAAGAAATGATAGCTCGAAGTTTCTTTAGTTTCCCTTGTAATTTCATCAGTTGTAAACATAGTTTTGATGTAAATAAGCTTTAGTTGTGTTTTGTAACTTTATTGTAAAGAGTACTTTTCAAGTCTTGTAACAACATTTTCTTTGTAAATTATTCCAAAAAATGGCCTACTTATCTAACTTTATCCACTTTGGAGAAAAGTTCATTAATAAGCCCATCAACCCTAAGCCTACTTTGGACCAGTGGTTTTAGCACTTTAAACCCAGGGGAATAGGAAATCGTCACCAACCAAATTAGGCCCATTTTGTTACTTCCTAAGGTAAAAATCAAGATAAACTTAATCAAGGCCTTAACCAGTTTCTGGGAACCCAAAGAAGTAGCTTTTCGAGTTGGACCTCACCTAATCAATCCGATACTTGAAGAGTATACTTAATTACTTCAAGCCGCTCCCTTAGAAGACATATATATTTCGAATTTGGAAGTCGATCCTGTAAACACATTATCAAGATTCTTGGAGGTTAGAAAGGCTGGAGTAAACAAGGTCTTGAAAAGCTGTAATAAGAAGTGCATCAAGTTAGAAGACTTAAAACTTGGTTCACAATTGAGCCTAATTCTAACAAATAGGCCATCTTTTATGGTAATCCAAACGATTACAGATAGAATAGAATTAATGCTTTTATCCTGATTGCGTTCGGGACTATCCTATTCTTAAATAGAAAGTTCCCCATTCACTTTAGGGTCTCAGAATTAGTAAGTCAATTTCTTGAAGGAAATTCTTACATCTTGACCCTCCTTGTAAAACAAATTAAAAGCCTAAACATATTGAAAAAGAAAACGATGGCGCAGTAAAGACTAGCATGGCATTACTAAATGCCTGGTTCGTAAGCTACTTGAAGTGTTTTGGGCTTGACTTAATTCGAGGAGAATTCGCCTACAGGATTGATTTAATTGACTCCTTTGTTGATAAAGTCCATTTGCTAAAAGATAAGTCCACTTATTGTTTGAATGGAGTCCTATGAAACTTTCATGTTGTTGATATCTTATGGAAAACTAGGTAGAGCAACTTCAAAATGGTAATCCTAGTTTGTAAAAATTATCAAACAGTCCCCCTAATTAGGAAGAAATGGTGTATAGGTTATTACTCTAACAATATGATCAGGTAGTTTGGGGAGATTTAAGATATAGTCTATAGGCCCCCACTAGATATCACGACCCTTGATTATAAAGATCTTTATCTACCAATACCACAAAAGATATCCCAACTCCGAGCGATTAAGTAATTGTGAGAAACAAGGATTGTCAACCTTAACATTGATCTGGGAGAATGGTTGGGAGAAGTGGACAAGCACAAGGTCACCAAAGAATATTTGTATAATCAACTCCATAAAGCAAGAGAGATCCAATATCGAGTGTTAGAGATCATATAGCCCACACCAGCAAAACTAAACTCTGAAATCAAAATCTACTTAAATCAAGTACAAGCTTGTGTAGAAGTTATGTATGAAGAGCATGACATGTGGGAAGACCTCTTTTAGGAATCTAAACAACATTCGTGGGCCTTAGAACATTAATTGAAAATGACCTAAAGAAGCTCAAAGAATTTGAAGAAACAATTGAGCTCGGCCCAAGGAAGAGAAAGGAAGTGCCAGTAAGACCCAACAATCATAAAAAAGGAACACCAACTAAGCGCCAAAGAGGTGTTTAGAAATAGGAGTATTTTTTGAGCAATGTGTTTTTCTTTTTGGAATAATAATGTAAAGGTAACTCCTAAAGTTGCAAAATAAAGAATAAAGTTACCATCTTGTTGATTAATTGTTAGTTTAACTTTTTTGCATATGTGTGACATACATTTTGCATCTTACATGTACATTTATTTATTTATTCATCTCATTTCTTTAAAATATACATATGCTAACTTGTTAAGAAGTGATCTTAAACTAGGTCACAAAGATAGCTCCATAGCATCAAACCTTTCAGAGAAGTCTTATCCGAACCCATTCTCAAACTAGGATGGCTAGCCAAGGAAATGACAACATCAACACCAAGAACGATAACAACGGTGTCAACCTTAAAGTCGTTGATCCTATTGAGCTGAGGTTTTGCTCCTTAGAACAAACAATGGGAAAGATTATAGACCAGTTAAGCTTCCTCGTTGACAACATTGCTTTGCTCAAATCTACAGCACCATCAAATGAGGAAAGCTTTAAGGCTTAATATGGAAAGAATGTCGAAGGCCCACTCGTTGAAGCAGACAAGGCATGTGCCAAAGTTAACCTGGCCTTTGAAACTTTTGAAATAGAAGGGGTTTATCCAAAGGTTAACTCGACTTTTGAGCCCAACACTTACTCATTCCTGATTAACACGAAGCTAGAAGCTAACTAAGACAGATTGAAAGAATTAGAGAGGCAGTTGACCCAACAAATTATTGAGAAAATGAAGATGCTTGAACGTTATGATGGTTTCAAGTAAGTTAGTATTGCAGACTTCTCTACTTATGATTATGGACATTTCCCCAAAAAGTTCAAGGTACTTGACTTGGAGAAATACAATGGGACTGGCTGCCCTAAACTATACACCAAGTTGTATGTACGAAAGATGGGCAAGTACGTATAATATGACCAACTCATGGTGCAAACATAATAAGATAGCTTGACCGGACCTACTTTAAACTGGTACTCCCAACTGGATTTGAATTAGGTGAACACATGGGAGAAGCTGGCTAAGGCGTTCTACGAACAATATAAGTTTACTGTTAAAGTGACACCAACTATTTAAGGAGTATGCCTAAAGATGGAGATCCTTAGTTGCAAGAGTATCTACCCCCCATGACTAAGAAAGAGATAACTTCGGATTTCATCAATACTCTTGAATAGCCTACTTCTCCCACCTAATTGGGCAAACCTCCTTTAGCTTTGCAGAGGTAATAGTAGTAGGGTACTGGATTCAAAGTGCTGCCTTTTTTAGTAAGTTACAAGAGCCGTCATTTAGAAGACCACCCTTTATAAAGCCCACAACTAGCAAGCCTAAAAAAGGCACTGTTGGTATGGTGAATTTAAACACTAGGCCCAATACCTAGCTCTCCTTCAGAACAAATCCTCCACCAGTTTATCAACAATATAGAAGCTAACCTCAAGTCAATAGGGCCCCAAAGTAGTTCACTAAGATACTGGTTCCTCTTAGCCAGGTCTTCGAAAAATTAAGAAAAGATAATTTAATCCATTTTGAGCTTCCTAACGAAAGGTACAAACCAAGGGTTTTTTATCCAAATGCAAAGTGTCAGTATCATTTAGGGCAGGTAAGTCATTTAACCGACTCATGCTAGAGATTGGAAAACAAAATTTAGGACTTGATTGATGAAGGCATGGTTTAATTGGACTTCGTGGAGGCTCTAGTTCCAAACATCAACAATAACCTTCTGCCTAACCATGGCCTATCATCAATATGATTTTTTTGACTCAAATCTTACAGTCAACATGATTGGTTTTGATTGGAAGCCTAAAGTCTATGAATTTTACAAACAACAGAAGAAACAAAATCTAAAGACCAAGAGATACACTTTCCATATGTCCTTAGCCTTTGAGAATTATAAAACTGCCCCTTTTAACTACCAAGCAATTAAACAGGGGCAATCGGGTTCTCTTGTAGGAGTGATTACTTGCTCTAGCAGAATCTATGACCCAAAAGAAAACCTTAAAAAGAAAAATATGCTGGAAGAATCAATCAACAAACGAGTTGAATATGAAGAAGGATTGTCTGTTTTCATTAAGATGATCAAATCAAGTGAGTATAAAATAATAGATCAACTTACTAAGACTCTAACATAGATATCTCTTATGGGTTTATTGACGGCATCTAAACTACATCAAGAACCTCTTTTGCGGACTCTAAGGGAGGTTAAGGTCCCTTATGAAATATTAGTCGAAAAGATGGGATCAATTACTAACTCTATCCTTACCATAGATTAGATTTCTTTTTCCACCGAAGAATTAATTGAGGAAGGTAATCAGCACACTAAGCCTCTCTTTATAATGGTGAAAGTAAACAATATAATCATAGCTAGAGTCCTTATCAACAACGGATCATCATTAAATGTTTGCCCTCTTACTACCCTGGACCTATTGGGCATTGATGCGACCGTGATCAAGTTGAGTTTTACAACAGTTAGGGCTTTTGACAGGTCCAGGAGAGAAATTGTAGGGGAGATTGACTTGCCAATTGTCATTGGCCTATAAACTTTCAACGTTCAATTCCAGGTTTTAGACATCCTAAGGTCCTTCAACCTCTTATTAGGAAGACCTTAGATTCATGCAGCAGGGGTTGTACCTTTAAGTTTATATCAGAAGGTCAAGTTCATCTCAAATAGCTAAGTCATAACAATTTTAGGTGACCAACTTCAATGGAAGAGTTGCAAAACAAACAAGTGAGGGGCAAAAGAGGTAACATATTTTATCATGCCCCAATGACCTTTCTACTGTTGACAGAGACATCAATTTGGGTTGATGTTCAAACCCTTGAATCTATTAGAAAGGACACCCTTAGCAAGAATGAATTAGCTAACCCATCCCGTAAGCTCTAGCACTTGAATAGTTGGTTCTTCGTCCCTACGAATGATTTAAATGTTGTTATGGTTTAATTTTCATCTTCTACAAGCAAAGTTGATATCCTTAGCAGTTGTTGACATTAGAATTACCTCCATTACTTTTCCTGCTCCATCAAAAGGTCTTATTCCCTTACTCCATTCAAATGAAACCCATACATTAAAAACATAAGAAAAGATGAAAGTCAAATGTAGAACATTGGTAATTAACAAAACTCTTTAAAATACTTTATTACAGTTGATCCTCTTCGATGGAGAGTTTTATTATCTATTTTTCAAGGAAAGGCAAAATCTAGACAAGTAAATACCTCATGATAGATATTTGCTGGTTAGGGATAAGGGATTCAGTTCAGAAAAATTCGAAAGACAATCAATTGATGAACAAAAATAGTAGATGGCACTTTGTATCGAGTTAATTTTTGTGACTTCTCTAAGGGGCCAACAAAGCCTCAGAGGCTCCATGTCAAGATCAATTGGGTTGACGATAGGAGATTAGGGTTAAATCCATTTCAAAAGATGAGTTAGCTAGTTTTGATAGGACTTTTCAAAGAAAGGTTTGATGGTTTGGGTGTTATCAACAAAACCAGGTAAGTACTTCTATACAATGTTAGCACATTGGTTTTGAACATTACATTTGCATCTCTTAGAATAGTGACTAGCATTTGGGATACTTTCCTCCTTCTTAACAACCTTTTAGTGTTTTAGTTGATTCATAGGACTTTGTCCTAACTCTTTTAGGGTTCTTAGCCATCCCACAAGGCACTTACCCTTCGTTCTATCTTTAGGGTCCTAGCCAGCATTTAAAAGCATTGTCCAAACTCACATTTCCTTTAGTTTTCAATTTAAGGTCTTAACTAGCTCAAGGAGTGCTTCACTCGTTCGCTTAGTTTAGTCAACTCAGAGGATCACCACTAGACTTTCAAATCGATTTCCAAATTTAGAGTTGTTAGTCCCTTAGAGACACTCCTGTTTAGGTTAGTTAGCTCAAAAGAGCATGACTAGGTTTTCAATTTAGGGTTTTAGCTAGCTTAAAGAGTGCTTCGCTCATTTGCTTAGGTTAGTTAGCTCAAAGAAGTGCTACCAAGCTTTTAAATCAAGTTCCAAATTTATAATTACTAGTCCCTTAGAAATGCTTTCACTTATGTTAGTGAGCTCAAAGGAGTACTATTAAGTTTTTAAATTGATTTCCAAATTTAGGGTTGCTAATTCCCTAAAGACGCTCTTACTTAGGTTAGTCAGCTTAGAGGAGTATTACTAGGCTTTTAAATCGATTGCCAAATTTAGGGTTGCTAGTCTCTTAGAGATGCTTCCACTTAGGTTAGTTAGCATAAAGAAACATTAATAGGTTTTCTAATTGATTTCCAAATTTAAGGTTGCTAGTCTCTTAGAGATGCTCCCACCTAAGTTAGTCTTAGAGGAGTGTTACCAGGTTTTCCAAATCAATTCTAATTTAGGGTTGTTAGTCCCTTAAAGACGCTCCCACCTAGGTTAATTGGCTTAAAGGAGCATTACTAGGTTTTCAAATCGATTTCCAAATTTTGGGTTACTAGTCCCTTAAAGATACTCTCACTTATGTTAGTCAACTTATAAGGGCATGGCTAGGTTTTCAAATTCTTTTAGGGTTCTTGCCTACTTATAGGGACGTTACCCTCCTTCAATTTCTTTTGTGTCTTGGCTAACTCTTAAAGCACCTCCTCTTCCTTTCACCTTTCACCATTCATCAAATCTCTAATGGATTATGTCTAGGACAGCTAGCTAGCTGAAGCACTTCTTAGGACAACTTCATCTCTAGTACAAAAGAAGTGTCTCTTTTATTTTTGTGGCAAAGATTTTCTCAAATTTCATCAGAAAGAGTGGCAATTGTAGATACCCCATTTTTGCCTTCTTTTTATTTTAAAAATTTTAGAACAAGGTAAAGGGTCCTAATTTAGGAAAAAAAAAGAACAAAAAAATAAAAAAAAATTAAAGAATTAGAAAAATATAAAAAAATAGAAAATTTAGAAAAAAATTCACAAAAATAGAAAAGTTGTAAAAAAATCACAATATGTAGAAGATTTAGGAAAATTTATATAAATAAATAAATAAAAAGAAATAATAATAAAATTTTTAGGTAGTTTAAATAGAATATGATTTTTTTTTTTAAATTTAACTTTAGTGTTTTTAGGGCCTTAAATAATAAAATAAGAGAGGAATGTTGGGCTTAGGCTTAGAGTTAAATCTGGCTTAGGCTAACCTAGTACATATGTGTAATTAAATTGCACATATGAATAAAGCATAGACCGACGGCCTGACGGTTCCATACTCTGACTTGCATTTGCATTTGGCTTAGAAATTTTGGGTTCAAATCTTACTAAAGACATAAAGTGTTTTTTATTTTTCTTCACAAAACATACCTACCACGTATCAAAAAATCATTGGGCCAAGTGTCTAGTCGTAACACGTCGTGCTTCATGATTAGACTACAAGCTGATGTGGCACCATGTCGCATGACATGTCATCCACGTGTCAGACATGTAACATGACATGTGTCACTATCCCTACTACGTCATCAATCACATGTCATTTTGAAATACATGGCATGATGCTATTTGACCTTATAGCTAGCATGGCGCCACGTCAGTACTCTTTTCCCTCTGTTTCTCTTCCTTTCTTTCCCTTTGCATACTTTTCCCCAACAAAACCAATCTACACCCTCCACTTTGGCTTTATTTTTCGCATAATTTCTATGCATAAAAACATCAATTAATGGATGATTCCTGTTCTCCACATAAAACACTTCGAATTGAATCTAAAAACATGTCTAGATTTAGCCATTTAATAAGTCAAATTGAGCTTTGAAAATTAGAAAAGAGATCAAAATTCGGATTTTCCCTCCCTTTCCTTTTACTTGATTCAAGCACTTTTAATGAGAATTGAAGCCTCCTATGAACCTTTTTGGCATATTTAGACACAAATAAATTTTATTTGACCAAGTTTTTCCTCAAATTTATGAAATCCAAGCTCGGTCAAAAGCTTATATTAAATTCCCAAATCCAAAAATTTCTAAGTTTGGCACTACTTCGACTAGTATAGGTAGGGGATTGAGAATTAGATAACTCTCTTAAACACAACTTTCTCTCTTGAACTCTCTTCTCCACTCGCAAATTCACTCACTCACTCTCTCTTTCTCTCTACCACCATTGCCCCCTCTCTCCCTCTACAACTCCCTCTCTCTAGCCACTTTCGAGTAAACTCACTACACCTAATAGCTTCCCCTTAACGCGAGCTTTGGAACCCAGTCTTCTCTTTGCTCTACCGCGTCCCCTAGCTATATCTCTGACCCTTCGCCGCACAAACCTTAACCCTAATTGCAACCCTTACTCTTAAAGCACTACATGCTACCACCTTTGGCATAAACTAACCCCATGGCTAAACTCCTCATACATAAAAACCTAACACTACACTCCCCTCTTGCATCTAGTGAGCCCCATCATGGCCATCCACATCTGATCGCAACCACCTCTTTTCAACAAACCACTAAACCACCACCACTTACCGAAGTATTGAAACTACGCCCCCAAATCCAATATGAAACTCACAAATCCCCCTTTCTCTGCTTGTTTCGATGTCTAGGTTGAGTTGAACAACCCCTTCAACCATGTTGCCTTCGTAACTCGCGTGGAGCTGTAAGTCTGACTTGTTACTTACTCCGGATCTGACCCAACGACTTGTGTTTCTACCCAAGTTTGACCCACACAAGATTTGGTCTAGCCTACTCTTTGTTGTGTTGTGTTTCGATTTTTTTTTTAATTTAATTCTTGTAATTACAAATAAATAAATATAAGAAAAGAGAGGAAAAAAAAAGAAAGAAGAAGTGATTTAGGGGTTTTAGTCTTTTTTATTTTTTCTTTTATTTATTTTTCTTGATTAGCACATAAAACAAAAAAAAAAAGATATGTAAAAAATAAATAATAAAAGTAAAATAAAATAAAAAAGGGAAATAAAAAAAATGGAAAAATAAAATAAAATAAATAGATAAACGAATTTTATCATATAGAAAATTTTTTTTAATGAAAACAAAATAAGATGTACCCTTTTAAAATTAGGAAATTTTTAGAACTTTTTAAAAATAAAATCTCAATTGAAGACCCTTTAGATCTTCCTTAATAAATTTGAACCTACTTAAAACGTAAACTCAACTTTAATCAATCAACTCACCTAAAATTTTCATAGAAGAATTATGTATGTTTGATCCCGAATAGCGAATATGTAGATATCTTCGGGACAACATAAAAAATGAAAATTTTTCCCCAATTTTAGCTTAAATAATTCAATTTAAAATAACTATTGTTAAATTTTTATTCTAAAAGGTCAATTTCTAAGGTTAAAACTATATTCGAAAAGTTTGTAGTACTTGTAAGAGTTTAAAGAACTTAACGTTCGGACTCAATTTTTGGCTTTTTAAAAACTCATTTCTAAATTTTTTTTTTTTCCTCATATGAACCAATGTTTAGATCAAAACCAAATCTACCCGTTTCATTTTGTCCTAAACCATTTCCTTATCTCGGTCAGGTAGCGACTTTAATGCTTCATTCATTTAAGGGGAATTGGAATTCAATTCCTCCCTTATTCCTTATTACAGCGTTCACTTGGTTTTTTGTCTCCGAATCGCAATTCCTTAGGAATCCTTATTACGTGAAATTAAGTAATGGGGATTCCTTGATTTAACCAAAGAATCACGATTTCTTATAAAATTTCATATATTTATTTTAAAATAATCTCATATCAATTTAATGATGACCACCACTATTATTACCGTCGCCACTATCACCATTGCCGTAGCCGCCGCCGCCGCCGTTGCTGCCGCCGTTGCCACCATCATTGCCACTACTACCATCGCTGCTGCTACTAACCACTGACCACCACCACTTACCGTTACTACCACCGTCACCACCAACTACCATCATCACCACCAACACCATTGCCATCATACTGTTGCCACCACTATTACTGTCATCGCCATCGTTACCACCACCATCGTCACCACCACCCACCACCATTATCATCGCCGCTACCATCTCTGACTACTACTATCATTACCACCACTGCCATTGTCACCACTGCCGCCGTTATTACCACTACCATCTCTGACTACTACTATCATCACCACCACTGCTGTCGTCACCACTACCGTAACTACCCCTACTCCCCCTCCAAGCTATTACCCCAGCCATTGCCACCGTTACCGCTATCGCCACTACTACCGACTACTGCCATCACCATTGCCATTGAACATTATCACCCCTTCGCCTCCGTAATTGATATCCACCACCACTACCACCTATTACTTTAGAATTATTTGAGAAAAAAAATGAATCAAGGGTAATTTAATCATTAAAGTTCTATTACGTGTCTATTTTTAAGTTATTTATTAATCCAACTAAACAAAATAATAAGTATTATACCCTTATTACATTCCTTAAGAATTTCAATTGCATTTCTCCCTCATTCCATTCAGTGAAATTAACGAGCTGTAAGTGTTTATAAAATTCTTTTAAAAATTTTTAGTTTTCTTTATATCTTAGTCGATGGTCAATATTAAACGGATATGATTTAATATTGATCGGATTAATGAAAACTTACAAAAACCAAGAAAAATCAGTCTCAATGTAAACCTTGTGGATATTTCAATTTACCGTTTCTTTTTTTGTCATTTCTCATTTTATTCTTAGCCTTTATAATCCACCTATTTTCCTTCACAATTATCTCTCATCTCTAGTTGACACGCATACCTTCGCTATCATTAAGATACAATGTTGTCATACAATATTATATGATTTTAATTCTTGTATAATATTCCTTAATTTGGATATCAATATTGGTTGAAAGCTCCAATTACTATTATTATTATCAAAAAAGAAAATGATACTTTCGAAAAGTGGTTCAATTCAAAACCTTGAACTGTTAAAAACAGTTTGATTCATTTATAGTTTATATCGAATCGTTTCAGATGCAGTTTGGTTCTATTCAACTCCTAAACCAAATCGAATCAAACTAAACCACGAATACCCCTACTTTCTTCTCCTCTTTCTTCTCTTTAGTTTCCAAAACCTATGATACTTTTCAATTTTTTTTTTTATTGATGGAGGTTTCAGGCTTCTTTTACTTTTTGCATTTTTAAATATAGTACTAAGGTCATTGTAAGCTTTAGCCTAATAGCATGAATAATGGTCTTTTGATGGGATAGACTAGTTTCAAATTTGCCCTCCTCCAAATTTTAATATGTAAAACGTAAATGGTTGAAAAAAAATATGCATTTTCTACTTCTCCAATTTAATGTTACTAACAAAAGATTATATTAAATGGAAAAGTATGAGGGAAGTTATCATATTATTTCATTTTTTAATATATTATGCACCCATAATATGTATGCAAGTTTGCTATATTAAAGCCTTTGAGAGCCTTTGGTGTTTTATGTGTATAAGTATCTTATTTTATAAATGTAACTTCCACATATATTTCATATAGCAGTTTTTACCATTATTCAATCACTAAAATAACTTCCCACTTCCACTTTTTTTTTTTTTTTTTGTCTCATATGTCTTACCACTACTAAAATTCTTTGCTAAAATAACTTTCTAGTTCCACTTTTTTTTACCCTAATATATCCTTAATGTATATAAATAACAACTATTAATTTTGTATCTTATGACTCTAGGACCAGAGAGAGCAGAAGTAGAGAATGCCTTAGCATGTGATTTGTCAGGTAGAGGTAGACCCTTACGGTAATGGAAATCACTTCTTCACCCTTAAGGAGGACTAAGGTTAAGGTTTAGTGATCTCACTTCTAGTTAGGTTTTGAGCCTTTGGTTGGGTAGTTTATAGAACTCTTTGTGATCTTCGAAGAGGAGATTCATGTGACGGTTAAGGCTACAGATTTTTCGATTAATTAGTAGCCATCTTGTATAGTGACTCACATTTTGATAGTTTATGTATTGAAGCATCTTCGAGCTCTTCGACATTGACATTTTGGAACACTGGTTCGATTCATCTTTAGGGTTTTGGTCTTGAGGCTTTTGATTCTAAGGTTTATTGGTTGGATGAGAAGAGAAAAGGAAATAGAGAGAATGAGTGAGATCTTTAAGTGGGAGTGAGAAAAGATTTTGGTCTAATGTCACATATGGTACACAGGAATGGGTTGGAATAGAATTGCAATTCCCAATTTCATTTTCATTCCCCTTGTTTGGAAATACATGTTGAAGCCGAAGTTGTGATTCTATGGAACCGACAATTTCAACTTTAAGGGATATTTGATTCTGCCTTTTAGAAGGTGAAATTGTAATTCCATCCCCACTTCATTAATTATAATTACTTTTATAACCTTTATAAAAAATTATAACATATAATAATTAAGAGCATTTTCAACAAATAATACTATTTAAACGTTTAATATCATTGCATTCTATTCCATTCTATTCCATTCCATGGCTATTTCCAAACATAAGAAATGATTTGTCTCTGATCGTTACTCTATTCTATTTCATTCTAAACCATTCCTTTGTACTAAATATAACATTAAGTTTTTGTCTAGGCTTTAGGAGTGAGAAAATAAATATCATTACTATGGTAGATAATTTTATCTTTATATCATTTTAACGTGAATGGCAAATAATGTGCATTTAAATTTTTTATTTTTGAAATTGAATTTAGTTATTTAAAAATGTGTCTTAAATCTTTATTCAATTATTTTATTTTTGGATAAAATAATTATAAAAAACTAAAATAATTTTATATTACTTTATAAAGGATAAAGAGATCATTATATAATGGAAATAAATCATGATCAATGCATGATTTTAAAAATAAATATCTATGCGAAGGTAGGCTATAGTTGCTCTTTTTGCATTTTATTTTTCCAAATTTTTTATACATTTGGATATTGTTATACTATTGCTAAATTAAAATTAGAAAACTATAATAACATGCAATAATGAATATGGTAAAAATAGCAAAACTTTCTCAAGATTATTCCAAATCTTATAAATAATAAAATCGATGATACAAATTTATAAAATTTAATGGTTACAAGTTAAAAAAAAAATCAAGTCATAATACTTACCCTCTTTTTCATTCATATTTCACAACAACAATTATTTTCTAGGATACAATATACACCAAAATATTTAAGTCCTGAAAAATGAAAATTTTAGTAATGCAAAGAAAAACAAATATATAATTGCAATACAAATGCATTCAATATAGACAAAGTACACTAGTTACATTTAGTTTGCTTTATTGAAGGAATCATCATCTAATTTAAAAAAAATCAATGAAGGAGATATTAATTGGGGAAATTTGGACATAAAATATTATAAAATAATTACGTTGACAATCATTCCAATTTTTTGACACAAATTGGACAACATAATTTTTATTATTTGGTTTCTATTTTAGTATTCCTTGAATCTTAAATCAGAAGCATCGGTTTCTACTACTTTTGGCAGGAAAGGTTCAACAATGTGTTGATAAGGAATTTCATTAATTTTTTGTTTGATTATTTTGGCAACATTTGTATGTTCATTTGACCACTGGAGTGGATTCTTTTTTAATCTTTGATATAATGATTTACATATAATATTGAGATTGGGAAAGAAATCTATAATATAATTCAAACTTCTTAGAAATCTTTAGAGTTGATTTTTATCTTTAATTTCATTAGGAAATTTGGCTAAAAATTCAATTGATCTTTGTATGGGAATTATTGTTCCATTGTGAATATTGAAGCCTAGAAATCTAATCCTAATATAGAAAAGACAAATCTTAGATGGTGAAACTATTAGGCCATTTTTTCTAATTATATTAATGAAAATTTTTATGTGTTTAAAATGTTGGTCTATATTGGATGAAAAGATTAAAACATCATCAATATATATTATTATGAAATTGGCAAAGTTGTTAAAAATTTCATTCATTATTCTGTGGAATTCAGAGGGGGCATTTTTTAATCCAAATGGCATGACGTTCTATTCATATTGACCAAAAGGAACCGTGAAGATAGTTTTATACCTATCACTATCCTTAATCTGGATTTGTTAAAATCCAAATTTCATATCGAATTTTGAGAATATTTTAGTATTATTTAGTCTATTTAGTAAATCTCTTTTATTAGGTATTGGATACTTAATCCATTTTAGAGCAGTATTTGAAGGCTTATAATTAATTACTAACCTTGAAACACCTCTTTCTATTTTTGCATTTTAATTAACATAAAAAGCATAACAACTCCGTGGAGATTTACTTTTTCAGATCAATTTTTTATTAAGCAAATCGTTTATTTCATTTTTGTAATAATTCAGAACTTCATTATTCATTTGTGAAGGTTTTGCTTTGGTTGGAATATTTTTCTCATTAAAATTATTCTCATAGGGTAAATCAACAATATGAGATTTTCGATTCCAAAATGTATTTGGGAGTGTTGAACAAATTGAACTTTTTATTTCTGATTCCAAATTAGAAATTTTTATTATCGAGGTGAGTTTCAATTCTTTTAAACTCAAGGTCATTTTTTAAGTATATTAAATGGTTTTCTTTACATTGAATTAAACAATTTAATTTAGAAATTGAATTGTGTTTTAATTCATTTATGTATTTGGTTTATGGTTTCGTGATAAAATTGAAAACAATTTTCTTCTTGAAATATTGCGTTTCAATTTCATCTTTATTTACAGAAAATGGTTGGATTTGATTAATAAAAGGAGTGCCTAAAATGACATTTTTATTTAAATTTTTCATAAGTATGAAAGAAGTTTCATATGAAGCATTGGACAATTTATAATTGATGTGTAATTTGCTATCAGATGTAGAACTTAGAGATTGGGTAGGTTTTTTCAAAATATTTTGTAAGAATCAACCCCTCTTTAATGCAATTTAAATTTGCACCAATGTCAAAATAATACAGTTGTTTCCAAAACAAATTCATTACTAATCTTGATTGTAATATTAATTATCCATTTTCTTATTTTTACTTAAATAAGATGCATTAGATAATCAAAATTGTCAAAAATTGGTAAAACATTTAAATTTTCTTCATTGGTTATTTTAGGGTTATTTTCTTGAGTTATTTTTTGTTTTAATTCAAGAAAATGCTTTTGAAGTTTTATCTGCATTATTTTCAAATTTTTTATTTCTTATTTTTTAGTATTAATTTCATTATGCAAATCATTAATTGTTATTGATTTTTTCTATTTTCTTTTTCCTTTTTTGAGGATTTCATTGAGATTATATGGTAGATTTGGTGTGAGAATCAAATTGGGTTTATTAACATTTTTTATGAAATTAAGTTTTTCGTTATCATTTTATAATTGATCTATATTACGAAGAATTTTTTCTTTTTCATTTGTTAAAACATTAAATTTATTATCTTCTTCAGATGATAAAGATGATGTGAATTCCATATCATTAACTTGAATTCCATCATCACAATCATTTTCTGATGAAAAAAGTTCATTATTACAAAATATTTGCAAGATATTATCCATTGTTTGTTCATCAAGACTTAATTCATTAAGTTTATTGTTAATTTTTCAAAAATTTGTTGTGTAACCGATTTTCTTACATTTATGATATTTTAATTGTTTATATGATTCTCTTTTATATTTTTTTTATCTTTTCTTTCTTTATTAAATTTTTCTGGTTTTTTAGGTTTCCTTGAAAATTTTTTATTGAAATTTCTTTGGGATTTTTTGTGTGAACATTGAGGACATTTGTAGATGAATAAGAAGATTTTTATTTTTCATTTTCTTCTTGCGGACAAAAGAAGTATTGTATTGAGCACAAAAATTACTTGGGCTTCGGTGTTTTAAGTAATGTTTATTTTTCAATTGTTTTTGTAATCTTATTATGGTACATAAATTGGTTCCAATTTTATTAACATATGATGCTAATTCTCTATATGACAGATTATCATAGGGAATCTTGCCATTATTCTCTTCTCTGAGTTTTTTCCTAATTTGTTCATCTATTAATTTTGGTAAACTTGCTAAAAATTTTTCCTTCCAAAAGGGTTCATTACAATTATTCATAAAGAAAACTCATTGAAAGAAAATGTTTTTATATTACCTAAAGATTTGCACTTCATATTGGACAACAAATCTAAGGTTTTATCCCTAATGTGTGAAGAATCACCGATGAAATGTTGACTAATTGAAAATATTAGAGTATTGACCATATTTTAGATTGGTTTATCATTATCATCTAAAATTCTTCTTCCATTTTCATAAATTTTACATGAAGTTAAAATATTGATATGTTGTTCCTTAATAAGATACTTATCCTATCAACCTTTTAATTAACCAGTAAAACCAGAAATTAAAAGGAGCGTTACTTGATAATCAGTAATATTCAGAACAGTTTTATTAGTATTAGAAAACATTATCATTTGATTAAGAATATTAAGAATTTTTTGTTTTGAATATCCATCAATATTCTATTTATATGTAAATCTTACAGAATACTTATTTTGATAATTATTATTCTTTTCTTCAATTAGTATATGAGGAGGTATTACTCTTTGATAATATAATTTTTTAGGTTCTTTCCAATTAATTTTATTAATTTCATCATTTGATTTATTAATATTTAAATCTTTTAAAGAAATATTAGACATTGTATCATTTATTGATTCATTATCAGTCTCATCTAAAACATTAATTGGGTTTGACAATGAAGTTTCTTCTTTTATTATTTTATTTTTTAACATCTTTTTCCTATCATTTAAGGCTTTTAAAAATTCATTGCTAGGATTTTTTGGCATTTCAAAATGTTTAAACAAATGTGTATTTTTATTGGTTTTATTGATCAAAGTTTTTTCACTAATTTTATTTATCTCATTATTGATCGTATCTTCCATTCTATTTAATTGTTTTCCTATTATATGCAAATGTTGGTTAGTGAAATTATTTTGATTTATTATTTTTTTAATCCTTGAGCTTTCTTCTTTTGTGGCATTTTTAAAAGGCATAAGGGTTATTTCAGTATTTTGTAAGTAGTTTTTATATTACTAAGTGACGGATGATTTGATTTTATTATATGTCCATCACTTAGTTTCTATTTAAAACATTCATCAATAACATTAATTTCTCTAAGTTTCAGATAATATTCTTCAAACCATTCAAAGAAATATATCTAAGAACCAATTTCATTCATGAAATTATAATATTTATCTTTTATTTGTAGCTTAACATTATTGAATGTTTCAAAATAACATTTCCTAATTTTCTCATTTTTAGGTGAATTAAACTCTTTGTTTAGAAGAATCCTATTGGGCTCAAAAGGTTTTTCTAAAATATTAAGTTCTGGATCACCTATTTCTAAAAGTGAAGGTTCTTCATATTCTGGTTTGTTGGTCAGCTGGTAAACTGGTTGAGTTATACTTGACCTATTATGAATAATTCCAAAAATGGATGGATTATCCTGAATATTTGGTTACATATTTGACTGATTATTTGGTTGAAATTGGATTGAGCATGAAAGGATGTATATACTATTGGAGGAGGATTTGGAAGGTCTATTGATCTCTTAAAGGAAGACGATATTGATCTTATTTCTAAAGGTCTTCTAGGTTGATCAAAAGTTCTCCTATTAAGCTAGATGGTGACTTTACCATCTGGGTGTTGAACAACATTTGATGGTTCAGTATTGTAAACTGATGGTTTTGGAAGTGGAATTTCTACTTCCCAATGTTTAGGTAGGTTGACTTGGGACCATTGAATCATTCTAGGGATAGAAACATTGGCTTTGGTTAGGTCTGTTTAGATAAGAAGATTTTGACCTCTTTTATCTATTTTATAAGCTTTAGAGCCGAAAGTAGTTTTCATTAGTTTAAAATATATTATGTATATTACAACCATTGGTATTGCCCCTTCTACCAATTGATAATTATGAGTTTTTATTTGAAGAATTATTGAACTTATTATTGTTTTGTCTCTAAGACTAAGAGTGATATTTAGATAATATTTAAATTAGATTGGTCTACTACTAAGATTGGTTTCTATTATGGCATGTATTGATCTCTCATAAACTAATTCCCTAGCATCTCTAAGGACCATAAAGAGAAAAATATCTAATCCTAATTTAGTAAGAGGTTTTGCTCTTACTTGGATTAAACCTATATGCATGTAATTTCATTCTATTGCATATTTTTTAATTGAATCGAAATTCAAAAGTCTTATTATTGTTAAGCCATTCGAGACATGAATATCCTTTTCCTCAGTGGCTATTACATAATCATTTTTCCTAAAGATTTTCCGTTTAGTAGTTTGATATATTTGATCATAAGAAGTTTTTGGTATTTTCCAATCATCTATTGCCTAATCAAAATCTTTCATATGTATTTCATCTCTATTATTTAGTATAGATTTTTCTGATTGCTCAAATGGAGCAAAACTAAAAGAGGACATAGTTCTTTTAAGTAAGTTCATATTTTCAAGAGACTAATTTTTCTAATCTTATAAATCTAAATCATAGGACTAAATTAAATTCAATGTTATGATTTCCAATTTATGACCTTTTGCTACTCTTAAACTCAAAATGAGATTAATGCTAAGCTTCAGTAGGCTTATCACAATACTAGGGTACTCCATAAAGGATTTGCTCCAAGTGATTAGTAATTATAAGATATAGATTTCACTAAGAAAATCGTCTCACCAAGAAAATATAAACTAACTTAATAAACTATATACTCTCCCTTTAGCTTTGATACCAGCAAGTAACCAAAGTTAAACAATATGTTCATTTCACCATTGAGGTAGATTTTTTTTCTCAACCTTTGATATGAGGGTTTATAGATAATATTGAGATTGGGAAAGAAATCTACAACATAATTCAAACTTCCTAGAAATCTTTAGAGTTGATTTTTATCCTTAATTTCATTAGGAAATTTGGCTAAAAATTCAATTGATCTTTGGATGGGAATTATTGTCTCATTGTGAATATTGAAGCCTAGAAATCTAATCTTAGTTTAAAAAAAACAAATCTTAGATGGTGAAACTACTAGGCAATTTTTTCTAACTATATTAATGAAAATTTTTATGTGTTTAAAATATTGGTCTATATTGGATGAAAATATTAAAACATCATCGATATATATTATCATGAAATTGGTAAAGTCGTTAAAAATTTCATTCATTATTCTATGGAGTTCAGAGGGGGCATTTTTTAATGTTGACCAAAAGGAACTGTGAAGATAGTTTTATTTAGTCTATTTAGTAAATCTCTTTTATTAGGTATTAGATACCTAATCCATTTTAAAGCAGTATTCAAATGCTTGTAATTAATTACTAACCTTGGCACACCTCTTTTTATTTCTGCATTTTTATTAACATAAAAAGCTTAACAACTTCATTTTTGTAATGATTCAGATCTTCCTTATTCATTTGTGAAGGTCTTGCTTTAGTTGGAATATTTTTCTCATTAAAATCATTCTCATATGGTAAATCAACAATATGAGATTTTCGATTCCAAAATATATTTGGGAGTGTTGAACAAATTGAACTTTTTATTTCCAATTCCAAATTAGAAATTTTTACTTTTCAAATTTTTATTATCGAGTTAAGTTTCAATTCTTTTAAACTCAAGGTCATTTTTTAAGTATATCAAGTGATTTTCTTTGCATTAAATTAAACAATTTAATTTAGAAATTGTTTGTTAAGTTAGTTTGTATCAAAGGACTAAACTTTTATTAAAAATGTTTTAATAAAAGATGTTCAGAATTGCATCTAAACAAAATTTTGCCAAATGACAATCAATTCTTTTTATATTTGATTTCGAAATAGAACATATTAATGGATCTTCTAATTTTCTTCCTAATTTTCTTACTTGTGAATTTTTGCAAGGAGATGCCTCTTAAAAAATAGAAGGATAAAGGAAAAGTAAAAGCTTCATCAATCTCTAGCAATGGGTTAACTAGTATTAAATCATGGTTAAATGGTTGTAAATCATCTAACAGCCCATTAAAAATAAAAAAGGAATTCCCTTCTAGGACCTCTAAACCAATTTCTTCAAATATCTTATCTTCATCCAATATCCAAACACAATCTAATGGGATTCTTTCCCAATTAGCCGATATGGCTATTACTCCATAATTGCTGAAAGCAATTTCAATAGCTTTGCAAGTAAAAAATGAAACTTCAATGTTAGTTAGAATTCCTCAACAAATAGAAACTTAGAGGAAAAACCAAAATATTCAAATTATCGAAGTACCATCTTTAGTGCCTTCCACAATAATACCTACAAATCAAAGGTCCAAATTCTTCTCAAAACTTATTTCTAAATATGTTTTCTTTGTTGAAGAAAATCTATTTGACAAAGACCCTTTTGAAATGACTTGAAGATGGTGCTTACTTAAGCATATCTAAATATTTTTCTAAAATATATTCCTTGTATATATATACATACATACATACACATATAAGAATTCTATTGTGTCTAATAGAATTTTATTGAAAATATTCTATTGAATATAATCAATATTTAGAAGACGCAATAGAATTTTTGTTATACCCTAATTAAATATAAATATAAATGTTATTTCTCAATATTTAGAAGCAATAGAATTCTTGTTATACCCTATTCTCTACTTGGACATAATTATATTTATCTCTCTCATTTAGGGTACCATTAAATACAGCAATAAAACTCTTGTTATACTAGATATCATTTAGGGTAGCTCTTCCTTAATAATCAGATATTTTCCTTCCTGAAGCATATCGTTTACTTTAATCTTGAGGTAGAATACCTTTACCTCCCAATATTATCAAATCTTTTTCAAATATTTTCAATATTTCAAATTATTCTCTGAATATCTATATATGCTTTTATATTTTGTATAAACTATTTTAAATCAATAAATTTCCAGTTTGTTTATCTGTTTATCTCTCTTCTTATTACATCTCATGTAGGGATTCTCCAATTAATTTGGGTATAACAAAATCAACTGCATTATTTGACACTGGTGCAAATTTTAATTGCATTAAAGAAGGGTTGATTCCTACAAAATATTTTAAAAAAAATTACCTAATCTCTAAGTTTTGCATCTAGTAGCAAATTACGCATTAATTATAAATTGTCCAATGCTTCAATAATAAAAGACAATGCTTCATATGAAACTTCCTTCATACTTGTGAAGAATTTAAATAAAAATGTCATTTTAGGTACTCTTTTTATTAATTAAATCCAATCATTTTCTATAAATAAAGATGGAATTGAAACGCAATATTTTAAGAAGAAAATTATATTCAATTTTATCACAAAATCATAAACCAAATACATAAATGAATTAAAACACAATTCAATTTTTGAATTAAATTGTTTAAGTCAAAATAAAGAAAACCATTTGGTATACTTAAAAAATGACCTTGAGTTTAAAAAAATTGAAACTCACCTAGATAATAAAAATTTCTAATTTGGAATCGGAAATAAAAAGTTCAATTTGTTCAACACTCCTAAATACATTTTGGAATTGAAAATCTCATATTATTGATTTACCCTATAAGAATGATTTTAATGAGAAAAATATTCCAACCAAAGCAAGACTTTCACAAATGAATAATGAAGTTCTGAATCATTACAAAAATGAAATAAACGATTTGCTCAATAAAAACTTGATCCGAAAAAATAAATCTCAATAGAGTTGTTATGCTTTTTATGTTAATTAAAATGCAGAAATAGAAAGAGGTGTTTCAAGGTTAGTAATTAATTATAAGCCCTCGAATACTGCTCTAAAATGGATTAGGTATCCAATACCTAATAAAAGAGATTTACTAAATAGACTAAATAATACTAAAATGTTTTCAAAATTCGATATGAAATTTGGATTTTAGCAAATCTAGATTAAAGATAGTGATAGGTATAAAACTATCTTCACAGTTCCTTTGGTCAATATGAATAGAACGTTATGCCATTTGGATTAAAAAATCCCCTCTCTGAATTCTAGAGAATAATGAATGAAATTTTTAACGACTTTGCCAATTTCATAATAACATATATCGATGATGTTTTAATCTTTTCTTCTAATATAGACCAATATTTTAAACATATAAAAATTTTCATTAATATAATTAGAAAAAATGGCCTAGTAGTTTCACCATCTAAGATTTATCTTTTCCAGATTAAGATTAGATTTTTAAGCTTCAATATTCACAATGGGACAATAATTCCCATCTAAAGATCTATTGAATTTGCAACCAAATTTCCTAATGAAATTAAGCATAAAAATCAACTCCAAAGATCTTTAGGAAGTTTGAATTATATTGTAGATTTCTTTCCCAATCTCAATATCATATGTAAATCATTATATCAAAGATTAGAAAAGAATCCACCCCAATGGTCAAATGAACATACAAATGTTGTCAAAATAATCAAACAAAAAATTAATGAAATTCCTTGTCTACACATTGTTGAACCTTTCTTGCCAAAATTAGTAAAAACCAATGCTTCTGATTTAGGATTTAGAGGAATACTAAAATAGAAACAAAATAATAAATAATATGTTGTCCAATTTGTGTCAAAAAATTGGAATGATTGTCAATACAATTATTTTACAATAAAGAAAGAAATTTTAGCAATTGTTTTAACAATTTCTAAATTTTAAGGAGATTTGTTAAATAAAAAATTTCTTTTACGTATTGATTGCAAAGTTGCTAAAAATGTTTTAATAAAAGATGTTCAAAATATTGTATCTAAACAAATTTTTGTTAGATGGCAATCAATTCTTTGTTTTTTATTTCGAAATAGAGCATATTAATGGATCTTTAAATTCTTTTCCTGATTTGCTTACTCATAAATCCTTGCAGGGAGATGCCTTCTAAGAAAGAGAAGGGTAAAGGGAAAGAAAAGGCTTCTTGAACCTTTAGTAAGGGGTTAACCAATATCAAATCTTGGTTAGATGTTTGTAAGATATCTAACAACCCATTATCAATAAAAGAGGAATCATCTTCTAGAATCTCAAGACCAATATCTTTAAATAATCAATCCTCTTCCAATACCCAAATACAATCCAATGAAAATTTGTCCCAATTAGCTAATATGGCAATTACTCTAGAATTGCTAAAAGCAATTTCAATAGCCTTGCAAACAAAAAATGCAACCTTAATGTTGCTTGAAATTCTTCAACAAATAAAAACTCAGAGAAAAAATCAAAATATTTAAATCACTAAAGTACCATCTTCAGTACCTTCTACAATAATACCTGCAAATCAAAGGTCCAAATTTTTCCCAAAACCCATTTCCAGATATGTTTTCTCTATTGAAGAAAACCTATTTGAAGAGGAACTTTTTGAATTTGTAAGAAAGATTTTTACAAAAGATTTTTATTATGTTCCATATGATGTTTACAAACCAATCAGTTTTATGAAATAATTTTAATTGAAACTGGATCAATAAAATTTAAACATTTTAAAAAGAAAGGAATGGTTTTTTATTCTACTGCTAGAATTCTAACTGTATTCAGTCTTAAAGAATGGTAAACCCATCTAATAACCTTAATAAAACTCAATATAGAACCTTTTTCAGTACAGCCATGTTACTATGATTATAAACAAGCTTGGTGGAATGTTTTCTATCAAATGAATCCAAAAAGATCATACACTTGGTTAATATTTTTTTATAATTGTTTTTCTGAAAATCTTCCCAACTGGTTTGCTCATTGGTGGGAACAATTTGGAGCAGTCCTAAGATTGTTCATGAAAATGCTAGAAATGGTTTTAATACTTTTATGAAAAAAATATAATCCAACACCATATGAGAAAAATTTCTAGAAGGAAATGTTATATTTTATACATATTGGTGTATCTTAGGTTATGGCATGGTGGTTCGATTACAAACCTAATCAAATCTCAAATACAACCAATTTCGTCAAAATGTATAAAGTTAAATGGTGGGATAATTTTAAAATGTGGAATAGACTTGAAAAGATTCAATCTTAAAATGGATTGCAAATAAAACTTCTTCATCTATCATTTCAACCAATAATCTAAATCCATTGATCCAGAATAAAAGTTTTTTAATGTCCTCTTTGGTAAGTGCCAGTTCTCCAGATCAAATGAAGCAAATCTTGGAACATGCATTAGCCACCATTAATGAATCAACCCAAGGATCAAGCTTGGATTTAGAATCAGGATCTCATTACAGCGGGAATTCAAATGAAGATAATTGCTATGGAATAGATTTAGGTGATCCTTGAACAATAAATGCAATTTTGTTTTCTCAAATGTAATTTTCGCACAATATTGTCAAAATATAGTATTTGTACACATGTACCATGGTGTACAATACAATCATCATGATGTTAAGAATCATTATCTGACATATTACTGTTTGTTATAGTAAAACGTCTTAATTCCTTTCATTGTTTCTACAGTATTTGTCCGCCACAATAACATTGTTTACTACAGTAACCAGTCAGCTTCCTCAAATATAAAATATGAGCCCCTCTCATTCAAGAAGGACAAGGTCGGATACACATCTCTCTCCCTCTCTCTTATCTTCTCAGACTTCTCTCATCTTCCATTCTACCTTCAATCTTTCTTCATTATCTCTCTCTCTCCTTCTTCTTACATACCTTCCTTTTCCACTTTCGATCTTATTTCCACCAATTAATTCTCTTGCAATAATAAGATATTTTCCTTCTTGAAGCATATCGTTTGCTTTAATCTTGAGGTAGAATACCATTACCTCTCAATATTCTCAAATCTCTTTCAAACATTTTCAATATTTCAAATTATTCTCTGAATACCTCTATATATATATATGCTCTTGTATTTTGTACAAATTGTTTTAATTCAATAAAATTTCAATTTGTTTACCTGTTTATTTCTCTTCTTATTACATCTAGTGTGGGGAATCTCCAATTAATTTAGGTGTAATTCAACGAGATCTGCCAATTTATATGCGGAACCCCATAATCGGCTGGTATTACCGCCTTTGGAAGTTTCATATTTATATTCTTGCATAATTCTTCTTAAAACCCTACTAGTCTTGGTATTGCCGCCTGTGGAGGTTTTAATAATATCTTGTTCATATATTTGTTTATGTCTCAATCTGTTGTTCATATTTATGTTTCTGATTATCTGGATAATGCAATAGAATTTTTTGAGTGGTATTGTACTTTAATAGTTAATAATGATTGGTATTAATTACTTTCACACGTATTTGGTTGCTAATATACTAATAACATGTTTTATTCTATAGATGTCTAAGTAATATAATCTCAAGAACTGGGAAGCAAAAGCATAAATCTTAGAATATTTGCTTAGTGCCATTGTTTGGTTAGAACATTTTCATAAATATTTTATTTGGCTTGTTGGACATGTTCTTTTTATTTTAGACAATTAATAAACAATATTTATTTACTTTGTTTCTATCTCATATTTTGTCTAGTATATAATCAATAATAAAATTTTAATTAAAATAAAAGGTTCTTTGGTATATTGGCTGGAAAATGGAACAAATCAGAAGAAAATGCGAGGATTTCGCAAGCCTTCCGTTGACTTAGCAAGACGATGCCACATACTAAGAACAACAATATAATGATATATGTCTCAAAAAACTAAAGATAATGATGGTAATGACCTAATTGAATATAATCAATATTTAGAAGACGCAATAGAATTCTTGTTATACTTGTATGAGCCTATTCTCTACTTGGAGAAAGATTTTATCTAGTTGATATGTATTTTAGAAGAAATTAAATTATATGCTCTCCAATCAATCTTCATTCTCATCTCTAATCTATAAATCATAATTATATTTCATACCTATAATTTAGGATAGCTCATCCTGGGTGCTTGCTGGTTTTTTTCATTTATTATTTTATTTTTTAACATCCTTTTCCTATCATCTAAGGCTTTTAAAAATTCATTGTAAGGATTTTTTAGCATTTCAAAAGGTTTAAACAAAAGTATATTTTTATTAGTTTTATTGATGAAAGTTTTTTCACCGATTTTATTTATCTCATTATTGATTGTATATAGTCTTGAAATGCCATAACCTAAGATACACCAATGTGTATAAAATATAGCATTTCCTTCTAGAAGTTTTTCTCATGTGATGCTGGTTTGTATTTAGATATTTTATATTTACATAAATATAAATATCTTATTCATCTATCTATTTATGTTACAATCTGTTGTGACATAAACATAATTATATTTAATGGTAATGACCTAATTAAATTTGCTTTAGATAAGCTTGTGAATATTTTATTATTGGTTATATTCAATTAGGTATATATTTATATATTAATGAAGCAAACGAATATAATCATTATTATATTTTAAGAGAGATAAATATAATAATGAAGCAAATGAATTCTTGTGTGTATATATATATGCACACACATACACACATATACACACACTAGCTGAAAAGTGCACTTGCATTATAGATATATAAAAAGATAAATATAATAATCATATATAGTGTATATATATGTATATATATATATATATATATATAAGAAATAACAGTAGATCAAATTTTACATTTAATAGGTTTTTCATATAGTAATATTATTTTGTATAAGTCTGTAAACAGTGCATTTTCAAATTACACTAAAGAAATTTGTAAAAGCATCAAAAGTTAGATTTGAATTCATTTGCTAGTATCTAAATTATTAAGAAGGCAACTAAATTTTAAAGACTTATAAAAACCAATTTATGGTTGATCACATTAAAACACTCCATACTTTCTTTCCAAGTTTCTTGATTAGTAGTTTAGTTTTACTCATTTATAATCATGTTTTAACACATAAAAAAAGAAAAATGATATGATATACCAATTGGGTTAATGTCATAAATGCTACTCAAAATTTGCCAAAACATATAATTTGTTACATGTACTTTAAAAAGATCAATTTAATACCTAATTGAAATTTTTATGATCATTTTTCTACTTGAATTAATTTTGCTAAGTTTGGTTATTGATATGGACTTAAGGGCAAATAAGAAATTGGACATTCTAGTTGCCCTAAGGCCAGGGTGTAGTTAATGACCCCCCACCAAGTAGCCACCAGCCAACCCTTGGCCTTAGCATAGTCGGAATGGCTGTTCAAGGCAAAGTGGGTTATGATCCACTTTAAAAAGTAAGTTGTTCAACCTACTAGCTAGTATGAGTAAGTTCGTAGTTCATCATTATATCCACATCAACAAATGACTTAATAAAACTAGTTAGATAATAAAAACGATCATAAAAACTTCAATTAGATAATAAATTGATTTTTTAAAAAATATATGTAATAAATTTCATATTTTTGTGAAGTTTAATATCATTTATGATATTAATCCAGATTAATTTTACTTTATGAATTTGATATATTTGTACACTCATTAACATTTATAGACTCTTGACCTATAAACGTTTGGGTATTTCTTCCAATACCATTCAACAATCACCAATGACACATATATTAAATATTGATTTTTTTTTTCCATTACACTCTACTTCAACAACCATTATTATCATTATTACTATTGTTGTTATTTGCCAACCAATGGTTTATACTTGGAAAGAGTAGAAATCAATAATATTAGCATTTTATATTATAGCGATAATATTGGGAAAAAAAAGTAAATGGTATGAAATTAAATATTCAAACTCTTTTGAAACTTGATGGAAGAAGATGTAGTCTAGTAATAAAAGAGATATAATAAGAACCATATATATAACAATAAATAACCTAATTCTCAAAATCTAAAACCTACTATGTCTTTTTTCATGAAAACTTTATTAAGAAAATAGAAATATATGAGTACTAGGAAGGCTCAGATAATTTCTTACTCCATAATTGAGTTGGCAAATTAAAAGAAGTGATCGAAGAAAATAAGTACGAAATACAAACAATAGCTACTACTAAACGAGGGAAAAAAGAAATCTTACCATGTAAAAAAAGATGAACACCATTTGAAGTATAATTGGTGTTTTTCCTCTTTTTACACTAGCAAACATGTACCGACACTATGCCTACTGAGATTAAATATATTGATATAGTTACAAAAAAGAAAAATCCATAAACAATATTAACATAAATAAATTTAAAAGAGATGTAAAAATATACTAATGCATTTAACATAAATACTTCGAAAACCAGAACCATAGAAAGCTTAAACCTGTAATACACACATCATGTATCTAGAACTTTGAATCAATCTTGATATATACATAACATAAATACTTAGAAAACCAAAACCATAGAAAGCTCAAACTTATAATACATACATCTTGTACTTAAAACTTTGAATCAATCTTCATATGCATAAATCAAACAATAAACACATGAAAAAAGATGAAATCATAATAGAATTACCCATATGCTATTGTAGAAAGGAAATTGGGTAAAAAATTTATATCCTTGACGTAGATTAACAAAGGAAAATAAAAAAAAAGGTAAGTTTTCAGATCAGATCATATTTACGAACAATACTATTACTTTTGCATTCTATAGCATCTCTTTTGAAAATTTGTCTTCTCACACCACCTCCACCTTAGTTAAGAGAGAGATGAAAGTTTGATGGAAATTGAAAAAGGAGATGAAAGAACAACTCCTTTTGAGAGATGCCATTAAATATTTCAACTTTCTCATGGTAAAAGAAGTGTTAGATCAGTAATTTATACGTGGACAACTCATATTTTACAACCAGGTGCAGTAAGGAGTCCCTTCGTGCCTCAAGGAGATGCTCCCACAAGGTGGTAAGCTTGTACATCGAATAGTTATGATGGATCAGCTAACCCAAATGACCATACAATTTCACATAATGATGAGCCTCCACAACTTTTTGGATGCCATCATGTGCAATCCAATAGGAAGTGCAGAAGTTGCTACAAGCAGGGTTTGTTAAGGAAGAGTACTACCCTATATGGTTGGCGAATACTATACTTGTGAAGAAGTCTAATGGGAAGTGGTAAATGTATGTGAATTACATAGATTCCAATAAGGCTTACCTGAAGGACTGTTTTCCCTTCCCCAAGATTGGCCAGCTTGTTGATTTAGCGTTAGGCCTATGTCTTGCTTAATTTCATGGATGCCTACTTAGGTTACAACCAGATCTACATAGCCCTTGAAGATGAGGTCCACACCTCATTCGTTGCTAACTTTGGAACATATTGCTACAAGGTCTTGCATTTAGCCTAAAGAACACCACAACAACATATCATAGGTTTGTGACGACCATCTTCAAGCCTTAGCTTCAATAAAACATCAAAGTTTACATCGACGATATGATTGTCAAGAGCAAGGAAAGTAAGGACCATATCCAGGACTTGCGTAAAATCTTTGAAACTCCTCATAAGTATCAAATGATACTTAAACCCTAAAAGTGCATCTTTGAGTGGCCTTAGGCAAGTTCCTTGGATTTATGGTCACAGAGCACAGCATCGAGGTCAATTTAGAAAAGATAAAAGTCATTTGTGACATTTAAGACCTCTGAACCATCAAAGAAGCCCAACGACTCACAAGTAAAGTTGCTGTACTCGACCGCTTTTGTGTCTTGAAGTGCTAACAAACATTTTAAGTTCTTTAAGCTGTTGAAGAACCCATCAGAGTTCAACTAGACCAAATAATGCCAAGTTACATTGGATAAGCTTAAGTAGTTCCTTAAGAGCTTACCCGTCTTATCCAAACCAATCTTAGGGGAAGAGTTTTACTTGTATTAGGAAATTAGTGACCAAGCATTGTCCTTTGTGCTCGTTTGAGCAAAGGGACACGAGTATAAACCAGTCTACTATGTTAGCCACATCTTGTAAGGCCCAGATACCAAGTATACTTAGGTGAAAAAATTCTCTCTAGTTATAGTAATCGCTGTAAGGAAGTTGAGTCCATATTTCCAAGCATATTTGATTGTCATCCTTACTGACCAGCCATTATGGACCATCTTATAGAACCTAGATGCCTCAAGTCATATAGTCAAGTATTCATTTGAGTTCAGTTCTCATGGAATGCAGTTCCGCTTGAGGTGGGCTATTAAGGCACAATTCATTGAGAACTTTGTGGCTGGATATATAGGAGAGGGGGAAGCACTAGTAGACATAGACATACCGATATGGACTCTTAGTTTTGGGGGCTGGGTGAGGTGGTGGTGGTGATGTATATAGGGGAAGGTAGAGTAAGTAGAGCCTTGCAAGGGCCTTATGATACTAAGGTCCGTTACACGCTTAAATTTGAGTTCCTAGTGAGCAACAACGAGGCTAAGTATGAAGCACCCATCACTAACTTGAAGATAGCAAAGGACATTAGTGCAAATAAGTTAGACATCCACTCGTACTCCATGCTTGTGGTACAATAGGTAAGAGGGGAATACGAACCAAGGGTAAGAATTTAGTAAATTACTTTCAAGTAGTCTAAGGTCTCCTTTTAAGCTTCACCTCGTATGATAGGAATTAACCTACTAAACCTTTAACCTACAGTTGAGCCTAAGGCCTAGAAGGACTAACAAGGCAAATTTTCATGTTCCAACCAAATCCTACTCAGGCTGAGCTAATTTTTGCTATTGACTAATTCCTCATGTTGAGTCAAGTAACTATATATCTTTCAGTAGTCAAGTATCGACTAGACGTATGTTTTGCTGATAGCCCAACCCCTCATACGTCTGCTCAGCTATGATTGAGCCAACCTCCCACTTAGCATATCTTGTGCTGAGAAGCTGAGAGCTCTTAAATACATCCATAGCTACTTCTTCTCGGATGGACTTAGGTTTGATTGGTACTCTTGCTTAACAACCTTTGTCCTGACCATACCATTGGCTAGTTTCCACCAAAATCGTCTCTAATAAGTTGTCACCACATGTTTAGAATTACGTGAAAGGATTCTACTACACTAATCATTGATTAGTTTCAATTTTCATTTATACCCTTTGTTATTCCTTGTACATTACACCTTTTTGGGACATTACCCTTTTAGTCTTTTTCATTTTAGGTACTTTGCCCTAGTTTTTTAGATATAAATAGCTCTTTGTACATGTAGCCACATCATCTTATCATCATCAATATATTGAATATTCTTCCTTGCATGAACATTGTTCTCATTGGCTTGTTTACTTATTTTACTCTTATCCTAACTCTTAAGCAAACTTAGGTGGTGAGTAATCTCACCGGATCATCTCGTATGTCATATCAAGTTGTACCGTGAGTCCTCAGAAGTTCTATTGGTACGTCATATCCTTGGAGTTGTTTGTGGGTTGCTTATTTTTACTTTTCTTGTCCTTTTACATGACTTCCATCTCATTCTTTAAGCTTTTTGCAAGCTTGGAGCCACCCTTGCGATTAGCCTTATCTGTTTTCGGTTAGGGGTTTGCATCATTTTAGTATCACAGCGAAGATTTTGTTTAGGTAAGTTATACTTAGATCTTTGTGAAGTAATGTTTGCTGTAGTAGTGTGTCGAAGTTGTGTAGAGATTTATTGAAATGTTCAAGTAAGAAAAAGAGTGTAGTGTTTTGTTTTCAAGTATACTCTATTTTGCTTTATTTCGAACAACCGAAAATAGAGCAAGTTTCGATTGAATTTATTGTTCATTGGTATAGTTACTGTGTTTATGGGTTAATTGGACATTTGTATGAGAGTGTGCATATTGTTTAGTTTGGAGGAATAGTGTCAGTTGTAACTTAAATTCTAAGTTTGAAACCAAATTTGTTGAAGAAAATGATAAACTTGAATGTTAATGCTGGTATTAGGGATGGCAATCGTGGTTTTGTCCACCATGGCCCACAATCTTATAGCACTCCTAGGAGTACAAATGAAAAACTTAATGAGGTGGCCAACCTCTTAGTTGATTTAACCAGAGCTGTTCATGCTAAGGCTATGCGGAATACTTTATAAGCTACTTGACTTGCAAGGGGACATAACCCAGCTGAATAAGTTCAAGGTGGAGGAGTAAGAGGATAAGTACGACAAAGGATTGATTTGGGTGATATGGATGATGATGAAGAAGAAGAGTACGAAGAAGAAGAAGAAGAGCAAGCTAGAGTACCCTAAGTTGTTGACCATGTGAAGCTTCAATGGTTCTAGGAGAGCAGATGATTATTTGGATTGAGAGGAGAAGGTTGAGAGTGTTTTTTACTATTACTGGTCTGAGGACTGAGAGAAGGTGAGGACTATTGCTATTGAGTTCTCAAGTTATGCCGTCATATAGTGGAAAAACTTTTAAATCATGAGAAGACGAGAAGGATATAGAGAGGTAAATACTTGGCTTGAGATGAAGAGGATAATCAGGAATAGATTTGTGATAGATACTTATTTGCGAGACACCTTTGCTCGATTTTAAGAGTTGAAGGAAGGAGATTGAACTGTTAATGAATATGTTCAAGAATTTCAGATACTCATGATCCGTTGTGAAGTGGATAAACCATTGACTTGAACAGTATCCAAATTTCTTATTAGATTAAGAATTGAAATCTAAGATATTGTAGAACTTCAACAGTTCACTACGATGGATGAGGCTATACAAATGGCTTAGCGAATGGAAGGACAGAGAAGGAGTAGAATGCCGACCCGACCCCCAATGAACTAACTTGGTCATTTAAGCCGACTTGCTTAGGGAAGTTACTAAGCTTAATCAAGTACTGAGCTGACTAGAAAAGTAGATGTTAGGGTTGAATAGAAAGGCCAATTTGATGGTAATGTGTTGACGAGGACATATGAGAAGAGATTAGGATTTGGAAGGAAGATAAACTAAATCAAGTGCTTCAAATGTTAAGGGTTTAGGTACATTGTAGCTTAGTGTCTAAATCAAAGGACTATGGTTATCAAAGGAGATGTCTTAAAGATCGAAGTAGATAGTACTGATGAGGAACTTAAAGAGGAGGTTGTTCTTGAGAAGGAAACTACTCAGGAGGATGAATTGGTTGAAGATGATGCGTTTGCTAAGGACTTAGACAAGCTAACCTTAGTTGTTTGACACGCGATGAGTATAGAACCCTCTATCGAAGTGGAGTAAAGAGAGAATTTGTTCCATATTACATGCAAGGTGAATGATCAGGTTTGTGCACTCATAGTATGTAAGACCCACGATCAGCTACTCAGGGTTTGGCTAGTAAAATTTAGGTTGATCGAACAAATTATTTGATTCAGCTCAAATTTTATGATACAGCTAGAATTATTAGTAAAAATGATCCCATAAGCTCGAATTTAAGAAAATAAGTAATAAAATAAAAGAATATAAAATTTCTAAATTTTAAGTATATTACTTGTTATTTATCAAAAGTGCGTAAAATGCATTTCGATAATTAACAAATCACTAGAAATAAATTATATGCACACTAAAAATCATAAAATAACTTAAATAATATTTAAGAGTATTTATTTATACAATGTATGAATTTACATGTAGGTAGAAATACGCATAATTACTTAAAATACATAAAATATATTAAAATCAGGTTAATTAATTAAAGAAAAAACATAAATAATTAAGGAAAAATCAAGAAAATTTAGAAATGTCCAGAAGAGGGATGTGGCATGCTTAGAAGGAAGAAAGAAAATTAACCAATTAGATTAAAACAACAAAAATAGGCAATTTGAAAGAGGATAAGGCTAATGTCACCTTAATTTAATGCATCAAAATTGCTTATGCCTCTATAAATAGTTAAAAAATTTCAAAAGCTCATTTTGGATGTCTAAAATAGTAGAAAATTAGAGAGAGGTGAAATTGAGAGGAAATTAGTGTTTTTATAAAAAAATTACAAAAAACTGTGCAGTTGGGGCTTTTAAAAAGAACTTGGACTCGACAAGCAGTTGGGAGTGGACGGCCACCACTATCACACGGTGGTGATAGTGCCTAAATGGGTTGACAAACCCATGGCCACCAACAGTGGCCGGAGCCACTATTTCTAGTGAGTTCCAATTTCTACTTGATTTTTCTTAAATTGTTAAAAATATCAAAATTAGTTGAAAAATTATAAAACTTGTTATTCTGAAATATTTTTGTATTTAGTTTTTAGGAAAAATATTATTTTGATAAGAATATGTCCTGTGATTTATGGTGCTTAAGAAATCATACAAAACAAAGCATGTTTCGGTTTAGAAACAAATAACCTTATGAGTATAGTTTTGAGCTCAAAATTTTTGTATAGACTACTTATAGTTATAAAATAGTTCTATGAAGCCCTTTTTCAAAAATTAATTGTTGAAAATTTTAGGTGATTTTTAAGCCTTAAAATAATCCATAAAATGGGTAATTTAGGATAATTAAGTAATTAAATGAGTAATTACTGATTTGATGCACAATTATATGTTTTAAGATGTTAAAATCTAATGGAGTATGCTATTTGTAGCATTTGGAGGGTTAGATGTAATTATTAGAATATTATGTAGTAAATATATAATAGGTAAAAATGATAAATTTTAAGTTAATTTGGTAATTTAGGGTAATTAGGTTCAAAATCTGATTTGGGATGAATTTAGATATTTGGAATGTTATTTGATATTAGGAGATGATATTTGAAGTGATGGGAATATTAGATATGTACATTATGTATACATTAGGTGATAACGTGTAATATGTAATATGAGAAATTAATAATTAGGAAAATATTGATTAGAATTGATATTATGATAATAATAGGAATATATAATAAATCTGCTAGGAAACTTAAATTAGGATAACTATACGAAAAATGTAAGATCTTCTCATAACGGAGATGAATTCGGTAATTAAATTAGGATTCGGGTGTACCCAACGAACTAGAACACTAGTTAGAAACTAAAAACGATAAATAGGATATCCAAAGATAATGTGATTAATTTTATATTATGGGTCGGAATGACTTCTTAAGATGTACGTATAAATCTCTAACAAAAAACTGAGTTAAAAATTTAATTTAGAAATCGATGTGAAAAATGAAATAGAACTTAACATGATTCAAGAAGAATCGTAAAAGACTTAAAAAAGTCAGATAATTAGGTATATTAAACCTTAAACAAAAGATAATAATAAGCGTTATAGGATAAAACCAACCTATAATAGTTATATGAAAAATTGAAACTAAGTTTGTATTATAGGGATGATCGGTAATGGCCTGAGTGAGTTGGACCTCAAGTGAGCAAATGAGGAGTCCAAGTAAGTTGGGATTAATATATTGCTGTATTTTGGAGGCTTGAAGTTGTACCTAATTGTGTTTGTTAGGTAATGGCTGTATGTATGTACTTGCTTATGAGTTTAATGCCATGATTCTAAATTGTTGTCCTGGCCTATATTGTATGAATTGATTGATCACCTTAAACTGAACCTAATTAAATATATGATTTGTAATCATAAACCGGACTTGCATAGCAACCCATTAGGGGAACATTAGGATTCTCCGGTTAAATACTAACCCTTTTGAAAGGGATAGTGCTGGATGGTATAATTGGTCCCTTCTTCATCCTTAGTTGAACTAAGTGATAGGTGAGAAAGTTGTAGCAAAGGTGAAGTCAATGGTTCAAAAGTAGTCACGGGAGGAGCAGTGTCTCCATTGCATAAGCCTAGGTTTGATCGTGAGCTGTTACATTAATGGCAACTCCTCAACTTAGATTAGAGTAGGTGCAATTTCTCTAATCTCACGACAAGCCAGACAACGTCGTGCGATGGTATTTGTGTATTCATGCATTGCATCTAACTAAATTGGTTGATAACCTTGTTTGTGTTGGTGGTATAGTTTTAAGTCCTCCATTTCGACTTATTAAGTTGTGGTTGCTCACATCCCTATAGACATCGTTGTAGGTACTAGCTAAGAAACGGCTTATAACTACCTTAAAGCTAGCAACTGTTGGATCCTAGGGAGTGAGGCAAAACATTTGAAGAATAGACATATTTTTAAGGTCTAAGCTCTTATTTTAGAATTTTTCATTTTTGAAAATGTATTAACTAGGAAATAGATTACGGCGAAACGTTGTAAACGTTAATTGTAATAACTGAATTCTAGTATATATATATATTTTTTTTCTTACTTTCTTAGGTAAACGACTTATTTAAATTACGAACTGTTTACTTCAAAGTAGGATAGTCACGAATACCTTGTGTAGATCAAGTCTAACATGCAGTTGTAAGGCCAACTTCTATCTTAGAATGGTTTGTATGGTGGAATCGTTACAACTCTACCACTTTAGGACATGACATAATGGACAGTGGAAGGTATACCATTATGGTATCTACCGACCTGATTAAGAAACTGAATCTACAGACTATCTCACATCTAAAGCCGTACAAGTTGCATTGGCTAAATAAGAAGGGAGCATTACATGTGATTCAGCAAGTCTTACTATCGATCCCTATTGGAAATTATTCTGATGATATTCTTTGTAACGTATTACTTATGTGTACATCTCATGTGCTGTTAAGCAAACTATGGCTTTTTGACGAAAGAGTTATACATGATAGATTCAGGAACACCTACATGTTCCAAAAAGATGGGAGGAAGATCACTCTAAACCTTATGACGCCGAGTCAAGTTAGCAAGTTACAAGCTAAACTTGCTCGAGGATCTAAGCAAACCTTGATTTTAAGGAGAGCCGAACTTCGAGAAGCTATAAAGGCTAACATGCCTACTTTTATCTTGGTTAGGAGGATATTAGAGTTAAAGGAGCATATTGTACTACCCTGAGATGTTAGGGTGCTATTGGATGAATATACTGACCTATTTCCTAAACAATTACCCGAGGGATTACCCCCTCTCAAAGGCATTGAATAATGCATTAACTTGATACCCGTCACTACCCTACCAAACAAACTAACTTATTGGATAAACTTCGAACAAGCTACTCAACTTCAGAGACAAGTCAATGAGCTGCTTGAGAAAGGATATGTGAGGGAGAGCCTCAGCCCCTTGCGTTGTGTTGGTGCTCCTTGCACTGTGTTGGCACTCCTTACATCGAAAGGATGGAGCTTGGTGCATGTATGTAGATAGTAGAGCCGTGAATAAGATCACAATCAAGTAGCGGTATCCCATCCTAAGGTTGGATGACATGCTAGACAAACTAAGTAATGCTAAATTGTTTAGCAAGATTAGTTTGAAGTCTAGCTACCATTAGATCCAAATGAGGTCGAGAGATAAATGGAAAATTGATTTCAAAACTTGATGTGGACTTTACAAGTGGATGTGCCATTTAGCCCATTAAATGCTTTGAGCACTTTCATGCGATTAATGAACCATGTGTTGAGAAATTTGATTAAGAAGTATGTCATGGTGTACTTTGATGACATCCTTGTATACAGTGGCAACTTAACAAGTTACTGTGAACACCTTTGTACCGTGCTAGATGTACTCTAAGCCGAGAGGTTATTCAGTAACTTAAAGAAGTGTTGTTTCTACTAGAAGGAAGTGGTATTTCTAGGTTATGTAGTTGGTGGAGGTGGCTTATTAGTTGACGATGAGAAGATCCAAGCTATTGTCGAGTAGCCGACTCCAACCAGTTGTATCAAGGTGAGAAGTTTCTAAAGACTGGCATCCTTTTATTGAAGATTCATTAGGAATTTCAGTACAATTGTTGTACTCCTTAGTGAGCTAACGAAGAAGAACATTGAATTCAAATGAGGAGAATGAGAGGAGAGAAGTTTTGGTGAAGTAAAGGTGAGGTTAACTTCTATACCTGTACTAGCCTTACCTGACTTCGAAAAGATATTTGAATTGGAATGTGACGTGTCAAGTATTAGTATAAGCATTGTCTTAATACAAGAAGGACAACTAATTGCCTACTATAATGTGAAGCTCAAAGGACCTTAATTAAAGTATTTCACATATGACAAAGAACTCTTAGCTCTTATCCAAGCACTCCAAGTATGGTAACACTATCTATTATCAAGAGAGTTTATCATTTATACAGATCATGAGTCTTTGAGATACTTCCAAAGTCAGACTAAGTTGTCAAAATGACAAGTGCAGTTGGTTAAATTTCTAGAGGGATTCAACTTTGTAATCAAATATAAACAAGGTAACAGTGATGTAGTTGCTGATGCTCTATCAAGAAGACATCTTCTTCTTACCGAGTTGTAAACTAGGCTATTGGGATTTACATGCATTAAGGAACAGTATTGACAAGACCCCCACTTTGGTCCTATATTTGAATGATGTGCCGATGGAAGGATAGTAGATGTGTACTATATGGAAGATGGTTATCTATTTAGGGGTAGAGAGTTATATGTACTGACTTGTTCGATCAGAGAGTTGTTAATGAGAGAAGCCCACAATGGAGGACTTTCTGGTCATTTTGGAGAGAGGAGAACATATGAACTGTTGAGTGGTCGATTCTTTTAGCTAAGAATGAGACAAGATGTGCCCTGAATTATTAAGGGCTATGCTATCTATAAGAAGGCCAAATGCTAAGTTGAATAAGAGAAAGCAATGCCTTTGCTTATCCTAAACTGACCTTTGATTGAATTGAGCATGGACTTTATTCTTAGATTACCAAGAATTGCCTAAGCTAAAAACTCTGTAATGGTTATCATGGATAGATTCGGTAAGATGGCACACTTTGTGGCCTGCTTTAAAGCTAACGATGCTTTGGCTATTGTTTCTCTCTTTTTGCAGGAAATTGTTTGGTTACCCGGTGTACCGAGGAGTATAGTCTTAGACAGAGATCCAAAGTTTCTGAATCATTTTTGGAGGACTCTATGGCATCATATGAGAACTAAACTACTATTAAGCACTTCTTGTTACCCTTAGATTGATGGCCAAATAGAGGTAGTCAATTGTACTTTAGGATCACTACTTTGAGTTATAGTGTGGAAGCATTTATTTGATTAAGATGTTTGTTTACCTATAGTGGAATTCGCTTACAACCAAACTATGCATGACACCACCAAGAAGATACCCTTTGAAGTCGTTTATAGCTTTAACCTAGAACACCCCCTTAACCACACCCCGGTGTCTATGTTCGAACAAGAAGATCTAACACAAGAGCCTAAGTACAGGCTTTACAATAGATCTACGATAAAGTTACTTTCTAAATTGATCAAGCTGCTAAGAGAGTGTGAGAAAGGAGTAAAGGAAGGAAGTCAGTACAATTTCAGCTTAGTGATTTAGTATGGTTGCATTTAAGCAAGGAGAGGTTCATGAACAAAAGAAAGAACAAGTTATCTGCCTGCGTCAAAGGTCCCTTTAGAATACTCCAATGGATCAACAACAATGCCTACAGACTGAAGCTACCCAAAGATTATGGAGTCTCTGACGCCTTTAACATTACCTACCTTAGCCTCTATTACCCTAAAGGAGAATTGAATGAGGACTAGCTAGATTTGATCCCAAATCTAAATCAACCAAGGGGAGATGATAGAAATCAGCTAATTGGACCTTTAACCTGCAGCTAAGCCTAAGGTTTAGAAGGACTAACAAGGCAAATTCTCATGTTCTAGCCAAATCTTGTTGAAGCCGAGCTAATCTTTGCTACTGACCAATTCCTTATGCCGAGCCGAGTAACTATACATCTATCGATAGTTAAGTGTCAACCAAATGTATGTTTTGCTGACGGCTTGACCCCTCACACGTCTACTAGGCCATGACCAAGCTAACCTCCCACTCGCCATATCTTGTGTCAAGAAGCCGAAAGCTCTCAAATACATCTACAGCTACTTCTTTTTGGATGAACCCAAGTTATTGGCATTCTTACCTCTGTCCTGATTGTACCATTCACCAATTTCCACCAAAAGCGTCTTCAATAAGCTATTGCCACATGTTCAGACCTATGTGAAAGGATTCTGCTACACTAATCATTAATTAGTTTGAATTTTCATTTATACCCTTTGTTATTCCTTATACATTACTCCATTTAAGACATTACCCTTTTAGTCTTTTCCATTTTAGGTAGGTTGCCTTGGTTTTTTAGGGATAAATACCCCTTTGTACATGTAAGAGCATCATCTTATCATCATCAATATATTGAATATTCTTCCTTTTGTGAATACTACTCTTGTTAGCTTGTTTACTTATTTCACTATCATCTTAACTCTTAAACAAGGCTAGGTGGCTAGTAATCTTACCGAACCATTTCATGTGTTACATCAAGTTATGTCGTGAGTCATCGGAAGTTCCACTAGTGCGTTATATCCTTGGAGCTGTTCATGAGTTGCTTATTTTTACTTTTCTTGTTCTTTCACACAACTTTCATCTTATTCTTCAAGCTTTTTGCAAGCTTGTATCAACCCTTGCGATTGGTGTTATCTATTCTCTACTATGGGTTTGCATCATCATGGAAGATGTAAACACCTCATTTTTTTCACCCTTTTATTTTAGATTTTTTTTTATTAATTATTTGGGGCTAAGTTTACAAAGAAAAAAATGCCAAAAAATTGGAAAAATTGAAAAAACCTAAAAAATTAAAAATTTGAAAAAAAATACAAAGTGTTTGAGTTGAGTCGAGTCAATTGTTTAAGGTCGGGTTAGGTAAAGTTCCAAAATATACATGTGATTTTATAAATTTAAAGTCTCTAAAATTTTTGGACTTTATTGGAAAAACATTTTTAGAATCTAATAAAATATTTGAGTTCATAAAACAAATTTTTGTGCAATTTAAAAAATATTTTAACTAGACTAATTAAAATAAGACTGTAGATTTATTAAATTTTAAAAGTGGTGTTAAAAAATATTTAGCATGTATATTTTGAGTTATATGGAAATGCTAGAGTCATTTTAAAACAAAGAGAATTAGGCTTAGGATTGAAAGTTTAAATTAAAGATGGGTCCAAAAGAAATGAGTTAAGTTTAATTTGTATGCATAATTAACATAAGAAAGCTTAGTTAGCTGGCTACATATGAGGCCTCAAAGCTTGGACTAGTAGGAAGGTTAGGGGTTTGATTCCCCTTACACACATGGGCTCTATTTTTTGTCAGTTCCTACTCTAGATTTTTCCAAGAAACAACAAAAAGGGAAGGAAAAGTGGATAAACTTCTTAGAACTAATCTAAGAGAAAATCTTGTCAAATCTTCTTTTTTTTTTTTGTAATAGATTTGGAATAATCTTTATTAAATCGTTGGTAAAAATCTTCAGATTTTACAATGATTTATATCAATAACAATAAATTAGGATTTGATAATATTAGTAGGGTTTCAAATCTTATGAATGGGGATTTAAGTTGATCTGAAAACAGTTAAAAGGTTGTACACTTTTACACTAGAAAACTAGAAGAGTAATTCAGATTTAAGGAGGAGTGCCCAGCCCCATTCAACGACAATCACCAATAGCAGTAGCCCCGTTGACAGCCCAGAAACTCCATTCAACTATACACTCGACCATGACTTGCAAACACACATATGCAGTAGTTCACTTCACCTAACCCTTTCTCTCACACAGTCATTCATCAATAGATAGCATGCCTAACCACTCACTGGCCTTCTTCGATCAAACCTAAACCTTCTCTTACCTATTGCTTCATTTAACCATGCCCAACAACCTATGACTAACGATGCGACTAGCCAACACCAAACACGTAGTGAACTTACGTACTCACTCCCCACTCGTCACTATCGCATAACTACCCCAATATACTATCCACTCACATACATGATCACAGTTACGACACCACCTTCACATGCATGCAATTGTTGTCTTAGACGTTCAACTTAACAAAACCCTAACCCATTGCACAACCCATTATTAGACACGCACAATGCCATCTATTCGACCACCACCCCACGTGACACACGTACCTACAAAACCGTTAGCAACCCAAATGGGAAACACTAAACTTCGACAAACTCATGCCTAGATCATTTGCAACGCAACTCCTCCAAAACCACAGTAAGAACCTTAAGCTTGTGACCAATCTCTATTTTACCAATAAGAATGCCATGAAAGCTCAGATTCCGACTTGAAATTTCAATTAGAAGTGGCTAGGGAGAATCGGTTTAGCCTTTGTTGTTTTTCTTCTCCTTTGACCCATTTTATGATCGACTTTGTGCTTAAAGTTCAACCTGACTCGATCATTATCTAACCCATGACATGATGAGTAAGTAGGTTTGGTTCTTTTTGTTTATTTATTTATTCTTTTTTTTTTCCTATTTTAGTTTATTATATTTTCTGCATAAACAAAATATTATACTAACAAAGTTTTTTTTTTTTTTTTTTTTATGCAGTTCGCTATTAGTTAGTTTCTTAGTTATTTTTTGTTTAGTTTTGCATATATTTAATTGTTATCTTTTGATTTTTAGCATGTAGATAATATTGACATGTGTGATAATAGTTTCATCCAAAATTGGCATGGTTAGGATATTTTGTGTATTATCATAGTATCATGACTCTTTTACAGGTGTTTTGTGATAATCCCTATTGATTAGTAGTTTAGCGTGTTTGTTATTATAAAAATTGCATCTCTTTAGTAAAAATTGCATGTTTAGAATAATAATTGCATACATATCATACTTTTTGCATATTTAGAAAAATGAATCGTACATTTCACTATAAATGCATATTTTATACATTAGTATAAATTGCATATTTTTAGATAAATTGTGTCTTGAACATAATTGTATTAGGAATTTTTCATTTTTTTGGCAAAACTAAATTTTTTAAAAATTTGCATCCTTAATAGATATTGCATTTTTACGGTATAATTGCATATTTTTATCATGATTTATATCTTTAGGATAAATTTGCATCTAGAAGATTAGGATATGATCATATCTTTTCTATAGTTAGGTATCTTTTTTAGGGGTGAGCAGGTAACCCTGCTTGACAGAGTAGGTTCTAAGTGGGTAATTAAGACCACATAATAGGTTCTGGGTAATAATTTTCTAGAACTTGTTCTCATAGGGTAGGATATGGGTAAAAAGTCAAGGTATCCTATATCTATCATAAAACCTGTTCTTTGAAGCATATAGGATATGGATTCCAAGGTTCCTACCTTACAGTAGTAATTAAATAAAATTGATAAATAAAGGATACCATGTCATCAAAATAAAGTAAAGTTCAGGTTATTGGAAACCCTAAACTAAACACTTATTAGTTCCTTCCCTTCCATCTTCTATCTTTTGTCTTTAGTCTTTACTCTATTGTCATTTTCTTTCTACTCATTCCTCTATTGCTAAATCCATCATTTAGTAGAGTTCGAAAAAGGAAATTTAAGTTCTTAGTTTCTATTTCTAGAGTCACTTAGAAGCCATAAGGCATGTCCATTACTTGTTTTTTATAGTGAAATAATTTCTTTATTATATTTGACAAAATATTTGGTATTATTATTAGAGCTAAATATGATTTTTTTGGAGTATAAGAAGATTATTTTACTAATGCATGTATCTTAAGGAAGAAAAATGCTTTAGTTTGAATTTAAGTTTTCTTTCGTTTTTCATGTTATATCTTCATTTTCAATAGTTAATTGTTTGATCCTATTTTATCATCACATCTATAATTATTGAATTATCTAATATTATTAATTTTTTATTCATATTTTAATAAACTTCGTAGATCTCATGTTAAGTACAATGTTTACCATTTCTATATTTTAAAACGGTGTGCTTATTCCCTTAAACATCTAAGCAATTTGATTGTTTAAAAAGACTACTTTATTTACACAAAAAAAATGTTTTATATAATACTTCAATAAAAATTATCCATAATAATAATGATTAAAGAATCATTTAAGAAAAAAAATTTTGTTGAAAATAAACCTCAATATACTTCATTCATTGGCTTCATTTGAAAGAATTGAGCAATTACTTTTGCAAAAAGAGGGTTAGATTTGTTTTATGTTTCAATAAAATAGCTATATTGAAATTCATAAGAAAAAAAAAAAAATCTATAGGTTCTATAAGGTATCTTATACCTTGTATAAGGTATAGGTTGGTGTTAGAGTATAATAGGATAGGATATAGGTAGCAAAGTTTTGAAACCTATACTCATAAGGTAAGGTATGGGTTGGGCTTCACACTTTATCTACCCTATACTCGCTTACCCTTAATCTTTTATATGATTTAAACATTTTTTCTATAGTTAGGCATCTTAGGTATGTTTTTCACATTAATTGCATATTTCATGAAAAATTGCATTTAAGTACTTTAAGATTTTTCTAAAAATTTTATCACATAGAAAAGGTTTTTCTCTAAATAAAATTTGAATTTTTTTTTAAGTTAAGGTTTTTCAAAATTTGACAATAAAAATTAGGGTTTCTTTTTTTAGGATTTTTCTTAATAAAAAAATGGCTAAAAATATAAATCTAGCACATTTTCATGAATAAAATTTATCAACCCACTAAAGCTTTTTTAAAAAGATAAGAACTATGGTCGGTTCGATTTTGATTAACGGATATGTAAGCACCTTAAGGGTAAAAGTAAAATTTTTAAAATATCTTGGTTTTTTTTTTTAAAAAAATAGTAATAAAAAATCATTTTCATGCCCTTTTTTTTTCACATTTTTGTATATTTTTGCATCTTTAGAAAAATTATAAAAATAAAGGACCATAAATTATTTCTTTTAATTTTTACATAGAGACTATGTCTTAATAAGTTAGCCTCTAGACCTAATTCTTTGGTTTAAAGTTTTCTTAAAAATATTTTTTTTAGAAAATTAGTGAGCTAGTGGCCTGATTAAGGTTTTATTCACCTAAGAAACTCTAATCCATTATTTATTAGTTTTACTAGTTGGCAACTCCAATTATTTTTCAAAAATATTTTTTAAAACATTTTTATAGAAAAATATTTTTCCTTAATTTAATATCTAGTAATCTATATTAAGTAGGTTGGGCTTAATATAGGCTAAATTAAGGAAAATCAAAATAGAGCTTAATAGAAGTTAAATAAGATTCCCCAATTAGAGAACTCTAAAATAAACAGACTATTGAAACTCATGTCAATAGTTGTCTTAACACTAAAAAGCAGGGACAAGCCGCTCCTTATCTAGTATCTCCTTGAGCGCACCATTGAAGAGTAATAGAAGGATGTACTCGAGATCCAACCTTCTCAAATGGACCCAATAATTGAACATCTAAAGCCTAAAGCACTATTTGATGATAAAACCGAGGCAAGAGACTGACCTATGCCACAGTGAGCTATACACTCATTGATAACGTCCTATATCACCGTGGATATAGTGTCCTACTTCTATAATGCCTCAAACCTGAGGAAGGCATCCACATCCTTAAAGAGCTCTATGTTGGGATCTATAGCAACCATATCTAAGCCAAAGCCTTGTACATTTGAGCCCTGCACTTCAATTACTATTGGTTGACCATGAAGGACGATACAAAGGTAATGGTTTAAAAGTGCCACCAATGCTAGAAGCATGCACCCATTAGCTACACCTTGAGCAACAACCTTCATCCCATGATGAGCCCATAGCCTTTTGTCCATTGGGACTCAACATCCTCTAATCGTTCCCTAAAGCATCCAAGGGTCATTAATTTATCTTGGTGGCCGTGAACTACTTTACGAAGTGGGTTAAGATCAAGTAGTTGTGAGCATGATCATCAGGGTAACTGAAAGGTTTGTCCTCACCAACATCTACTCTAGATTTAGGATTCCTTACTCTATTATTGCAAACAACGACAGGTAGTTCAACAATGCTAAATTCGAAGAGTTTTATGAGAAGCATTGTATAAGGCTATACTATACCTTAGTGGTCTACCCTCAAACCAATGGCTAGGTTGAAGTAATCAACAAAATTGTCCTCAGTAGCCTAAAGAGAGTGGAGCATATAGATGGAAGATAGGCTTATGAGCTCCTTGACAGCTACTAGGGATACTAAACAACTTACAGAACTTCTATTAGAGAGATGCCCTTTCACCTTCCTTTGGATTTGAAGTTGTCCTATCCATTTAGTTGGAGTTACCAATGAGTCGAGATTGTAATTTCGACAACAACACCAACCAAATAGCTCTATAAGCAAGCCTTGACATAATCTATAAGTTAAGCGACATTGCACTAGCTCGATTAGCAACCTATTAGCAATAAATAACCCGATACTATAATAAGAAAGTTACACACATAGTCTTTTAACTTGGAGATCTAGTGTACCAAAAGCTAGAAGCCATAGACTTTGGAGAAAGCCAATGGAAAATCACTCCTAATTGGAGGACCTTGTATGAGTGAGGGAAGATACAAGCAATGGGACCTTTAGGCTAAAGACTCTTGATGGGCAACTCATCCTAAAGACTTAGAATGCAAGTAACCCAAGGCCCTATTTTATATAAAGTCATGCAACTAGCTCGTTGTATATGTATATATTCAATGAATTAATGGGAAGATGAGTCTTCTACACTTGTTTATTTTTCTTTCTTAATGGTCTATACCGTGCACTTTGATCATCAGGTCAATTTTCATCCTTGAACCTAACCCCTCATCGGTATAAACATCGAACCTTAAGGAATAAAAGGCCTCGAGTACCGTCAAATCAAGAAACCTCTTCAAGGCTTGGGTACTCTCGCGAGAACCTCCAAGCCTCGAGTAGTAAGGTTACCTTATGTCCTTGACCTCGAGTGCCTTAGTGGCACCCACATGAGGAGGGTTAATGATATGGGACCAAATATACCGACTTGGTCAGTACACTAGTCTAAGCGAGCATACTTAGGTGCTTTGCATCTAAAGCATTGGGCTAAGTATACAGTGTTTACCGAAAGTGTTCGTTCCGAGTTAACCTATTCAAATCACTACTACTCTAAGCATCAAGTGAGACTTTATACTTCAAACACTTAGAAATATGAACTTGTTAGTTGGATACATGCATTCAAGCTAAGCGATCAACGGAGTCAAGAAGACGCGGCAATAAAATAACAAATGGGCAAATAAAGTCGGAAGAAAGAATACTTCATTTATTTACAATTTTGTACAAGGCTTTAAGGATCAGAATCCCGATCCATGGTACAAACAAAAAGAAGAAAAAAGAAGAGAAATGAAAATACATGAATAGGAGAAGAAAGAAAAGAAGCCTTAAGGATCTCTACTTAGCTCTAGTCCCCATGCCATGCTCGCTCTCCCTAACAAACCCTTCCGTTACTCCTCTAGCGCGTTGTCATCAAGCTAGTTGAGGAACTCGAGGTCAAGTGTGGAAACATCTTATGTATGTCCTCTTATTCGCCAAATTTGTTTCTTGCCTAAAACAAAGGTGGAAGCAAGAATGTAGTTAGTGGTGGTTGAAATATGGAAACAGGGAATGGTTACAAAACTGTAGAAGTAAAGAAAAATGTATTAAATGCGTAAGACCACAATAAAAAAAAAAAGAAACATGGAAATAAAATTAAGATCATTTCATCTATATTTTCTTGTAAAAGTTCCAAGGGTGATTGAATTGTCTAGCTGATTTTCATTAATACAATAATGCAATAGGGAAAATAGAAAGAAAAATAAGGAATACAACATTAACATTTATATAACTAAACTTGATATTTACAATTTACATTTCTACAAACATGTATGTTTCTTATAGAAAGCTAATGCTTTGTGGGGCAATCATCTTTAATATGGTACTTCATTTGGTTTGGACCTCCATCATATTGTTACGGTTATAGCTATCAATCCTCATAATTTTTTTTTTCCATAAAAAAATCTAATCTCTAACTAAGCCATACCATTGCTATTATTGCAATAAAAACATGTAATTGATAACTGATCACAAATACATATTCTTACCACCATTATTATTACATCAATAACCATAGCATGTAATTTCTTTTGATGTTTTCCTTTTTCAATAAAAAAAATCACCTACTAAAAAGAAATCAAAGAAATTAAATCAAAATTTCCTGTTTCTTTTCTAATTTAAACTAAAATTAGATCAAAAGAAACAAATTACTCAAAGAACTCTAAGAAAATAAATATGATTAGAAAAATGTGTTAAGATTCATCACATTGTAGTGTAATAATTTATTATAATGAGCAAAAAATCTTAAACTATCCAATCATAAATAGATTACATGAAAATTAAAATAGTTAATTAAGATTACCATAATTTAAAGGACTAAGCCATATCACATCAAAAACGTGTAAGTACACCACTACAATGAAACCAATCCTTATTCTCATCTAAACTTTATCCACAATTCACATTATAACACTGCAAAAATATGTAAAAAAAAAAACAAAATAATATCCCAAGAAAACTAAATAATCAACTATAATCAAAACTAACAAATCCTACCACATCTTGCCTCGATGCATCAACGTACATGTATTGCTTTAGAGGGTGCAATCAAAATGACTCACATAATTTCCCTCTTTGATCTACTAGATTCAATTATATAAACGCCTTAATGTCATTTTCTTTCACTTTCCATCGTAATGAAGATCGGCATGTACATGGAGCTATACTTAACATTCTTACCATCTTGATAGAAATAAATTGCCTAATCTTAATCGCCAACAATGTAAATATCACTTGAGATGTATTTTCTCGATCCCTTACCTTTTGAGAGTGAGTAGCCCTTAATTTAGTCTCTATTCATTGACAACGCAACAACATAGAACAATTCAACGATCATTAAGTATATTTCTTTCGTTACTAAAATATATTTTCCTTTCATTATTGATGGGTTCATGTTGGGTGGTTTCAACTTATGCATCTTAAAATTGCAGCTTTTTCCATCACTAACAAATGATCTTTAGATTGAAGAAATTATATAAACATAAGGTGTCATGGAATAGGAGGTTTAACTCCCACAAAATGTCCGTGCAACACTTGACCATCCATTCCATCACATATTTACTTCTATTCTAGATTACAAGCCAGCTTTCTCTTCCTATTTACCGCATAACTGATCCAAGCGCATCCTCTCAAGGAGTGCTTACTAGTATTGTCATAGGCCTTCGTATGTTTTGAAAGGGTCAATATCATAACTGTTTACAACCTACTATGACCATCATTAGAAGAGCATCATCAGCTTCCGACTAGTTTGCTCACGGGAAGCTTACCTTGCCTTCAAAGAGTATTCCATCTAACAAATAAACTATCCGCTAATGCAACTTGTTACACAATATGTGCAAGTTCAATATCCCCACTCGCCTTCAAACTCTCGAACCTTAACATTCTCCCCCACTTATATTCATGATGCCCTCTTCATGAGGCTAAACTGTCGCCACTACCCCCTTCAAAAGATTACTAACCCTCTACGACCAGTTGTCAGACTCCACCAAGATCATCTTCTCCTAGACATTGGGTCTCCACAAACTTCCTCTGACCTTCACTAATCTCTTCATTCTCTAAGATCGCCTCTTATTGAGTTGCCCAATGATAGAGTGGCATACCCAAGTATATTGATAAAAGATGGGCAAATCTTGTTATAAGCCAACTTGTGACATGGCTACCCTCTATAGCGATGTCCTCCCTTTGATGGCCACTTCTCTAAGCTTATCCTACATGAGTTAGTGCTAGCGACATAGTCATCCCTCTTACAATGATGTTGTTCTTTGGTGGCCATTCCTTTGAGCTTAACCCACATGAGCCTTTCAAGTTAACAAGAACTACCCACTTATTAGATACATTAGGTAGCATTTAGGTAGCTTAATGAAAGCTGGAACAAAACCGCTTTAATACCACTTGTCATAGGATGGGAGGTTCAACTCCTAAAAAGTGCTCATGCAATGCTCACCATCTATTCTATCACATATTTACTTATATTCTGATGGCAAACCAACGTTCTCTTCCTTTTTACCTAAGGATTGATCTAAGCCCATCCCTCTCCAAGAAGTGCCATTTGGTGTTGTCATAAGCCCTTGTATGTTTTGAAAGGCTCAACATCACAACTAGTTTTGGCCTGTTAAAGCCATCATTAAGAGAGCAGTATCAACTTTCGACTAATTTGTTCACTAGAGGCTAACCCCGCTTTTAAAGAATACTCCCTCCCACAAAGAAGCTAGCCAACGATGCCACTCAACACACGATATGCTCAAGTTGAACGCCCTTACTCACCCTCAAACTCTCTGACCGTGACACAAGACATGTCAAAAATAAAGGCTAAGGGTTTTTTTGTCTTAGGCAGCTATAGTTTTATGGCATCTTTGGAAACATCACAATAGCTATGCTTTTGACGGTGTGCAGCCAAATCCTCTGAGTGTGGTTGCCCAAATTTTGGAAGGAGTTGTTGCTGTTACAAAGTGCGACCAGAAACCTTCATGAGCGGGGTACTGCAGTGGGTAATACTACTACTGAAGCTTCTTCTTCTCATACGAGTGCAGCTACTGTCAAATGGAATCCACCTGATCCTGGTATCACTAAGATCAACTTTGATGCATCAATTAATTTGGAGGACAGAAGAGGAGGCTTGGGCATTCTATGTAGAGATTCTTAAGGTTGTTTGACAGAGGCGATGGCATTATCTGTAATGTTGTCTTGCAATATTAAACTTAATGCAGTATGTGCAATAAGGGGAAGTTTAAGAATTGCACACGACAGAGGATGGCCAAATGTTGAAGTGGAAACCGATTGCTTACAGGTTCAAAAAGCTATTACTTCACCATGCTGTGCATCCTGGAAAACTGCTGCTGTTATTCAAGATGTTCTTTAAAGTCCTTAGTTTATAGTTGTATCTTTGTTTTTTTTTTTTAATCTATAGGGATGCCAATGTGTGTACTCATTGTGTAGCTACTCCAACTAAATATGGGATGAGTTATAGTTTTTGGGCTAACCGACGCCATCTCATTTGTCTCGTTTGGTTTGTTGTTTGTGGACATGCCTTTTTGCCCACTGATGCGGATTGTTAGTGTTTTATGAATAAAGTTTTAAGTAGGAAAAAAAAAAAAAGTTAATAGTCGTCGCGAAAACATGAAATAAATTGGAAAAAAAAAAAAGAAAAAATAGAATGGCAAGACCAACCATACTGTCCATATTCAAGTCACCCTGTTGTGACCCCAGCATCAATATATAACTTATCAACACAACCTATGATTTGCAGAGTAGAACCGTTGAATATCACAATTATGTTATTAATCAAATAGAATATTCTAAAAAACTACTATGAAAACCCTCACCTCTGGTTACTTTATTTATTTATTTTGACAAAGAAGACATCATTTCCAATGAAATGATGGGGGAATACAGTTAATAAACGTGGAAAAGATAACATGTGGGAGGGAAAGTAAAGATCGAAGAAAGTGGAGATTGTTTTCTATGTTTATAGGTTATCAAATACAGTTAATAAAAATACGAAAAATAGTTGTTGCCTCCTTCCTACCTTAAATATTATAGATTAAATTGAGAGCTACTAAATGATGTATTATCTAAAAAAATATTCATACATAAGATATTTTAGTCCATACTCTTTTCATATTGACAAACTCAATATTCTAAAATTATTACCTAATAGAGATACCCATACAGCCACACTCATATAGTGTCTTAGATTATATCTATGGAGTACTCATTCAGATGGTTGGCATTATTGGGTATTCTGATAATATAGTGGAATCAGCTTTTTAAAAAACTTCTAAATAGGTTATCTAAAAAAATCTAAATCAAGGATTTGTGTAAAAGTATGATTAAAATTATTTTGGACATTGGATAGAGTAATGCTTCTTAATTCAAGAACCAATCAACTATACAGAATCTATAGGAATTATACTAATATGAAAAGATTGAATGGAAACCGAGCCATCACAAAAAAATAAAAAATAAAAATAAAAATAAAAATAATTATGCCAGATTCAAGACATCAAATTGAGCTAGTTTGCAAACTAACAGCCACAAACATACCAAAAAAATGATCTAACCAACGTGATTACTCCCGTTAATTGAATAACGTAAACCAAATCGAACTGATGTTATATTGGAACCAACATGTTCTCATGAACTGCCTTTATAAGTTGATCAGTTTTACTCGGCTACTTAGTCACTGTCATCCTAATAGAAATGTCCCTCTTCCATTAGGACAGGAGTGTATCCTTTTCTATGCTTCATTTCATGTGCGCAATAACTAGATTGACAACAACTCGTGCAAAAGTTGCATTTCCCAACAACAAAGTAGCATGGCAATCTATGTACGAAATGCACAGAATAATTGGGGTGAAGATTGATTACATTCACTCGTTGGGGGAACTAATCACGCATTCATGGGTAAGTCGTGTCTAGTGACCCAAAATTAAAGGCTTCAATGTACATCTTTTGAGATTGGTGCATCTCTTGTGTAGACCTGAACAAGTGCTGAATCCCCACTATGAATCGGTTCAACCTGTTAGTGGCTGGACTGAATTGCCGAACTTTTAAGGTTCAGGCAATTCGCCTAGACGGAACTGTTCAACCCGAAGGTTCAAGAACCACCTCATTTTTTAAATATATATATATTTGGCCTGTCAAAATGACCAGCCCCTTTCCTCTATCCCATTTGAATTTTAAATTTGTAGTTTAAAATTTAAAATTTACAGTGCCAAACTACTTAAAGTTTTAAATTTAAACAACATATTCACACATTCCTCGATTTTTAAAAATAACAGCTTCAAGCCGCTTAGCAACTTGAAGCCTAGCAGCTTCAAGCTTAGCAGCAATACTTACTCTATAAACTAACTAAATCTCTCCAACTCTAATCATTCTATTTTTAAATTTTTTCCAGTTGTGCAACGTTATTAGAAATATTTCTTTCTATTAACTATAAATTTCTATGTATACTTCTCTACTCCACTACATAAAACAATTTGCATTAGCAAATAATGCTGACATACACATACTCATTATATAATTTTTGTTTTATTTTCTCTTACATATTATTTCTTTTTTTCACTCATAAATATTTGCACCAATGGAAAGATTTTTACGTCGTACTTTCTCCAGTAAAAAACACGGTTTATCATCTAGTGGTAAGTGTAAGGATAAGGGTAAGGGTAGGGGCATTGGAATTTCCAATATGTTGTCTGTGCCACTATGGTTTAAGGACGCTCAGGCGTGCTCGGATAACGAGTATAACCTAAATAAGTAGAGGATATATGATATGGTTGAGAACATAAAAGAAGAACTTATATCACCTCCGGGCTTCAATGTAGAACCTCTTTGCACGAATAATCGAGGCACACCACCTCCTAGCTTTGATGTTGAACATCAATGTATAAGTTACCGGGGCATGTCACCTCTCGGTTTCGAATCTCCACGCATGAGTGTCCCTAAACATTATGTTAGGTTCGAATCTCCTCGTATAAGCATTCCTGCACAACCTATAGGATTTGAACCCCTCTAAATTAGTTACCCTGCAAGCATGTTCGAGGATTAGGAGAACGAGATAGAAATTATTCTCAAAACAGAAGAGCAACATATGGGATAATGTGGGCCTAGTAGTTCGAGACTATTCGGCTCAAGTAAGCCTCCTAAACCCGCTAAGTCTAATATTTTTATTACTCATTTTTTTAAAGATACAGATGAAAGGGGGAACTCGAGGGCATTCTACAACTACTACAACGCAAGTTACTCATAGAAAACGAAAGAAGAATATGGTACCCTTAATAAGCACTTAAGGTCAAAGTATCATAGGGAGGTGGGAATAGATAGAATGCAATAACAGATTACCCAAGGTAGTGGTTTATCCGAATAAATGTTAATAAAGTATGATGAAGAGAAACATAAATATAATCTGGTACAATACCTAGTGAACATACATCTCTCATTCAACGCGGGTGCATCAATGTGGCAAAGTCGATACAAGCAAGAGACGTTTAACCCCAGCTCGCAATAGCTTAGTTGCAAAATAATAACTCGAGTCACGCAGGAGTTATACCACTAAGGTAAGAGGGAGCTCGCAGGTAAGTTTGCTTCCTTCAATACGTAAGTGTCCATATGCTTAGACATATAAACGGATCCTTTTCATAATAATTCTTATGTGGGTGTTACTATTCACTAGGTAGGCGATAATTGGCAACTTAATAAATTACTATTGGCTTTAAGGATATTTAATGATTGGCACACAGCATAAAACATTTATAAAATTATTATAAAAATCTTAAATGAGTATGGATTAGTGAGGAAAATTTTTTTTATTAGTTTTGATAATGCAATTGCTAATACTGCATCAATATCTGATTTGCAAAATTACTGTCAATCAGCATTAGGAGAGATTTTTTTCTACATACGTTGTACATGTCATATTCTTAACTTGTATGTCAAGGATGGCATTGTAGCTTTACACGACAGTATAGCTTTGATTAAGACCATCGTCAAGACAATAACAAACAAGTCGTCCCTTCACAAAAAGTGGAGGAACTTCTGCATGGAGCAAGTGAAGAGGCCTCGAAACTTTAAGATAGATATACAACATCGCTGGAACTCGACTTACAAGTTATTGCATAGTATAATTCCTTATAGCAAATTACCATGTGACTTCACAATGTACAACATGTAGGGAGTTGACATTTTCCCCAGTAACTGAGATATTTGCATCCAATTACTTAAAGTTTTAAAAGTTTTAAAAGTTTTAAAAGTTTTTCATAATACTACTAAGACTTAATCACAAGTTTATAGGCCCAATATTTACTTGTTTATTATGTTGGCTGTCAGTATACTTAGTGTGCTAGTTCAATCCCATGAGGACCCAAACTTGCCTGCATGCGTATACGATATGGCATTGAAGTAGTTAATTTATTATAAAGAAATTCCTCATATTTATCTTGTAGCGACTATTCTAGACCTTCGTTGTAAAGCGAAAGTATTACTAATATATTTGAAAACTTATTATGGTTACATTCAAGATCTAATGAATTCTCAAGATGTGTATAGGTTGGAAGCACATCAAGAAGTGTTAGCAACGACGGTTAACATAAAAGAAATGCTCAATTACTATCAAAGTCAGTACAGTGGTTAGTTATTAGTCTTTCCTTCACCACCCACCAAGGAGCAGCATTACTCTTTTATGAGTGAGCAGTTACTGGTGCAAAAATTAAAAAGGTAATGGTCTGGTAGCCCAATGTCTGAGATGCAACACTACATCAATACGAATTTTGAGTTTTTAGAAAATATCTCCATTAAAGACTTTGATATTTTAGAGTTGTGGTAAAGGCATGAAAGGATTACCCATTGCTATTTCGTATAACCTGTGAAGTATTCGCTGTTCTGGCTTCAATGATCACTATTGAGCAAGCGTTTAGTATAGCAGGCCTGATCGTCAACGAACGCCGAGCCTCCCTATTTGTTGTCAATGTTAAGGCAAATGCTTACACAGAAGATTGGTACAAGGTGAGCTGTAGACAATAAGAATCATGTGGGATATCAAGCGAGGAGGATGATTACTTCAATGATTGGAACTAATCTAATGAAAGCCTAAGCTCACCCACGGGTTCCACTCTTACTTACGAACGTGAATAATTACCTCAAGATAATACATAATAAGTTTTTTTTTTTCATCATTTACAAAAAAATTTTATCAAGTAGAAAAATCTTTTTTCCTAATTGTCCAAAAAAACTAAATGGCATGGTTTTCCTAAAAGTGCTAATATATATAGTATTATGTTTTTCTAAATTATGATCGATTAAAATTATTTTCCCTCAAAAAATTTAATTTGGGTAGTTATATACACTTCGATGCTTTTCTGAAAATGTAAAATTGATTAACAAACTATAATTTTTCTAAAAATCCAAACCAAACTATGGTAGTTTAATTCTGATTAGTGAATATGTAAGCACCTTTCAGGTAACCGTAAAATACTATAAAAAATATTTTTCCTCCAATAACTTCACTCTATTTAATTAGATTAGGACATTACATATTCATATTGTAAGAGACTTTTTTGTATTTTATTTTCTTTTCGTTTTTAATGTATATTTTATAAACGGATTGAAGAAAAAAAAATGGTTGAAGGATCGGTAAGGCAAGAAGGAAAAAAATTATGTAAAGGATTAGGAGAGGGGAAAAAAAAAACCGCCCTTAAATTGGCAGGCCACATGAACCGGCCCTAAACCGTTAGCTCACGGGTCGATCGTGGTTCAACGTAACCGTAACCCCGTAAACTAGCAGTTCTGAGCCAATCCGAACCATGACCTATGTCTACCCTTGTGGATGAGAATACTTGCGGTCCAACCGATTGGAAAAGAATCAGTAGATTCCTTTTTGAGAGTAATTTATCCTTTTGGAACGTAGTATACAACACTTCCTTATCCTATACTCTCCAAGTGTATTTCTTCCTCACTTCTTCCTTACCATGACAAGTCTTGTGAAATAATTGCAACGAGAAGAAGAAAAAAGAAGGCGTTAAGATACCCTTTTAACCTAATCCTAGACACTCTAAGACCTTTTTCAAACCTACTCCCATTAGATAAATAGTTAGAATTAGTATGCACAAATGATCTTATACTTATGTTTGATTTTGTGTGCTCAATTGATTATAGATGATTAGAAATTCAAACAACCTCATAATTTTATATTTGATATTATATGTGAAACTCCATTATATATCAAAGTTAGTAGAAAAATCAACTAATAGATAAAAAATTGACCTTTTATGGATAAATCATCATAGATACACAAACTAGTTCCTTGCATACTGTAGATGAGAAGATCCAATCAGTGGCCATGTGTGTGTAGCATGCATCACGTGCTATATGTGACTTCTGTAGGTACATGGGTTTAGATGTAATGATCACGTACGTACCACGTGTAGATTGCAATATACGTGACTAAGTAAGTGACTTAAATTACACGAATGGAATAATTGAGTGAGGTAAGATAAGGAGGAGGAGTAAGCAATGCAAATGAGGCTCTAATGCGTATAATGACTGGTGAAAGAGCGTAATGACATCAAACTCCACAACCGATGAAGAATGGAGTAGCGTTCTTGAGATGTTTAAGTGTTTAATTTTTGAGACAAGACTTTGGCAGAATAATGGTGTTAATAGGGATTTTCCACCTATCTAATTGAGGATATGAATGGAGTATTTATAGGAAATGGTAATTAATCACATCCATCGGATTATGATAGTAATCAATGACCAGAATTAAGGCTTTTCATTAATGGGTTTCATATGGACTCTTTTTTATAGGTTTAGGTCCAAATAAAGGTTTTATATTTTAGTGTAAGTCAAATTAAGAAAAATTGGATTGGGCGGACAGATCCAATGAGCCCTATTTTAAGCCCACAATGCCAAGACTCCCTCAATTATCCCAAATATACATGGCCTTGACTCTTCAAGCTCTATTGCTTTTATTTCGATTATTAGGCTTAAGGTCCAGATTCAAATTTAGCCCTCTACAACTTCAAAGGAGTTATGTAGAATGATATGCAAGAGATGACTTGTAAAGAAAGAGCAAGGAGGAGGAGTAAGTAATATCATAGAGTTTGAATGTGTTAGTGATAGGTGGAAGAGTTATAATGAATTAACTTCACAATTCTTGAAGAGAGACAATTTGTTCTTCACTTTGAAACTTGTCCAATATATCCTTGTGACAATCGGACAATACAAAGTCATTTCTCCTAACTTTTGAATGTCAAGTGAGGAGAAGTTATTAAGTATAGAGTTAACTTTCATTAGAATACATTCACCATTGATGGTTGAAATGAGTCTTCTTGTTGATCCTTAGAAAGGGTTGCGAGTGGACAGTTTAAAAGACCTTAATCCAAACACATCATGTAAAATCTTTCTAAGTGATTTGATATCCGTGATCAAAGTAAAAATTTGTTATGTTGGATAAGCTCTTTACTAGAGTAGATGCAACAATGCCCTTTATTGACAAATTACCATTACAGACATACCGGTCAAGCTATATATATCAATAGCAAACACAAAAGTAAGTGCTATAGTATTCATGATATATTAAATTGTATCATCATCAAAGTATGAAACGTAGAAACTCCATTCTATCTCACTATATCTATATATCGTGTAAATGGTATATTTATCTAAACTCATAATTGTATATTTGTATCTATGTGATGGTTATTACGTAGATCTAGAACCAAGGTGGTTATCGTTTGATCTAAAATGAAAATAGACCAAGTAATTGAAAAAACACGTTGACTCCCTCAGCTTGGAAGTATGAATATTCTGACTTTCAACAATGATTGCTCAACTATGTTTTAGTCCGGTCAAATGTCAACTTTTTTTTTTTTTTAAATCGAAAAAAGAAAAGAATTAATTTATACAACGACACATGATTTAGCCAGCTAGACGTCCGTCTTTTATATATAAATGGCCAACCCGTCATTTTATCATCAGATCTGTCCATTAAGCACAAAAGTCAAGCCTGTGAAGTTCTCTGAGAATAAGAATAAGAGGAGGAGGAAGAAGAAGAAGAAAAAAATGGCAGTAGGAATCTTAGAGGTGCAGCTTGTAAATGCCAAAGGGCTAGGAAATAATGACTTCTTTGGTACGTTTCTAAATTATATTATTGCTCATATAACTTATAGATAAAATTTCAGTATACCAAAAACTTCTTTTTAAAGTCATTTACTAGCGTTTGAGAGTATTTGTTAACTGGATTCTTTGCATCTTATTAATTAACTTGTGCTTGGTTTGGCATATACATGGTGTCATGTCTTCTCTTTTCTGCCATGTTTAATTTTACCCTATTTGGCTAAAACGAAAGATAGAAAAATTAAAGGTGTTTTCCAATTTGTAAGTTTTTAGCAGGAGAAAAGATTTATCGACTTTTTCTTTCCCAGGTTTTGTTTTTGGTTTTTGAAAAATTCTTGTTCACACCCCTTAATTTAATTGCCGAATTAATGCCATTTTCTCCGTTGTATTTCTTTATGTCATCATTATATATATAAAATCCTTGGTTTTTAAAAATATTAGATCTAAATTTCTATATGAATATGGACCCGAAAGTTAAGTGAATACCTTTAATTAATTATTTTTTCCTTTTCAAATGAATGTCAAAATACAAGTGATTACATTTGTACGTTACTTCCAACTCCCCCTACACGATATGAATTTTTGCGATGTCAAGACTACTTTGATAATGCGTGAACGACGTGCATGATAATTTTCTTTGGTTTAGTTTGTTGATATTATAACACGTTTCAAGGATGAGTTGGAACTTTGCAGCTAATATAAGGAATAAGGAAAAATAATGTATAGACTAGGTATTACTAACATTTCAAACGAGCGGTTTCAGGATAAAGCCGGTCTAAAGTATAAGTACGGAACCTAAAACCTATTAGTTCCATGTTGGTCTGAGGCCTAAGCTTCTATCCGAGAAGTAGTTGTTTCCCAGTTCTAGAATTTTGGAACCGAAAATTGAATTTGGTTTCCTATAGATACTCTACAATAGTAAAATCAAATGTACGTCCTTATAATTAGAGTCAACATTTTTTTTTCTTTTTTTTTTTTCCTTTCTATTACGTTGTGTCAAGCAAGTCGGAGAAGATACTTGTGTCCCGATAATTTAATAGTCTTTCTTTCTTTCTTTCTTTTTTCCTTTTTCCTTTTTCCTTTTCTTCTTTGCATAATATTAAGGTCTTCCTTTATTTCGATGTAATTATATGCATAATAACAACAACAATAATATGTATATATGGTAGGTAAAATGGATCCTTATGTTTTGATTGAATACAAAAATCAAGAGCGCAAGAGCAGTGTGGCTAGAGGTTAGTTTCTTCATTGTTTTTCTTCTTCTCTCTCTCACTCAATGTATTATAAAATTCCTGATTTAGACTTTAGAGACTATATGAATTTGCACTCCACTATAACAATATTAAATTCATAATTAATTTTGATACTTGATTAATAAGTATCCTTTTCACAAATGTATGGTTGATCATACATTCACTAATGAAGATGATTTTTTAAGTTCATTTTGTATATTCAAGTTGATTGTGAAATACGGATAAGGAGTACATTCCACGATGACAATTAATTTTTTAATAATTTATCTATGATATTACAGTCCGTGTCATGTTTTAATTTAAGTTAAATCCATGGGATGATGAAAGTGAAATGACCCCTCAAAGGAAAAAGTTAAGGAGGAAAGCAGCCTTTTGAAGACGGCTTAGTGTTAGACCAAGTCAAACACTGACATTCATAATTTTTCTTCACTTAAGGTTCATGGTTGTACTACTTTCATATTTCCAAGTGGGATCGTAGGGAACACATCACGTGAATGATAAGTAATAATATGAGTATTAATAAAATTTTAATCAAAAAGCATTTTTTTTTTATTAATATATATAAAAATTTTATTAATATTTATATATTTTTATCGATTTACGTAATATGAAGTAGTATTGAATCATTTTTTAAGAGGTGTTTTATTTATATTTTTATAAAAAAAAAAAAAAGAAAGAAAATATGCATAAGGTAATGATCTAAATCTTCTTATACTTATGTATTCTACTTCAGCTTTTCAAAATGAGTTAGAAACTAAAGCATTGACTTAAACAAGTAACATTTTTCCCTTAGAGCATGTATGACGCTGGTTGCTTGTCACGCGTATATATGCCATGCACTGCAATCTGCTTCAGCAATGTTATGCAAATCGGGTCCTTCACAACCCTGAAAAGATTTCAATTTTTTTTTTTTTAAATTTCTGATATGGTTTAGTAATTTTAACGGTAGAGTGAGATGCAAAAAATCTGAACATCTTTGAAAGTTTTTCGCGAAACTAAGAAACAAAGTAGGAATTCTTTACAAGAAAGAATTACAAAATATATGTAAGGTATAATATTTATTGAATCTTTTTATTTGAAACGTCATCTTTGATGTTGAATTTTTTTTTTTCTTTTTTTAGGTAAATTATGGCAGTTACTGATTTACATTATACGTTATTTAAAAGTTTATATTGATATTAGTTCATAAAATTACATGGTGCAGAGCAAGGTGGAAATCCATCATGGAACGAAACATTTAGGTTTAGGGTAGAGTATCCTGGAAATGGTGGCCAATACAAGCTCAGGCTCAAAATCATGGACGAGGATACTTTCTCCACAGATGACTTCATCGGTGAAACAACGTATGGTTTATCAATAATCAGTCCTTATTAAGAAATGTTCCGAAACACTCACTAAGGATGTAAAGAAACTTCTAATATTTTCCATGATTGAGTAAATACTTTTTTTTTTTCAAATAAAAAATAAAAAAGAGAATAAAATTTCTTTATCAAGCCTATTAACAATTGAATCGAGACACGTGTTAACAATTTTCTTATTATTCATCCATTTGCTTAAATTCAACCACATTGATTTGCATGCATTTAAAAGGGTCTAAACTTTAATCTTCAACTTTGTTTAATTTAATCTTGAGCAAATTTTTTTTTTTCTTTTTAATTTTGGTTTATATAGCATTTTCGTGGAGGACTTGCTGGCTTTAGGAGCAGAAAATGGAACGGCACAGTTGCGTCCTACCAAGTATCGTGTCATAAGAGAGGATCAAACCTATCGTGGAGAGATCCAAGTTGGACTCTCATTCAACCTAAAGGTATTAGACTTTTATACTCTTTTTAAGTCTCTTCGATTCACAAGAAAATGGATGAAAGAAGAAAAAAAAAAAAAAAAGTAAAGAAACTATAAATTATCTTTAAAAAATAAAAAAAAAAAGAAAGAAAGAAAGTTTCAGTAGTATTGATGCATAAAAAGATTAGGGAAGTGCAATTAAGATGGTTTAGCTATATAAAGAGACGTGCATGATATTTTAACAATTAATATAAAATAAAGGCTAGGGACAAAGAGTAGAGGACGTAGAGAGAAGGGATGAAAATTTATAGGACTCTTTTAGATATGAATGAAATTAGAGTACATATTATTGAAGTGAATTCAGTCTTTGATCTTGATTGCTATCCGACCTTGTATATGGCTTCTACTAAGCATGGTCGAAAGAGAAATAAATAAAAGGAAGAAAGGATATTTTACATACTTGTTATAAAATTAAAAAGATAATAATAATAATAATAATAAATGGTCCATAATTTGTGCTCAACTGTATAAATACTACTAAAAATAAATGCCATATCGTAAAATTATTGGTTTGTATAAATTTTAGATTACAATCGAGAAAAATCTAACATAATAGAATAATATAAATTTTCTGTAATATCTTATAATTATACCTTTTAGATGTATTGATTATGGATCAGAGTCGGTATGATTAAAGTAGGATTCAAATCAATTATAATGCAAATGACTTGTATGCTGATAGAATCGGATGCAATGCAAAATCGTTAAGTTCTTTATGGGCTTATTTTAGGTTATTGACGATTTGATTGCAGGAGGAATTGGAAACTGATAGAGAAGAGTACGGTGGATGGAGACAAAGCGGATAGGAGCTCTCATGGCTACCAATTGCTTTCTCTTAGTAGCTGCTAGTTCTAGTTGCTTCTTCACCAAAATTTGTGTACCTTTGGCAAATTCAAGGGGGGTAGATCTAGATATTATATGTTGAAAATTTTTTGAATATTATCCATCTATCTATCTATTTATGGTTTTTCATCTTTCTATATTGTATTGTTATTAAAATTTAACACTCAATTTGCTCAATAGCTTTCTTCTTAGACTTACCTAGGTACTACCTATTTAACTTAGTACAAACAAAGGATATAATTTCAGGTTATTGATGCTAATACGGAAGAAAAGAGGAGAATGGTAATCTGATTCATCATTTTCACGCACCAAAATATTCTAATTTTAAAAATTCACTATCCATTTATTACCGCTAATGCTTCCGAAACCGTTGTGTAAAATGGGTGGATTAAAACGCTATAAAATACACTTGCCATATCAAGTGTGTCAACTAAGCCGTAGAGGGGGAAGATATACTTGGGTTAATCCAATATAATGAACTTTGCTAGCTCCTATTAATTTTCTTCTTTTTTTCTTTTTTTCTTTTTTTTTTTTTTTTGTCACTTCTATTGTCATCATTTTGTATATAAGATCTAGCTTAATTGTTTTTCTTTTACGAGTTTTGAATGTGTTCGTATGTCCACTCTTTTGAGTTATGGATATTGATAACATCAAGTGTCAATGCTAGCAACAAAGTAAATCTGATTTACTAGGAATAAGATTCTAACATTCTCTCATTTGATGGTGAAAATTTTCACATGAAATCCTATTCCTTATAATCTATAGAATTGTATTCCTTTTGTTTTTTTCCCCCTCTTTATTATGATTCCAATTCCTAATGCATTTTACTTTTTCTAATTAAATTATCACTTCACTCTCCCTTCAATTTATCACAGATTTCGTTAGTGTGTATTGGAGCGTATGGAAAGAGAGATGTAAAGCATAATTCAAGAATAAATACCTTAACCTTGATAGAAGAGACGGTGATAGACACTTTAGCATTAAGAGACAAGCATGGTTAATGCATTGTTCAATAATCATTTAAAAGAATATTAGCAGACAATACATTTATATTGTGTTTACAAAAAAAAAAAAAAAAAAAAAAAAGTTGAACAAAAAAGTGTAATGAATTTTTAAAATAATAATAATTTTGGACAATTAAAATAATTAATAAATAAATAAATGGTAATTGTGGAAGTATGTATGATAGAAAATGATAACTATATAATTGGATGCGGTAGTTAATAATTTTGTGAAATGAGTTTGATTTATTTAGATAACCACCGTGGGAATGTATTTAATAATTAAAACTATATAATATTAAATTATTAGTTATATGTAATTAAAATAAGATTTTCTTTTTAATATTATAGAATTAAAACTATATGATATTAAATTGTTGACTATAGATAATTAAAATAAGATTTTTTCTTTAATATAATAGATATATGCTATTGACCTATGATTAAAAAGATGAAGACTCTTATCCAGAAAATGAATGAAAATTATTATTTCGTATATCGATAAAAAGGTAAATTGGACTGTTAAATATGTAATAAAAGATACTAAGACGATGATGTGTCATGTCAATGGATCGGTTAGTTTCCAATTCCATCCTCTCTTCTTATGCTACTCCAATTTTAGTTTCACATGACGATGTAAATCATCAAAAGCACTCTTTTGACATTGGCAGAATATTAGAGACTTTTCTTTTGGCCAAAAATAGAAGTTAGAAAAGAAAAGAAAAAAAAAAAAAGAAATTCTTTAATATGTACTCCTTTGCATGTCTTTATATCTCCCTTGCTTATAACCTACTATTCATATCAAGTCAGCCAAATAAAATAACATCTTGTGTCTATATACATATATATTCTTTTTTTAAAACTTATTTAAATAAAATTTCAATAGTGGAAAACCAAGCGCTTTGAATCGAGGAAAACGGTTGCAAAACGATGAATAGGAAGCATACGATAGGTATATATAAAACTGTTACGCGTCAAGCCAGCCGTCTTAGCTCAGCCGGTAGAGCGCATGGCTTTTAACCATGTGGTCGTGGGTTCGATTCCCACAGACGGCGTTTTTTTATCCATCCTTTTGATCAAAAAGCTTGAATGAACGGTATCGTTTTAATTAATATTAAACTCACGTAGCAGTCTAGCTGCAAGAGTCTATCACAAAGCAAACTACTTATTTAGCCATAGTCCCTTTTTTTTTCCCCCAAAACATAGTCGTTTGCTACTATATTCATAACAAGTTCTTCCACTAACATGTTCGGATTGCATGTTGTGAAAAATATTCTCTATCGTAAAATAACCTTCGATACTATTTAGCCAAGAAAAAACCTATATTTGTGCACATTTACATAATCATTAGATGAACAAATGATATGTGGTTCTTTTTCTTTTTCTTTTTCTTTTTTTTTTTTTGCCCCTTCAATCATCTATGTTAATAGTTTTAAGTTCATTCACTTCTTTTATACACGCCTATAGGTATATATTTATGTAGTATAATTAAATTTTAAAAGCCTTTTAAGACAGTTTGAACTAAAGTTGGCTTCATTTTAATGAATGTTGGATGATAGCTTTATTAATCGAACAATACTTTTCTCCATGTATAAATATTATCAGTTATTCTACTCTTAACATTCTTTTCTCTCCGATAATAGAGAAACAATACCTGCAATGTTATGAGCAATGTTGATATAGATTAGAGGAGAAAAAAAATGGACCACTTGATATTTGTCCTCGTGAAATCAAAGCCTATTCCATAATAAAAAAAATCAATTATTGAAAACATCTAATCAATTTTATGGATTTCCACACTGAGTGCAAATTTATTAAAAAAAAACGTAGTGTAACCGCAACCCTCTTTAGAAATACTTTCTACAGCAACTAAAACTGCCACAACGGTCCTTCCTTTTTTCATTTGTCATTCTCTTTCTAAAGGTGCACGAGGCAATGAAATAACTGCATCAATAGACTTCCACTCCACTCGAGATGCATGCAATGATGGGTTGTTGATTAGGACTGCAAAGCATCAAAGATTTTCTTAAATTACTAATCGAATGATAAGGTTATAGTAGTCTAATAATATAAACGCCCAATTTTGACCTCCCTCTTTCTTAAAGTTATAATATAATAGTTATCCTATATAAATAACTGGTTGGTGCTTATTCTTGTCCTTACCCCCGCGAAGTCTGCATTATAGCGCGAGAAAGAGATGGCGATTTTCTAATCCCAACTATGAATCCACCTTCAAACACATCGATAATTCGGATGCTTTTTAACCCTTGAGCTACGATTCGCAATTTGATACATAGTCCGGTAATCTGGATGAATTACCTCGCCATTATAAATTGGTTTAGACTAATAATAACTAAGATGATTAATAAACAGATCCAACCCATTTATAAATGTATAAGCTAGTTAAACAACATAGAAACCAATGGAACCAGTTTAATTAACAAGCCTCATAAACAAATTCGGATCTAACTTACAAAACTTTATTTATTTGTTTTTATGTTTGTACCCTACGTAATACATTTTATAATTATTAGTTCTGCTTTTAACCTAGCCTTGCCCCATCTCCATGCCTCTCTCTCTCTCTCTCTCACTCCCCCTCCCCCAAACATTCACTCCAAAATGGATCGTGATAAGAGTAGGATTTTCAATTATGAACCTCTTTAGACATAAAATACAAGACAAAACCCGTTCACTTTACGAGTATCCTATTACAAGCAATTCTTATATCTTGTTCGACAGGCATTTGCAAACTACAAATGTTCAGATGGAAAAACTTATTTGCCAACTTACAACTTCAAATTTAAAAAGGATCTTTTTCGGTGATTTTATTATCAACGGTTTTTTGCAATGACCGACACACGCTCTATGTTAGTTTTCCTCCATTAAAAATTTGGCAAACGATTTCACATTTTTCCAATTTTTAAGCACCCATTATGAAATCATTTTAAAAATTTGGCAACTACAAGATGAAAATTTATGTAATTGTCACAGCTTTACCACAGTGCATGCAGAGCCCTATGATCCGCAGCAAAAGTTTGCTGCTAATTTGTATTTGTAAACAGTAAAGTTCATTATCGCAAAACAATCTCTATAAATAGGAAGTGAGTGGAGGAAACTGACCGACTGCACAAGAAACAACAAGCAGAAAGAAACTTTTTTTCTCACTATTGGAACAATAATGCAGTCATTTCCTTCTGAACTTCCCCTTCTCCAAATCGATGAAAAATAAGTACACAAACATTCCCAGAGGGAAAAAGAACAAAAGAAAAAAGAAAGAAAAGAAAAACCAATACCCATCAAGAGAAAGCTCCAGAGGATTCGGCTAAAAAATTCACCATCCTGTTCAACAGATTCAAGCCAAATACAGTTTCTTCACAATTGACCTTCACCATTGTTCTCAATGGTTCAGAGCATTTACCTTCTAAAGTCACGGTAACTAGGCAAGGAATAGAGTTGCTTAATATCTCGCAGCTAAACTGAAGATGCAAACCAGTGGCATCATCCAGGTTGGTGTGAACTGGCATGTCCACTGTAACGAGAAAAAGGTTTACGTTGCTCAGCATCTTCACCGCTAGACTCTCACAGATTACAAGGAATTTGTCCTTCGTGAGAGAGATGCCATCCTCATCCTTCTTTAACTCTTCAAGGTGATCTGTGAAAGTGCAACTGTCCCAATGCAAGAGAAGCCCATCAAATCATTGAAAACAATAAAAATACGACTTAAGCAAACTGGCTACATTGAGCGTGAAAGGATCTACATATCACAGGCTCGTTAATTATGTATCGTTTGACATGTAGAAGCGAATGCATAACCCAATGGCTAAACCTATTTGACATGCCAATTCTGCCTGTCTGATCAATTAAGCAAGAGCAAAATTGCATCAGGATAATGAGTTATAAATGACAAAGCTTGATGAACAGATAGCATCTCAGTGTCAGACAAACCAATATGTGCACTTAACAAACAACCCAGATATATATAAATGTATGTGCAGTTAACATTCAATGAAAATCATTATGATAACTCAATTCAACAAAACTAGCTGCAAAGTTGATGTTCCTCATAGTAAAAATGACTATCCTTCTAACTGAAGTCTCTAAAGTAGTCCTAATAAGGGACATCCTACAAAAATGATATAAAAGAATCTGTTGAACCAGATTATGATCAAAATCCCCCCTATTGCAAAGAATAAGAGATACCAGATCGAGAATTCTATAATTTCTTTTTTCAGTCAAGATTTGTTGACTTATTGACACGCATTTTATAGACAACTCTTTGTTCAAATACCAAGGGACCTAATTCATGAGTTCAGTTTACTCTAGCAGGAAAGACAACGAAATGGATGGCTATTTAACAGCAAGTACTTGGAATTCAGTTGTTGGGCTGTATTTCAAACCTAGAAGCTGTTGTGATAAATATCTTCCATAAGAGATTTCTTCTGTATGGAAAATTGCTCTAGTTAGTTTCTGGCAACATTATCACAGCAAGAGATTTGGAAACCCTCAACATCTAGCACATAATCATCACAATTAAGACTTTGAACCGCCACCAGCTTCAACTAGCACCAGACACCATCAATGAGAATGACCATAGACAATAATCGTGAGACTTAGACACAACTGCAAACATCATCAGAACAGTGCTGCCTATATTACCCACTAACTCCCTCACAAGTTCATGATACTATCTCAATAGAAAAAGCACTGCCTGAAACTCTGACAAATGTTTAATTGCATTATGCATTCATGAACTATAAGTTTGATTAACTGAATTGACATAAGTTATGAGAACAAGAGCAACACAATCAACAAAATTATTTCTAAGATCTATGGTAACTACACCATAAGCATTACAATGGAGAGAAAAAATAAAACAACAACAATACATGAGCCTTATTTCCACTAGTTAGGTCAGCTATATGGATCCCATTTCACAATTGCTCTCTTCACAAACCATATCATCATCAATACCTAATATATCATGTCATTTTTAATTGTTTCGATGGAAGAAAATATGAGAGAAGACAAAGAACATCTAAACTCCTAAGAAAAGAACTAACCTCCTTGTGTATTCGAACATTCCAGGAAGACGGGATTGCTTGCTCATAAAGGCTTCTGCAGCCATTGGCAATGGCCTCACAAAATAACCAATATCTGGCCGCAACTTAACAGGGATTTTCTTGCCATCAAAACAAACTGCAAGTTTCAGAGGCAGCAAATGGTGATGGAAGTGAACTTGAATAATTCTTTTAGCTGTCTGACCAGGTTGCAGAGAAGAGATCTCTTCCATAGGAATGAAACTTGGCACCTCATTACAAGATGTTGAGGAACTGCAAATCCAAAATTTCAAGTCATGGTGAGAATTCTCTTGTTTATTTAAGAAAATGATCACTGAATGGGGTAATGGTATTTCTTTTAGGAATGAAATTCAAGTATAGAACATTTTGAGAGATTAAAAGAAAAGAAGAGTGATGGGGTCCATCCACCAATTTTTGGTCATCTGGAGCTTGTTGGGATTTCAAAGCTTTCAAGAGCAAGAAAGGAGGACAGTTACACAATGCTAACTAATAACTAAACTTTTTTAGTATGTGTTTCACAGGATATCTTGTTCTCAGGATGCTTCATATTTTCAAACAAAGCTTTTCAATGTGAAATTTTGCAAACTGGAAGCATCTATTGTTGCTACTCAATGAATGATATTCTTCTTCACAAGATGGAACTCAGCCACAAACAACCAGCAAACTGTCAGAGAACAAACTAAACTGTGTGCATTGCAAATAGACACCTTCAAGAGATGGAAGTCCAAAATATCTTACTATAGTTACAACTGACTAGTCTTTCACTCATGAGGAAAGATATGAGCCGTGAAATATGGAAGGATATAAAATGTGAAAGCCCTACATTCTGCTGGCAATCAAAATGTTTTCCTTAAATCCACATTCTGAATAGAAAAACTTCACATACAGCAAGTAAAGGGGTGATATAAGTAACTCTAGATGATGGAATAATTCTTTTTTTCTTAATGACAAGCAACATTACAGTTAACTCACCTTTCAGAGCCAGCTGGTTGTTGATCAGAGGAATCCTGTCTGCTCCCTGATTCCTCATCTACTAAGACCACATTTGACATGGACTCTTCAGAACAATTTTTAAAGAAAACATCCGCACATAACAGGAGAGGAGAAATTTCTGAAACCTTGGATGAAAATGAATAATCAGCTTTCAACCCATTGCCATTTGTTGGATCTAAGAGGGTAAAACTTTTAGGTTTTACTCTGCCACCTAAATCCCCAATATTTATTCTTGCTGAGGAATGGGGGATCTGATTGAATTTTGATTTGTTTGTATTTGATGAACCAGACCCTTCATCCAACCATGATTCCAATGATCTCTTTGACATTAAATCTCCGATACCATCAAAACCAGACTGTACTGCCTGAGCACCATTCTCAGTTTTATTACCATCAACACTGTCCGATATCTGAATCAGTGGGTCAGTATTTTCACTGGCTTCACTCCTAGATTTATTCTTGTAGCTGTCAGACCTTCTCCTTGAGCCAGTATAGGAATTCTCAGAACTGTAGTCAGAAGCACTTTCTTCACCAAAAGATTCAGTGTCATCTGAATAACTGGAGTCATTATCAGTGGCTTCCTCCCTTTGCGCATTGGTTTCATGACCGACATTCAAAATGTCGCCTGGAACCCAAGAACAAGGTTTTGGTAAAGGTTCATATCCTGGAGCAGAATGAAGAACAATATGGGAAAGAGATCCAGGAAGATAAAACCGGCACATAGTGCGCTCATTTGATGTCGGCTTTAGTTTAAAAAGATATATTTGCTCAAATAGCAAATGCTGCATGTTGTTTGGCCGGGTGTTGTTTTCCAAAAGTTTCCTCATAAAGCGAGCTCGATCACGTATATCATAATTACTGTCACTTTCAGCCATGTCAAGCACATAGGTGAGGATTTTTATGAATTTCCCATAGTCTTCCTTTTCAGAACACAATAAGACCTGCAATAAAAGGCCAACTTAAAATAAAGTTATCCGAATTTTCAATTCCTTCTTGATAGGCCCAAGTTTCGACAAATTACAGGGATAAAAATTTTTGATTAAAAATAATGAGCTAGTGTTGCTACTTATTCAAGTGCAAACATCTTTAAAGTTCAACAAGCACAGCATGGCCTTAATTTTGAAGCAACATAGCAGGCTATGCACAAGGCATTCCCGAAATTTCAGCAGTTTGTCGTCTTTATTTTCTCCTTAGCAGGTCAAGAAATCTAACATGATGAACAGGAAACTCCATGCGTGTGTATGAAATAGCAGCTATTTAGCTGCTTTCTATCATAATTGTTAATCATATATAAAAGTGGTAATCACATAATTCATCAATGAGTTTTCAATTCATTAATCAATAGAAGAAACTACTATAAGTTGCCTTGGAACCTCAAAATGATGCAATACCTGAATATGAACCAAGAAATATAGCAATTAGTTCAGTAAATTTGATATCTCCCCAGACAATGTCAATATTCATCTAATAGCAAGGGAGAGATGTCCTTTCCTCTCTTCATGACAAAAAATTAACTTAAAAAAATAGCTTACCCAGGCCAATAACCAGTGGCAAGCTGGAAAAGGGAATGACCAATGCAAACAGCTAAAGAACAGGACCATTTTTCAGTAGGTAAAGAACATTTTTTCATGAAACTGTTAAAACACCTCCCTCATATTCTAAGAGTTGGAAGGAGCCTGCTACCGTTAGTGGATTTTTTTCTAAAACAATTCCATTTATAAACCTCAAAATAATGCTATTCTCAACTTTTAAACCACGAAAGAGTAAGCATCATGATTCACATAAACAAAATCCAGACTATTTATCGAGAAAATGAATGCTTCTGAAATACTGAATTATTTCTGACTGCATTTTTCATGTCTTGGGATTATTTGCAACCACGGCCAATGATCTATATTGTGATTACTTATCCATAGGAGTAGGTCACATAAATAATTTAATAACCAGATACCAATATGATTTTTCTATTGGCTTTTGACAAGGAGTAATAAACTACTTCTGATAATCTAAGTTACCTTGACGGCAGTTATAAGGATCTGACGCTTTACTTCCAATGCTTCTGACTTAAAACACCAAGCCAGATATTTGAGCAATGTAGTTAACATTTTAGGGATTGTCTCTTCTAGCGAGTTATACTCCCCGACCATCCAAATTATCATTGCACGAGCTGCAGGCACCTTGATTGTATCCAAACTGCGAAATAATTGAGCAATAACCTGCACAGAAAAGAAAAGCCTGTTCTTGGTAATTAAAAATGACACCAGCAAGGAACCAATGAAAAGCTTGTATCTGGTAAATTGCAACATGCAGAATCCACAAAGACAAGCAAAGACAATGATAAAGGCGGAAGCATTGCAGCAGTAGGAAAGATCATATAAATGGGAGGTATATAAACAGTGCAATTTGGTATGTTGGTCTTAGATCAGATCATTCAGCCATGCTCTTGACTAAGACCTGGAGTTCAAAGTTCCAGTGGCAACTGACATAAGAAGAGCTTTAATTCATTCTTTAGTTATTTTTCATAAAGACATAAGTTTTACAAAGAATAATGAGGATATACCACAAAAAGTACATGACTGGGATAGTGTTATCAAGCATTTCTTTTATCTTTATCCTTGAAGGATATATTGTTCAGATAATGAGGTGAAACTTCATGTTAAAGATGAATCCCATTCAATTCCAGCCAGACATTTTCATAGTCACATCAAAGAGATACATATTTCATACACTAAAATGTCACTGCTCACATTCCTTCAAGCCATCGTAGTAGTGGAACCATTTGCAAATTCAGACCTCAGGAACGACAAGAGCATGCACTCACTCATCAAACAACAGAAGCTACATTCAATCCCCATTGACTCAAAATGAATCAAGCAGCTAACTTCTAAAATGCTGTGCTGGAAGGGAAGGGGGGTGGGGGGTTACCATACATCCAGCACTAAGTACCACCATTATCTAAAGATACTAAAAATTAGAAACCATTCCTGAGATCTTCCCATTAGAATTTAGGTAAGAAAAACACTTCATCCATATCATTTAGAGAGCTTGCCTGTAGATATTCTACCAAGTAATAATACTTTGTTCTCTGACTTTGGGTCATCGAATGCAATAATGTTCTGCATTATATTCTGTATCTTTCAGCACAACCATTTGGTTTCTCCTCAGCCATGTCAAATGGCAAAAAAGAGAGAAAAATAAAATAACATTGCACCAAAGAAAAGCCAGAGAACAGCATAACCTAGTGGAAAAATTGATACCAAAAGTATTATATGTGGATATGGATGAAAATGACCTAAAGTAGAGGTGGACATAACATGATACCCAAAAGTAACCAAAAAAAAAAAATCATAGGTGGCATTGTGCATATAATCCACAATACAGGAGGATAACGTGTAATTTATTCTTTATGCATGTAAATAGATTCAATGATGCAACATGAGGTTAAATAGAGATTTAAGCATATTTCTGTGAAAAATCTCACCAGCAAGTTAAATATGTCACATGATCCGAAATTAATCTATTCAGAGGAATAGCTGGAACAAAACCATGATAAATAATTAATTATCCAAAAAATCATGATAAATAATGGTGCATGAACTTGAAATATAACTTCAGTGTGCTTGATTTTGTTATTCTACAATGAAATCAGACAAGTTTTTTTTAGCCTAATTATATAAGTTTAGTTTTAGTATTAGGACAATATTAAAACCACTAAATGAACTTTGTGCTTTTTTTTTTGGTGGAAAATGAACTTTGTGTGTCGTTTCTCAGTTCTAGTACATTTACAACCTTTATTATCTTTAGAAAGGTACTCTAGTAAATCTTCATTGATCGCCCTAAGTGTAAATGATGAGATGTATGGCAGTAAATTTCATAAGTGAAGGTTTGACTGGATAATAACTTCAAACTATAAATTTAAAATTGAAAAAACACTTAAAGTGTAGGTAATGATCTTAACATTGTTCCTTTAATGGCACTATGGAGCCTGAAGCCCTTTTCCAAGCATTCTTTCTCAGCATACTTCCAATTTTTCCTTTAAGAGAAACTTTATTTGGAGAAATGTTGGAGAAATTTTACCTTCTCATGCCTGGAAGGGTCTTGCTTTACAATGGAGATTATGGACAGTATGATCTGAGACAAGACTCCTGCTTCTTCCACCATAGTCCCAAAATCACCAGACAAAGAGACTGCAAAACTAGGAGTAACTGTGAAGAACATGATACATCAGTCTAAGGAGTGCTGCATAATAGATGAGGAGTAACATACCCAATTTCGTTAGTGCCACTAATCCATCCAAGCATGTTTCTGCCATCAGTGGAAGTCTTTGTGCACATAAACCAAGTGCACTAACAGCATCAGCAGCAAATCTCCTATCTGGATCCCTAATATAGTCCTATAAACACACTAAAATATAAGATCAAGTTTTGCTTAAAACTTCACATAAAAAACATAAAGAGTATAAATATGGAACATCAAGATACCAGAGGAGATTAAGAGCAAGAACACATCCTTTCAATTAAACTAATAACAATGCCTCTTATTTCTTATGTAAAATAAAATTGCACATTCAAGTATATGTACTGACAAAGAGGATTTCTACATTCCCTATGTATATCAAGGCCATTTAAGCTTGACAGCCAAATAAGTTTTGGAAGTCAAAGCTACTAGATACACCAATGCTATAATCGTCGATGTCCCTTAAAATTAGGTTGCAGATAGCAGGGGCTGCAGGGATAAATAGAAGAACAGAGCTTCTTGCCAGCTCTCTTCTCGACTTTAGTGTCCTAGTCTTAGCATTTATCTAGCTCAATTGCCCATGAACATTTATTAATTCTAATATTGTTAGTTATTTCAAGTAAAAAATGGACCTTTATCCATACCCACTTTGTCTCATTTACAAAAACAATAATAAAATGCTGACACTATAAATGCAAGTATGATGCATTTATCCCCTAAGAGGTTGGCTTAGTGGTTATGGCTTAAGGCACACTCACAATAACTTGCATAAGGTCTTGAGTTATATCTCACCATAGACACTTCTTGGACTTACCTACATAATGTAAGCTATTCTCATATGGTGCATGGTTCTTGTAAGATGGTTCACGTGTCTAGAGGTAGCCAGTCACAATATGGCCATATCCCTCCATTAGCCCAAAAATAGAAAAAAAATAAATTCTGATGCATTTTGAACTATATATGAATATCATTCTGACCAACAAGCATATAAGAGAACATTAATGATATAGAAATAAGCAAATTAATTATCCATTGCCAACGAAAGCAAACTAGCAAGTAATAGGGAGAACATGAACTTCAAGAAGGAAAGGCACCTGAAACTCCCGCAAAATAGATGACATAGAAGAATCAGCAGCAATGAAAGATAATATATCCAGTTTCAAGGCCCTTATTTGATATGTATCTGAGGAAGTTATGAAGAAATCTTCATAATATGGAGCAAATAGAGATGGCATAGCCTTGGCAAAGACCTCAATGTTGGAGAGTACCTGTGAAGGTTCATCATCAATATAATCATCTTAACCACAGAAAATGCATTTATACTGGCACATGAAAGGAGCAAATAGCGATTCTAGGTTCCAAGAAGGGAACAGCTACATGTGATATATTGAAAGGAGAGAATTAACTATTGAAAAGCATTAAGAACAAAAGATTATCAAAAGCAACATAGGGTGATAGAATACAGTAGTGATCCTTGTGGCAACGGTTTTGCATCGTGTATACACAAGATTTAAAGGATTACCAATTTTGGAACTATTTTCTGACAGGATCATTTAACTTACCTTTCACCACTACTTCCCAAGTCAAGGGAGAAAGTCAAATGGCTAAACTCCAGTGAAAGACAGGGTTTTGTCATGGCTTCTAGAGGACTTACTCCAAGACACACATATTTCTTTTCCCCAATTAAAGAAGAATATACTTGAGGTACAAAATGTTATGTACACTTCCTCTGTATTAGATTCATTGATCTGCAAAAGGATGAACATTTTTGCTTCTTTCAGAGCAATGGGTTTGTCATATAAATTCAGAGTTATTACCTGTTAGCTTATTTCCATGGGAAGAGGATCTAAACATAAAACTTCTGAGCTGGTGCTATACTGCAGGTCAATGTTGAATTTTCTTTGGTCTTGAACTCAATCCCCACAAGAGAAAGAATCTTGAAAGTTCTTTGTCCATATCTTCCTTTGAGTGCATGATTCCTTGCCTCCCTCTTACCTTATGCATGAGCTTTTAAATAATTTTATAGTTCAGTGCATGTCACTTAGACTTGATGACATGAATCGAGAAATTTGGGTGATAGATAAAGGCCTTGGTAAACAAACTCTGTCAGTTCCATTCATCCTGCTAACTCTTTCCCACAGTGGCTATCCAGCCTTCTATCTGAGGCTATAACTTTTCCATTGGCTATCAACATGAACTATTGAATTAGGTAATGGTTTTAGGTGCAGTGAATAGAAATCATTTGAAATTCTGAAGGAAAGGCTAGGCTGTTCAAGGTCATTAACCATCAATCTCAAGTGTGATCTGCTGCTGGTCCATAAGTGAATGGGATCAAGTTCCAAAACAATGTCTCAAAGGTAAAAACCATAGCTGGACCACAACAAGGATGGGCTAGAAGTTTGGCAAGAGAGAACAAGGGGCAAGGTTGACCTGCTCCATCCAAGTCGGGGTCAACTGACCCAAGTGGAACCAAGGTCGACCAGTCCAAGTTGAGTCAAAGTTGACCGTCCTAACTTCAGCCAAGGTCAGCCCGCACCTATCCTTTCCCTTCTGCATTTGTTTCATTTCCGTTATTTTATGTATTTGCTTATTGTTTTATTTCCTATTATGTCTATTTAGTTGGCAGGGTTTGGCCTATTTAATAGACACTTTCTATGAAACAGAACATTCATCAAACCATTACTCTTATTTGAATAAAATTCCTTGTTTGAAAATTTTTTCTCAACAGTAGTTCTTATTAATCAATTCCATTAGTTATGGCAAACCCTTGGCTTATGGAATTATTGTGCATCATATCAGTAGTGCTATAAACCCTTTTCATTATTTCTTTGATTTGAGTAACATTGATCTTAGAATTAACCAATGCCTAATTCAATTTTACAATCGTTGAGCCATATTCAATTGTCGAATTAAACATCTCTTTCAATATTGAAACTCTTAACCTTAAAATATCTAATTGCAATTTCAATATCAATTAGGATCCATTTCGACCTAGAATCCATGTGTGTCATATTGGTATCTAAGTGAATGTTTGGCGACTCGTATGAGTTTGTGTTGTGACATAAGTTGGGCATTGTGTTGGTTTGTGACTAGTAACTGATTGCTTTTCAATTCTTTCGAAAATTAGTTTAGAATTATAGGTTGTTGGGGCATAGTGGTTGTGTGATCTAACGAGTGTGTATTTTTTAAAGGGTGTTATATATACAACCTATTAGGTGTTTGGTGAATTGTTTAGGTGAAGTTTCTAATTAATTTTGGTTCAACATGTTTAGTGAGAGCGTAAATAGAGATGTCGGTGGTTAAGGCAATAGTAGCATTAGATGTAAGAGACAAAAGAATGTGCCGAAATTGACTTTGGGGCAACACATTATGATGCATATTTTCATGACAACACAAACCATTTTGTTGTAGAATTGAGCATAATTGAATGCGGCACATGAGAGTAATCACAAAGAGGTGCTTGGATTGATAAGCAAGATGGTTGAGATAGGAATGATATTGGTGATGAAGGGCGTTGAGAAATTGTTGAATTAGCAAAGGAGGCAATAACAATTTTGGTAGATTAAATAGAAAGAATTGGGGAATAGAGACTATAATATTAAAAATGCCACAATTTAATGGACGTGGCTCTCTTGATGATTATTTAGACTAGGAGGATCTAGTCAAAAAACTCCTTGAATGTTATAAGTATAACGTACTAAGGTATGCTTAACTATTATAGAGTTTACAGGGTATATTGTTGTCTGTGAAAGAACTCGAAATCTCGAGGAAGTAATGGAGAGGAAGAGGTAACTATATGGTCTTAATGAAACGGTCACTAAGAAATTGTGCCTTGCTATAACAAGCAAGGGCTACTTTGAAATTGTGGACATTAAGGTAGAGTGAAATAGGTGTTGAAGAGTACATGCAGGTTTATGACTACTAATCAAGTGTGAAGTTAATGAACTAAAGTTACAAACCATTACCAAATTTATTATAGGGCTAAAATTTGAGATTACTTATGTAGTTGAACTGCAATCTTATGTGACACTTGAAGATGTCATTAAGCTATCTCTCATGGTAGATAGGTAGAGGTAAAGGAGTGTAAGGCTACAAGGAACATCTCCTAAATTAGATGATCATAGTGGGCAAAGGTATGGTGATGTAGCAAGAGAGAAATGAGGAGTCGTGAGAAAGGTGATGGCAGCAAACATAGGACTCTTCATACACATCAAAGGTAAGAGACTAATTAGAGGTAGATCGGAAAGAAGACTAATAAAATAAAATGCTTCAGTCTTTGGGTTTTAGTCACTTAGTCATAGAATGTCCAAATAAATGAGCAATGATCATTATAGGGAAAATTCATTTGACATTGAAAGTAAAAATAGAGGAGGAGATCATTGATGTAGAGCCTAGAGTCAAAACATTCGATGAGGAATGGCATGGACCTATGCCTTTGAGGCTCCATAAGTGTTTCTTGTTATCTAAGAATCCTAAATAAATAGTATGGGTCAAATAATGAGTAGTGAGAAAATAATTTTTCATCCTAATATTTTGGTGAAAGAGAGGTGCTATGAGATTATTGATGAGGAGAGTTGTACTAATTTGGCCTTCACTACCCATGTTCATGATTTAGGGCTAAAGACCGAAACACATCTAAATCCCTACAGTTTGCATTGTTTGGGTGTGAAACATTCAATCATGTCAACAATCACGTATAATTACCATTATCCAATAGTAAGTATGTGGATGAGATTGTACACATGTATGGCTTTATGATCAAAGGGTAACATATGATTGGCTTTCACAACACCTATACCTTTCACAAAAGTGGTCACAAATATGAGCCTTATGGAAATCTAGAGTGGCTAGATAACATAGAGCAAGCGAAAACTAGAGAAGAAAAGTCTTCTTACTTGACGAGTTTTTCTTTTAGGTTTTTAACCAAAACAAAAGGTAATATTGACGACAAAGCAAGATTTAAGGGTGAATCTTTGCCAACCAAGCAATGATGATGGGGATCAAATTCAAGATAACATCCCTAAAGGCAAAAACCATAATCAAGGTGAAACAAACGAGGACGAGTTAGAAGTTTAGCAAGAGAGACCGAGAAGCAAAGTTGTTAGGCTCCATCTAAGCTAAGGAACCAAGTATAGCCAAGGTCGATAGGTCTAAGTCAAGCTAAGGTCAATTGGCTTCTCCCTATCCTTTCCTATGCATTTGTTTTATATATGTCATTTTATATATTTGCTTATTTGTGTATTTTTTTTTATGTACGTCTAGAATGTAGGTTTTTTATTAGCCTATACAAAAGGCTTTCTATGTAACAAAACATTCATTAGAACATTACTCTTATTTTAATCAAATTCCTTATTTGAGAGTTTTCTCTTAACTATTGTTCTTATTAATTACTTTCATTGATTGTAGTGAACCCTAGGCTTATAGAATTATTGTGCATCATATTAACAGTTGTTTAAACCCTTTTAATTATTTTTTTGATCGAGTAATATTGACATTAGAAACCTCTAGTTTTTTCACATTTGGTCAGTCATTTCTAATTATTGAATCCTCCATATCCTTTAACTTTAATTGTTAGATAAAAACAAACACCTCCAAAATATTTCTCTTATTATTGGATATATATAGGAAAACCCTAAAAACATTTGTCCAGTATTGAAAGCCTCGTATAAACCCTAAAATATCTAATTGCAATTTTAACATCAATCAGGATCTATTCTACTTTGGAATCCATCCGTATCAATAAGCAAGGTAAGTAGTTCCTATTGGCCAGCACCAGGCAACTAAGCAACCGATTCCCTTGGATTGGAAATGCTGAAATGGCAAGAATCAAAGTCGGGAACCTTTGCCCTCTACCTGTCTATTAATGAAATTGTATTGGAAAAGAATGTTTCTTATTAAAGTAACATTTGCTTCTATACAGATTTGTGAAAAGAGAGGGTTCGATGTATAACTTTATTCATGCACATGCTCTAATTCTAGTAACTCTTCTCTAACATGAAAGATCATATGTCTATGGCTTTTTACAAAGGAAGGCAACAAAGACAAGGGATCCCTTAGCATGGATAGTTGTTTTCAAAAAGTGTCTGTTTTGCTTTATCCTTTCAATAATTATATTTAATAAAGACAAACTTTTCAATGAAATTCACATTTGCAAAGAGCATAAACAGAATGAGAAGGTGCTAATAAGCTATTGCACAAGGTTCGATATCTACATTGCATATCTACATTGTTCATCAGTCAGCCCGTCATTTAAAATGCTAGAGATGGAGCAAGAAAATAGCTTATTACAACCTTGGATAAAGATTTAATCAATCCCACTTAACAGAAAAGAAATTTTTGTTATTGTAAAATTTGGTTTTTGTGGCTGCCCAAGCTATAACTTTATTAAATGGTATGAACCTTACTAACTGTCAGATCTGAAGATGTGGGTGTAGATCTGAGTAATGCAAAAGAAAATGGAACCATTAACCTTGCAATGTAAATAAAAACACACATCAGACAGATCTGAAAGAGATCATACTAAAATACCAATCAAAATCAGAATTATATTTTATATGCAAGGTTTTCTCAGCCAAAGTGTATATCCAAGTGACTTACCACATATCTAGAGGCACTTGATGATCTCAGGACAAACAAGATTGGTCTTACAATTCTTTTGACATCATCCTTCGATGCCATAATCCAGTGCACACCAGCAGCTGCAATTACAACAGAGCTATTATAACTCCATAGCAAGGGCTGTGTACACTGCAGCAGTATCTTGATGTCTTCATTGCTTTTTCCTGATGTATATTTCACGTGCTTGACTTCAGAGGTATTCCCATTTATGTAACTTGACCGAGAGAAGTATTCATCTGGTCCTTCAATATAAGACCTGGAGACAGTATAAGCTAATTCGGAGTGGTATTCTCCATCCCCACCACCACTTTGTTGGGCTGCCATAAAATTGCCATCTGATTCATCCTTTTCTAAGTCAGAACCCTCTGCAGAATGCAGAAAAGACATAATTGATTCCTTTACTAGACCATGCCTTGCAATCACATAGCGTAAAAGGATCCCAATTAAGATTATTTGACCCCATTCTTCCACATCAGGCAGAATTTCACATAGCCTCTTATAATTTTTCCCAATCAAGGAAAAGTTGTTTGGACAAATAGAAGCAAAAGCAGCAGCAGCAGCTCCAACAACTCCAGGAGAATAGTCACTTAACAATATTCCAACAATCTGCAATGTGTTAAAAATAGATGTGGATTAAAGGAAGATTGAAAAAATAGCCTAAAGAGCAATAGCTTGCATATGAGCTCATATAACTATATGATTTGCCAGATTTTATGAATTGTCCAACATCCATCAATGCAGTTTTGACACCAAGAATGCCTCTAATAGATGAAATTATCTCCAAAGGGCCTATTATGGAACATACATCAGTCATACTCTGCCAGATCAAATGGAGGGCATGAGTAATCTAGACAAAGACACACCTACACAATGCTACCATATTGACCAGTCCTCCAAAGAGAAGTTCATACTCTCTATTTCCTTAACAATGTCAAGAGCATGAAAGCATCCATTGGGTTTTCTATTCACCAACCAAGTTGATCCTCCTTCCACATTTCCCCTTGGGTATATGAGGATAAAAGTTCAAGTCAATTCTCCTCTCGAGAAAATCAAACACATATAGAAACTGATGTATTCAACCATGTGTCACTACTTATCTTTGCTACCTAAAACATAGAATTTTATGCAGTGGAGCAATGAAATTCCCCTCATAATATCTCAAAATCCATTCAGATCAGAACTCTTGCTCACTTCTGATTCTCCAATATATTCCAAGGCCTATATTTATGCATATAACTGTTTGTTTATGAGGCTAATTACCAGGATCCATGCCAAGTTTTTCATATGTGCTACAAAAGTCATCAAAAATAGGTTCAATAAAGATGGAAGAGATTTGATGCCAAGAGAGTCATATCATACTCATTAAGAGTACTTGCACACTATGCTCTTAGCGCCACTTTTCCACCAGCCAAATTTTCTACAGTATTCAAGATTGATGAATGCATAACAGAGGATGACAGACAATGCACCTCCTAGTACAAAAATAATGTAAAAATGAAAGGAACATGAGCAAAGTGATTTTTATCTCACAAATACTCCCAACAATTGAGTTTCATAACCATGTTGCTTCACAAAGAATTCCAACTTCAGAGAAAAGATATGTGAATCAACAAAATTTCCTATTCAAACAAAACAATAAAAATTGAGCATATCTACAAAAGGAGAGCAACTTGCAGATGCTTTTGCACTGAATAGAATGAACAAATTAAGATGATCTTAGGTTTCAGAAAGCATCAAAAGGAACTAATGACAAAACCATCAACTGAAATCTTTCTTTGTTATACTCCGGAGGCTCTTCTCCTATACATTATAAAAGGAGGTAGTTGAGGCCAAAGGAATTTTAAGATGCTAGCCAATTAAATTTTTTCAACAAAAACCAGTTCCCCTTAATCATGGAGCCTTCTTTATCAGCAATCACTCATATAATTCACGGAAAAGCAGAACAGCAGCTTTTGAATAAAGAATTTCACACAGATCAACACCTCTTCTATTGTAGAGGCATTTTCCTCAATGCGCAGATCATGCAACTTAGGAAGAGCATTAGCAGCACATTTTCTGACATACACAGATGGATCTCTAGCACACTTTCCAACTGCAACCAGAACAAGGGGTGCAATCGCATGAAGACGAATTCCTGCCATCGTACGTAGTGCCCATGCCCTCACCAATGGATTAGTATCACCTAAATCCTTCTGGAAACAGTTAATTGAAAGTAAAGCTTCATTTGGACGTCTACAACAACATCAAGCAAATGCAACTGTTAGCCACATGTGACTGGATTTTTGTGACCCAATAAATGTAACTTATCCAGTTCCACTAATTTGCAAAAGATGGCATTTCAAAATGTGCAAATAGGAAAAGTAAAAAAAAAAATTAACCATAATAGGTGAGCTAAATAAGGCCCAAGACTATTTAGTGGGATCATCAAAAGATCTAACCATAACAAGTGTTAATTAATAAATATAATGGTCTATAACACATATACAAACTTAAGCTTTTAGATCAATTGGTTGTATTACCAGTTATAATATAGTATCAGAGCAAGAGGTCCCGGGTTTAAACTCCTGCATTGTCAATCAACCCCCTTTAATCTAGTCATCCACTTATTGGGCCATAGTCAGAATCTAGTCCACAAGTGAGAGGGAAGTATTAAATAATAAATATAATGGTCCACACTATATCTATAAGCTCAAGATTTTAAATCAGCTAGATGCGACACCAGTCATAATAATAAGCAAATGGATATAGTTTTCCTCATGAAGATGGAAATAGAAGTAGAGACATTTTCCAATATCCAAATTTTTTTTTCACTCCAAATGAAAGGATTTAAGCAACAAAAGTATTTTCTGTCAAGAAGATTGCATCCTGACTAAACCAATTCTGAATCCATGCCATGACCATCAGGATCCAAAAAATATAGATCAAAGTTACTCATGGAAAGTAATTAATGACTGAACTCCTCTTCAAGCTTCAAGGGATGCAATGAGATTATGCAATTCTAAGTAATGATCCAGCACAAGAGAAGATGCAAGCATACTTTTCAGCATAATGCAACAGGTACAAGTACACGAGTTTCTTCACTTCCAGTGACTGTGATGCGACATTTTTAACCACCTGAAATTCCAATACCAACAGCCAGTGAAATTACTAACTAGTACATAAAGCTAGAGCAAAGAGCCAGTTATGACAATTAAATTGACAATCCTGCCACAAAACATTATTATAATGATTAAACCAAAGTGAAATGCAGCATATTCTAACTACAAAATGAAATTTTAGTCATGTAAAACAATATACTTCTATGAGATTAGTAGGCATTCCAAAGATTAGTATTGAAAGTGGAAAGTAATGAAAATCATAGAACTAACAGACCACATAGTTCATGCAAATTGGAGTTTAATCATTCATTCAAGTTGCATGTTTAGCAGCCGTTGAACAATAATATTCAAATAAGTTGCTCATAGCACGTTCTTATTCAGCTAGAATGTAGCTAAATACAGACATTTTTCACGATACAAATGTAGTAATATTCCATAATCTTTTCTATAAGATCCGCAATGAGCTTGCTAAACCACATACTTGCATGTAAAATAAGACAATAAGCAGAATTTCAATAATTCAAATCCAAGAACATAGCTATATTCTCTCTTCTTTTTTTTTCCCTTCCTTTTAATAAGATAGGCATTGAGCTCTCTAAATCGCTACTTACACCTAAAAATAAAAGCATAAGCACAATTTCAACATTCTAAAATTGATGTTTTCCATGCAGGAACTTAGCTTATGTCTCCTAATCTTTTCCCATAAGATCAGCATGACATAGAAAAATCATGTGCTTACACATAAATAATAGAATATTCACAATCTCAACTTCCTAATTCCATAAAACATTTTCCACTATATTTCATGATCTTTTACTTGCACAATATATAAGTCGATAGCCAATTTCAACATTCTAAACCGGAAATCGCCAATGTAGCCAAACTTTGTAATCTTTTCGACGAGATCAGCATCGAGCTAGCTCAATCACGTGCTTACTAATAGAATAAGCAAGACGATAAGCTCAATTTCTTCAACGGTCGTCAATTGCGATCCGTATCACGATATGATCAAATTAAACCATCAACTGCGCACTTCTCCGTAAAATTCAATCACATAACATTCCTACAACAATAAATGAAGAATCTAGAATCCAGAATCCACTACTAAATATGAATTCGACATTATATTCATGAGATTAGTAAGTACAAGGAAGTGAAATTGTGGAATTAACCTGAGGGAAGAAATTGGAGACATCGAAGCCTTGAGCAATGAGGGCAAGCAAACGCTTTAAGGCTTCGCATTTCTCGGAATCGAATTTGCTATCGAGTAAAGGTGCGATGTTAACGTCCTCAGGATCGTCGTAGAGATGAGCGTCCGTACCGATACGGAAAACCAGTGTTGATGCTTTGCTTAAAGTGTCTGCCGTTGCTCCGAATTGCGGAAACATTGAGATTTAGAGAGAGAGAGAGAGAGAGAGAGAGAGAGAATGGCGATGAGTCGCGGACAGTATCGACGCAGGTACAGAGGAAGTTCGGTTCCTGTTTGGATACTGGGAAAAATTATAAGAATAAAAATTTTCTTTTATTAATTTTAATCTATTTTATAATCTATTCAAAATTATAATATTTTTAAAAAAATATAACTTATGTATAATTATTGGACAATGGTCGATGGTTAATAAAATCACCTCATTTTATTTTCTCTACAATTGTATATATATTGTTTGATAGCAGATTTCGGCGGCCCAATCTAGGCAAGGGACTTGTACTCGTCTCTCCTTAAATGAGCCATGACTAAAGTTATTCATGGTTTAAGAGAAAACTTATAAAAACATTAGCTTTTTTCTCCTCGTTCAAGATCGAGTATAAATATATGGCTCGAAAATGGACAATAAGGTAGACTTCTTTGCTTTTGGAAGAACTCATATCTTTGATATGTTGACCTTTGTACATGCTATGGGATTATATACCTAGGTTGAGTTAGAGGATGATGAGTTCGTAGATTTACTAGTGAGTCTTCCCCGAGAAACTTCTGTGAATGAATTTTGGAGAGAAATTTCCAATAAAAATAATTTTAAAGCAACCAAGTCTGAAGCTTCGACTTTCAAAAAAACTAATGTTCGAATCTTCCACTGTATCTTAGTTAAGATAATTTATGAGAAGAACGAAAGTCCTGGGCAGTAGGGGAGTATGACTTATTATCCTTGTATAATGTACTTAAAAGGTTTCCAGTGAATGTGGGAATCCTGGTTGCATTTGGCATTCGCCGGCAAACATTTGATAAGAGTAAGGGTATTTTTGTTGGAGGACTGATTACGAAAATCCTTAGGAATTTGAGATTATAGCCTACTAGTGATAGGCCAAGGGACTCTTGCATTAATCCAGAACTGCTTCCAAAACCCCCTTTCAATCAGTAAGGTATTGCAAGAATCTTAAATCCTAATTTGGACATTGTGGACCCTAGTGCTCCAAATTTCACGTAGCTACATCAAGCTTCTTAGTTGGTAATTTGAAGAGATTGGAAACTGAAGTGGCTAAGATCAAAGAGACTAAAAAAGGAATTGTTGAATTATTGAAAAACATTGCCACAAAAGTGGGAGTGGTGATTCCCTCTTGTTTTTCTCATCCTCAAACCTAAGAGGATGTAGGTCTTAGTTAACCTCTGATTCTCCCACAAGAAATTGCTCAAGAAGAAGAAGAAGAAGAAGAAGAAGGTAATGGGTCTAAAGAAGAAGACTCGAGTGTTAAGGAGGAAGGGTTTGAAGAAGAAGAAAGTAATGATGAGGAGGAAACTCAAGGAATCCAACAAAAAACAATAGGACAAGGGGCTGGGAATGAGAGTGAGAAAGAGTCATATGAAGAGGACAATGACGACTCAGATGAAGAGACGGAAGTTGAGGATGACTAATTTGTTTGCTTTCTTTTGTTTTATTTGTTATTTTTAGACTTATTCACTAGTTGAGAACTTAACCTCAATGATGTACTTTTAACAGAGACTCTCATATCATGTGTTTGTTGTATTTTTGTTTTTGTTTTGATGGTAAGGTTTCTTTTGTTGTTCACTTTTTCGTGGTGTTAGAAGCTGTATTATCTGATGGTTTAAGACACAATGCATTGGTCAAACTTGATATATTAGGGAAGTCTTATTCTCAATGTCTATTGTTTTTCATCTTTCTAGTTGTTCATTTTCTATGTTTATTCTATTATTGTTTTCCTCAAACATTGAGAACAATATCTTTCTCTAAGTGTAGGCAAGGTTTAACCTCACTTATCAAAAATCTTCTACTTAAGTTTGTTTGTTTCAAGTTATGAATTGACTTAATAAGATTGTAGATTTGACAAAATAACAATCAATTTTGTGTGTTAATTTTGTGTCTTACTCACCTCTTGTGGATTTAGTATACTTAATTAAAATTGTGAGATAAAATCTAAGTAAAACAAACTTACTTGTTATTTAATAAATGAATTTACAGGTCAGAAGTGAATCGTAGCCTTTAGTACAAGTTTAAATAATTATGCTTGTAACCTTACTAAATAGTATATCTACTTTTCGATTATTTTCATTGCTCATTTAATCTTGAATGGAAATGGAAAATAAAATAATTTAATTATTGATGCTTTTTGAGAATCTCTTCAAAATAGAGTAAATTGAAATGTGTAAGGATGAAATTAATAAGAGCGAGCTTTGGTCTCTCAAAAGAGTGAAATTTGACTCCGCTGCTAATTTTTATCTTTATAACTTTACAATAAGGATATATAAGAATCGAGTTAGTAACTTTGGTCTCTCAGAAGAGCGAAGTTTGACTCTGTTGTTAATCTTTGTTTTTTATTCTTCTTGAAAAAAAAAAAAAAAAGGAGGAAGAAGAAGAAGAAAAAAGAAAAAGAGAATAGAAAAGAAAAATTGAAAATTTAACATGTAAGTTGTTTATTGGAGAGATTCAATAGAAGAAGTAAAAATATAGGAGAAAAATGGATACAATGTACTTTTCTTCTAGATTATTATGTTTAAGAAGTAATTGAAAAGTTTTTATATATTTATAGAAATGGATAGAATATAACCAATTTTCTTTTGTTCTATGTGACTTTGTGTTGACTTTGTATCTTTGGAAGTTATAATTAAATAGTAAGAATGAAGTGTGTTTTGTTTTGATTAATCTTATAATATTTTGTGTATTCTAAGAACACAATGTGGTAGGCATAAAGTTAATCCACTAGGAATGCTTTGTCAAATATACAATTGATTGTTTTTGAGTGTTTGCTTAAGAACAAGCAAAGCTTAAGTGTGGGGAAGTTTGATAATAGTAAATTACTCTACACTTTTAAAACATATTTAGGCATAAATTGACTTTAATTATGTTCATTTCTTAAGTTTTTTATACTTAATTGTGTTTATTTATTAAGTTTTTATTGATTTTAGATGAATCAAGAGCAAGGAAATGAAGTTTATACAAAGAACAATGAATTTTAAGGCAATCACAGCCGTAAAGAGTAGAAAACCTTGATGTAAAACCAAGATATACTCTATCATGAGCATAATAATGAAATATTAGAATGGCTAGCACTAATCATGCCTTCTATCATAGGTATGATTGAGAAAGTTCTATTGATTCCCTTGTCAATCATGGCCGTGATTGATTATCAGGAAGATAATCACTCTCTTGATCACGGGCATGATTAGAGGTGATGAAGCAATAGGAGTTTGTGTCCATAGTCATGGCTATGATTGGTGTAAAATCTTGTTTTCTGAAACTATCACTCTTCGAGCCACGGGCATGATAGGAGTGGACATGACTATTCCTCTTTAACTTATTCACATGAACCAGTATGTAGAACATGTCTTAACATCAGGTAATGTCTTAAAGTGACATATTTCAAGTCATTTGACGAGTCAAGTACAAATATACCACAACTTTTATACAAAAAGGAGAGAATTACATTAGAACCTACATCATCAAGAAACACAATAGATCATCAGAATCTACGAAGTGTCTTATTCATATTCTTAGTGTAGTGGAGACGTAATGTAAGTTTGTGTATTATTCTTTACTAAATTTGAGAGAATTGTGAAGAATTCAGTGTTCATGCATTATTGTATCTAGATTCTTTAAGTTAATAAAAAGGGGGTTTCTTCTTATCTCTTCTTCTATCTATGTTATATTTTACTTTGTTTTTCCTATTTCTCTATGTTCGGTCTTTATCTATCATGTGTGAGTAATAATTTAGGGTTTATGAATTCATTTTAACATGATTGTACTTTGATTTGTTGTTATTCTTAATAATTATGAATTTATGGTGATTAGAACTTCATACAAGTTGAGATAATGCAGTGTACAACATAATCTTATAGTTGATCTCAAGAAAATACTTTGAGAAATGATTCCATTGAGTAGATCTTAGTCACTATAACAAATTACTCCTGCTCATAGAGATATTTTTAGGAAGTTTGTTGTACGTTTTATGGAATTTAAGGATTTAGTAACTTTTCATGCAATCTTGATTTACCCATTCTTTTAGAAGAGATTCAAAGGAACACAATCAGGATTATAATTGAGTAATTATGAGAAGAATACTCATGTATAGAAAATTCCTGCATATGAGTAATTGTTAGGATAAATAGTTCATAACTTATGTTAATATCATAACGTAAACCTACTTTGTAATTTGTTGTTTTCATGTTATAATCTTGTTTGTAGTGTTTTTTTGGTGTAAGAGTAGAATTAGTATAGTTTAGTTATAGAATTTAGTTTAATTACTTTGTTCAATCATTCAATTCTCTAGTTAATAGGAAGAATAATCGGTACTAGTGTTTGAATTTGTTCCCAGTGGAGATGACCCTATACTTATCTATATTAACAAACAATAGGTACACTTGCCTAATTAACCGAGTAAAGGATAAACTATGGGATTTTAAATTATAAAACTCAGAAGCTTTATTTAGAGACAATCAAGATCCATCATTAGGAGGACTCATCTTAGTTGTCAATTGTTAGTGTGATTCAACTAATATTATCAACGGCCAAACTCTATAAATACTTACAAATTCCTACTCATTTAGGATATTCAAAAATTGAGAAAAATGATGTATTGTCACTATGAAAAATTAATTTTAAAAGAAAAACTCAATGGAGATTATATTACCTCTCTTTAAGAATTATGGGGTTGATGTTTTGTACATCCTTCACTTATTACTAGTGCACTCGAGCTCCCTAAAATTGCCTATTCCTCTTCCTTGCCTCCTACTCTTAATCTTTCCATACACATCATTTGACTTGATCCTTTAAGGCTACATATAGCATTAGACACATGTTGTTTGCAAACTACTATGATTGGATCCCTACATCTACAAACCTTAAGGATGAGACTCTAACACATGTTTGTGAAAAGGAAAGAGAGAGGAAAGATCGATGAAGGAAAGAGTTAAAAGGGAAAAAGGTACAATTCTCTTGTTCAGTTATGGGGGGAATTAAGGAGGGAAGGAATGAAGAGAGAATTTTTTCCCTAAGGCCCACATGTTTTCATTCCTTCCCAAGATAGAGAGAAAGGGGTGGAAAAATGAAATTAGATTATAATTCCAAATCTACCCCTCTTCCTTTTATCTTGTCTTCTTTGTTTATTTTTTTCATAGGTATATTCATAATTTATGTTATACTCTATTTTATCTTCTAATAATCATTACAATCCATTTCATTTTCCTTCCCTTAATTACACAAACACAATGGAAGGAATCAAATCCCTCATTTTTTGCCCCCCTCATATTCTTTCCCTTTATATTCATTCATTGCTAATTCTTTCTTACATACCAAACATAATGCAAACATTATATATATATATATATATATATATAATAGAGAATAAGCCCAAATTATATAAAATAAGAATTCTACTGCGTCTTCTAAATACTGATTATATTCAATTAGATCTTCTCCGTTATTATCTTTTGTATTTACAGACATAAAGGAGAAAATAAAATTTGATTAATGATAATTTTCAGATTATAGGTACGTAGCGTTGTATGCACCTAGCACAAGGACATCCCAGCGATCTAAAGATCTTTCAAGGGAGCCTCCTTTGGAAACCAGTAGCCCGCAGCCAAGGAGTATTCCAGCTTATATACCTTATATCTGATGTTTGTTGAGAATTGATGATCAATTCAAATTCTGATTTTATTTATGATGAGGATAATTACACTTGATCAATGATCAAGAATATTGATTACAGAGAAAATAAGCCAAAGATAATTCTTATGAAAGTGCTCTAGCCAAACTACAGCACTGAACAAATATTGTAAAACTTCAGCTTCTTCTTCCCAATTTTCTGGATTATATTGTTTTGACATCTACAGAATGAGACAAATGGTTTTATTCTTCATCGGTATAATACCAATCACAATATATTACAACAGAATAATACCATTCAAGGAAGTCTATAGCATTACCAACATAATCATAATCATAATCATGAGGTTCTATAAACAATGACATAAATATGAACTGATAAATATTTAACCTCCACAGGCGGCTGAGCCAAGACTAGTGGGGTTTTGATGAGAATGAGATGCTATGAATAGTAAAACAGATAAAAAACCTCCAAAGGCGGTGATACCAGCCGATTATGAGGTCTATTAAAAGATAAAATGACAGATAGTAGAGGTTAGACAGATATAATCTCGTGGAATTACACCCAATTTCGATTGGAGATTCCCCACACGAGATAGAATGTAAGAAGCAAATCAAACTGATTTTATTGATAAAACTGATTTTTACAAAACATGTAAAGACAATAGCATAAATGGATGATCAAGAGGTATGATCAAGAGAAATGATCGTCCTACCTCTGATAAGAAGCAAACAATTATGCTTCAGCAATTATGCTTCAAGAAGTGATTGAAGAAAGAGGAAGAAGATGAAGAGACAGAAGATGAATGTGAGAGAGGTTGAACAGTAAGGTGATGAAAAAGGTTTCCGAAGCGAAGAGGAATATGAAGTAAGAAATGGATTCCAATCAGGAAAAATATGGATGCCTTTCCCCCTCTGAATGAGAGTGTATATATAATGGAAATGGAATGATGGGGTACTGTTTTGAACAGTAGTATTGTGGCCGACAAAGTACTGTTGACACAGTAGATTGATTAATATTTGTGGCAGACAAGATTCTGATAATGTTTTGGCTGATTGATTGTGCACTGTGGTACATGTGTATTATACCATATTTTTACAGTGCAAAATAATACAGAAAATTCTTAAATGATACAATTCTTACGGTTCTCCTAAATTTATGCCATAGCAGTCATCTTCATTTGTATTGCCGCTGTGGTGAGATGTTGAGTCTGTTTCTGAGCTTGATTCTTGTACCGATTCTGTTTCTTTGATACGATCCAATGCTTTTTCCAGAATTTGTTTTAATTGGTCTGGAGAATTTGCACTTGCAAGTGATGATATTAAAAATCCTCTGTTGTGATACTGTGTTGCTGCTGATGGAGATGGTGGTGATTTTGCAGAATTAGTCTTAATCCAATTTAAAATTGAATTCTTTTCACATTTATTCCACATTTTGAAGCTGTCCCACCATTTGATTTTGTACATTCTGACCAAGTTGATTGAGTTTGACGACCGATCTGGCTTGTATTCAAACCACCAAGCCATGACCCATGATACCCCGAGATGTACAAAATATAGCATCTCTTTTGGAAAATTCTTTTCATGAGGTGTAGGATTGTAATGGCTCAAGAAAGCATCGAATCCTTCTTTGGCATTTTGATGAATGATTTCTGGTGTTGCTCCAAATTGTTCCCACCAATGATTAAACCAAGTAGGAAGATTGTTTGATAAACAATTATCAAAAAATATTAACCAAGTATGTGTTCTTTTTGAATTCATCTGATAGAACACATTCCACCAGGCTTGCTTATAATCAAAATAATTATAAGTAGCTCGATGATTTGGTTGTGCCGAAAATGGTTCTATATTGAGCTTTGTTGCAGTGATTGGATGAACTCTCCATTCTTTTAAGCTGATTACTTTTAGTATTCTAGCTGTAGAATAACTGATCATTCCTTCTTTTTCAAAATGTTTGAACCTGATTGATCCAGTTTCAGTCAAAATTTTCTCATAAAACTGGATTGTTTTGTATTGATCATATGGTACATAATAAAAATCTTTTGTGAATATTTTATTTGCAAAATCAAAGGGGTCCTTTTCTGATAGGCTTTCTTCTACTGAGAAAACATATCTGGAAACAGGTTTTATAAAAAATTTTTATCTTTGACCGAAAGGGATTGCTCTAACTGGTGTTGGTGTTGTTATTTCTGTGATCTGAAAGTTCTGATTTCTTTTTTGGGTTTCTTTTATTTGAGAATCTGATTGGGGAATTTCTGGTAATGCTGGGGTCTTTTGTTTTGATTGTGATTGTAAGACCATTGAAATTGCATCAAGCATTCCGGGATGATGGTCCATATTAATTAATTTGGCAAGGGCTTCTTGGATTTCAGAAACTGATTAAGTGTTTGAACATTTTGATTTTGATGAGGATTCTTCTTTGATTGTTAATGGAGTGTTAGATGATTTACAAACATCTAACCAAGTTTTGATGTTGGTTAATCCTTTTCCTGATGAAGAGGGGATTTTTTCCTTACCTTTATCCTTTTTAAGAGGCATCTCCCTGCAAGAATTCACGAGTAAGGAAGTCAGGAAGGGAATTGGAAGATCCATTGATATGCTCTATTTCGAAATCAAATATGGAAAGAATAGACTGCCACCTGGCAAAAATCTGTTTTGATGCAATGTTTTGAACATCTTTTAACAAAACATTTTTTGCTGCTTTGCAATCAATTCTTAAAAGAAATTTTTGATTTAACAAATTACCTTGAAATTTTGAAATTGTTAAAACAATGGCTAAGATTTCTTTTTTTATTGTTGAATAATTTGATTGGCAATTATTCCAATTCTTTGATACAAATTGAACAACATATTCTTTATTGTTATGTTTTTGTTTCAGAATTCCTCCGAATCCTAAATCAGAAGCATCTGTTTCCACAATTTTTGGTAATGATGGATCTGCAATATGTAAATAAGGAATTTTTTTGATTCTTTGTTTGAGTAATTTGATGATTTCTGTATGTTCATTAGACCATGGAGGTGGATTCTTTTTTAATCTCTGATATAATGGTTTGCAAATCATGTTAAGATTTGGGAAAAATTCTGCAACATAATTTAAACTGCCTAGGAATCTTTGAAGCTGATTTTTATCCTTGATTTCATTGGGAAATTTTTCAGTGAACTCAATTGATCTTTTGATAGGTATTATGGTTCCATTGTGAATATTAAATCCTAAAAATCTAATTTTGGTTTGGAAAAGACTAATTTTAGTAGGTGAAACTACTAAACCATTTCTTCTGATTATATTAATGAAGATTCTTATATGTTTAAAATGTTGATCAATATTAGATGAATATATTAAAACATCATCTATATAAGTAATTATAAAATTAATATAATCATTGAAAATTTCATTCATGATTTTTTGAAATTCTGAAGGAGCATTTTTTAATCCAAATGGCATTACATTCCATTCGAATTGACCAAAAGGGACAGTGAAGGCAGTTTTGTACCTATCACTTTCTTTAATCTGAACTTGCCAAAATCCAGATTTCATATTGAACTTTGAGAATATTCTGGCCTGATTTAATCTATTGAGTAAATCTTTTTTATTGGAAATTGGATATCTTATCCATTTGAGAGCAGAATTAAGAGGTTTGTAATTAATTACCAGTCTTGGCACACCTCTTTCAATTTCAGCATTTTTATTAACATAGAAAGCAGAACAACTCCAAGGTGATCTACTTTTCCTGATTAATTTTTTACTAAGTAAATCATTTATTTCCTTTTTACAATGATTAAGAACTTCTTGATTCATTTGTGAAGGTCTAGCCTTCGTTGGGATATTCTTCTCATTAAAGTCAGTTTCATATGGAAGATCCACAATATGTGATTTCCTATCCCAAAATGCATTTGGGAGTGTGGAACAGATTGAGATTTTTATTTCTGATTCTATTTGAGAAATTCTTGATTTCAAATTTTGATTATCCAGTTGATCTTCAATTTTTTTGAATATAAGATCATTTTTTAAGTACATTAAATGATTTTCTTTATATCGTATTAAACAATTTAACTCTTCATTTTTTAACTAATTGATATATTTTGTTTGTGGTTTTGTTACGAAATTAAACACAATGTCCTTTTTCAGATACTGCGTTTTAATTCCATTTTCATTTACCATAAATGGTTGAATTTAATTTATGAATGGTGTTCCTAAAATGACATTCTTACTCAAATTTTTTACCAATATAAATGAGGTTTTATAAGAAACATGATCTTTTAATATTTCAGCATTTGATAACTTATATTTGATACTTAATTTGCTTCCTGATGCAGAACTTAGAGATTGGCTAGTTTTCTCAAAATATTTTGTTGGAATTAAGCCTTCTCTAATGCAATTCAAGTCAGCACCAGTATCAAATAAAGTGAGTGTTTGCAAAACAAATTCATTATTAATTCTGATTGAGACATCAATTATCCATTTTCTTGTAGTGATTTGAACAAGATGCATTAAATAATCATTGACTTTATTTGAGGAATTTTCTTCCTCTTGATTTGAGTTTTCTAATTCACTTTCTTGGATTTTTTGATTTAGTTCAAATAATTCCTTTTGAAATTTTATTTGCATTAATTTTAATTCTTTTATTTCTTGTTTTTGAATATTGATCTCCTTTTGTAAATCACTGATTGTTATTACTTGTTTATTTTTCTTTTTATTTCTTTCAAGAATTTCATTAAGATTATAAGGTAATTTTGGAGTGAGATTTGTATTGATTTTGAAATTGTTTATATATTCAAATTTTTCATTGTCATTTGTCATTTGATCAATTTTTTTAAGAATTGCTTCTTCATTATCAGTTAGCATATTGATTTCTTCTTTTTCTGATTCTGATGATGTGGAGTCCATGTCATTGACTTGGATTCCATCATCGCTGTTATTTTCTGATGATGATTCATTTTCACAAAAAATTTGTAATATGTTTTCCATTGTCTGTCCATCTAAATTTAATTCATTAAGTTTATTATTTATTTTACAAAAGTTTGCTGTGTGACCAATTTTTTTACACTTATAACATCTTAATTGTTTATACGACTTCTTTTTATATTTTTTATCTTCAGATTTTCCATAGTTTTGTTTGTTTGAAAATTTTTTAAATGGTTTTCTCTTGAAATTTCTTCGAGGTTTTTTATTTGTACATTCAGGACAGTTTTGTGATTTATGAGATGATTTTTTATAATTTTTTGATTTCTTAATGATAAAAGAAGGGTCATATTGAGCACAAAAATCACCAAGACTTTGGTGTTTTAAGCGCTGTTCATTTTTCAATTGCTTTTGTAGTCTGATTGTGTTACACAAATTGGTTCCAATTTTATTAACATATGATGCTAATTCTCCATACGACAAATTGTCATAAGGAATTTCACCATTGTTTTCTTCCCTGAGTAATTTTCTAACTTGGTCACCTATTAACTTTGGTAAACCAGCTAGGAATTTTTCTTTCCAGAAAGGTTGATTACAGTCATTTCTAAGGAATATTCTTTGAAAGAATATATCCTTATATTGTCTGAATTCTCCTAATGATTTATATTTCATATTAGATAATAAATCTAGGGTTTTATCCCTAATATGAGGAAGAGTCTCTTATGAAATGTTGACTGATTGAGAATATTAAAGTATTAAGCATATCTTGAATTGGTTCATTATTCTCATCTAGAATTCTCCTATTATTTTCATCTATTTTACATGATGTAAGAATATTAATTCTCTGTTCTTCAGTGAGATAATTATCCTACCAACCTTTTAATTGTCCTGTGAAACCAGAAATTAAAAGGAGCGCTACTTGATAGTCAGTAATGTTTGGAACAGTTTTATTAGTATTTGAGAACATGATCATCTGATTAAGAACATTAAGGATTCTTTGTTCTGAGTATCCATCTATATTCCATTCATAGGTGGATCCTATAGAATATTTATTCTGATAATTATCATTCTTTTCTTCGATTAATATATCAGGAGGTGTTGCTCTCTGATAGTATAATTTTTGAGGTTCTTTCCAATTGATTTTATTAATTTCATCATTGCTTTTATTGATATTTAAAGAGACATTAGACATTGATTCACTTATTGATTCACTATCCGATTCTTCTGTTGATTCATTGTTGATTGACTCATTTTCTACAGCATGAATTTTTTCTGAGGGTGTATCTTCTATTACTACACCTTTTCTGATTAAAGTTGGAGTATCTATATTTAAGAAATTTATTGGTTTTGTTGATGAGGAAGTTTCTTCTTTTATTGATTTGTTTTTTAGCATTCTTTTTCTTTCATCTAATGCTTTTAGGAATTCTTGACTAGGATTTTTAGGCATTTCAAATGGTTTGAACAAAGGAGTATTTTTATTGATTAAGATTTTCTCTCTTGTTTTATTAATTTCAATATTTATTGTATCTTCTATTCTACTTAATTGTTCTCCTATAGTATGTAAATGTTGATTGGTGTAATTATTTTGATTTATTATTTTTTTTGTTCCTGATCCTTCTTCTTCTGATGCATTTTTAAATGGAGTTAAACTGATTTCTATATTTTTATGAATCATTTTTATATTACTTAATGGTGGATGATTTGATTCTATGATTTGCCCATCACTAAGTTTCCACTTATAACAGTTATTAATAACATTGATCTCTTTAGATTTCAGATAATAATTCTCGAACCATTCAAAGAAATATATCTAAGCACCAAGTTCTTTCATGAAATTATAATATTCCTCTTTTATTTTTATTTTCATATGACCAAACGTTTTAAAATACCAGTTTCTAATCTTTTCATTCTTCTGAGAATTGAATTCCTGATTTAAGAGTATTCTATTTGGTACAAAGGATTCTTCCAAAATATTTAATTTTGAATCTCCTAATTCTGAGAATGAAGGTTCTCCATGTTCCGGTTCATTAGGTTGGTAAACTGGTTGAGTTATACCAGACCTATTATGAACAATTCCTGAAAGGGATGGATTTTCTTGAGTATTTGGTTGTTTGTCCTGTTGATTGTTAGTTTGATATGGAGTGTAAATGATAGGAGGAGGATTGGGAAGGTCTACTGATCTTCTTGATGAAGATGTCATAGATCTTATTTCTAGTGGTCTTCTTGGCTAATCAAATGATTTTCTATTAAACTGAATGGTTACCTTACCATCAGGATGTTGCATTACATTTGATGGTTCGGTATTGTATATTGGTTTTTTAGGAAGTGGGTTTTCTACTTCCCAATGTTCTGGTAAATTGACTTCCGACCATTGGATCATTTTTGGAACTGATACATTGGCTTTGGTTAGATCTGTTTAAATAAGCAGAGTCTGACCTCTCTTATCCATTTTATATGCCTTAGAACCAAAAGCAGTTTTCATTAATTTGAAATATATTCTGTATATTACGACCATTGGTATTGATCCTTCTACCATTTTATAATTATGTGTTTTGATTTGAAGAATTAATGAACTCGTGATTGTTTTATCCCTAAGGGCTAGGGTGATATTTGGATGACACTCAAATTGGATTGGTCCACTACTAAGACTGGTTTCAATAGAAGCATGAATTGACCTTTCATATATTAATTCTCTAGCATCTCTGAGAACCATACAAATTGAAGTATCTAAGCCTAATTTGGTAAGAGGTTTTGCTCCTACTTGAACTAAGCCTAAATGCATATAATTTCAATCTTTTGCATATCTCTTTATTGATTCTAGGTTTAGGAGTGTGATTGTTGTTAAACCATCAGAAACAGGAATATCCTTTTCTTCTGTAGTTATTATATAATCGTTTTTTCCAAAAATTTTCCATTTGCCTATTTGATATATCTGATCGTATGATGTTTTTGGTATTTTCCATTCATCAATTGCTTTGTCAAAGTTTTTTATATGTATTTCATCTTGATTATTCAACATTGATTCCTCGGATTGCTCTGTGGGAGTAAAGCTAGAAGAGGACATAGATCTTCTAAGTAAATTCATATTTTCAGACGAGACTAATTTCTCTAAACCTTACAGATCTAGATCACGAGACTAAATTGAGTTTAATATTGTGATTTCCAATTTATGACCTTTATGTAACCCTTAAACAACAAGCGGGATTTACGCTAGGCCTCAGTAGGCTTATCACAATATTAAGTACTTTTCCACAAAGGATTCGTCTTAAGTGATTTAGAAATACAAGTTTTAGTCAATCGTCTCAGACTAGAAAATATAAATGGTACTTATGATATCTATATACCCTGCCTGGCTCTCCTAAATCTATGCCATAGTAGTCATCCAAGATATGGTTAATACTTTAATATTCTCAATCAGTCACTTGCAAGTGATGATATTAAAAATCCTCTGTTGTGATACTGTGTTGCTGCTGATGCAAATTCAACCATTTATGGTAAATGAAAATGGAATTACTGTAAAAATATGGTATAATACACATGTACCACAGTGCACAATCAATCAGCCAAAACATTATCAGAATCTTGTCTGCCACAAATATCAATCAATCTACTGTGTCAACAGTACTTTGTCGGCCACAATACTACTGTTCAAAACAGTACCCCATCATTCCGTTTGATTTGCTTCTTACATTCTATCTCGTGTGGGAAATCTCCAATCGAAATTGGGTGTAATTCCACGAGATTATATCTGTCTAACTACAGCATTGAACAAATATTGTAAAACTTCAGCTACTTGGTCACCTATTAACTTTGGTAAACCAGAATCTTGTCTGCCACAAATATCAATCAATCTACTGTGTCAACAGTACTTTGTCGGCCTATCTTTTGTATTTACAGACATAAAGGAGAAAATAAAATTTGATTAATGATAATTTTCAGATTATAGGTACGTAGCGTTGTATGCACCTAGCACAAGGACATCCTAATGATCAATTGGTATTCTCTGGGATCGTCCCCTTGAGATTAAAGAAAGTGATAGGTACAAGGGTTTTATCCCTAATATGAGAAGGGTCTCCTATGAAATGGTACCTTTTATATTTTCCAATATTAGGGACAAAACCTTAGATAGACTAATTCTACAAAATCACCACCATCTCCATCAACAGCAACACAGTATCATGATATCTATATACCTTGCCTGGCTCTGATACCAATTCTTTTCACATATATATATATTGTGGCATTGTGATTTAAAATGCATGATTAATGAAGGAACTTTATGCATTTGGGTAATCGCTAAATCTAGGCTATATTCATTAAGAAAAACCTAGCAGCTACTCTTTTTGGTCTTCTAAATGCATCATGTAAGAAGAAGATAGAGAGAACCAAATAGAAGCACAAAAATGAGTGTTTTTAAAGGTGAGAAGAATGCATTAAATGAAGTTTGATGTTTTGGAAATGTTGGAAATTTAAATTGAAAAGGTATTTTAAACTCACTTAGTAAGAAGGGAGAGAAATAAGGAACTCCAAAAGGGGACATACTATTTGTTGATAGCCTTTCTTAGGCATAGACCCCTAAGCATAAACTAAGCCACCTAAGATATAGGTCGAGCTTAGTCCATAGAATAACCTAACTTTATCTCCTATAAAGGACTTTTGGTCTTCGCTCCTGATGTGTCTCCAAGGTCGGATACACGGAGAAGCACTACAACAAAGCGAACCAAAAGAAACAAAAGAAAAACTAGCAAAGTCCAAGCAGTTATTGAATGGATATGATGCATCATTCGATCTTACTTAGCCTACAATTCGTCGAATGTAACCCATCGGTCCGAACAGAAGGGTTACTCGCCACTACTCCTTGTTAAAAGAAAAAAGATAAGAGTCAAAGCATAATGAGAACATTAAGGTTACTTAAAGTAAATGTGCATAGTTTCTATATGAATGATTTGTACAAACAAGTGGGGGTTTATATACCCATCTATTAAGGTTACCTTACATATATGAAAAGATGAAAGGCTATTCTTATAATTAAATTACATAATATATACTAAAAAGGGTAGAAGAGACAAAAAATATTCAGTACGGAAAAGTAAGAATCCTTCTGGAACGTTGTGCTAGAAGACACATGTTGTTTGATGATTAGATGTTAGAAATATGGTACAAAGTAGGCAGGGAAGAGAAAAGAGAGCTTTTAGTCAAGAGCTAACCTGATCTAAAGTCAGTCGGGGACCAGCATGTCTCGTTATAGAGTAGTCGGCTTGAGTTGGGTTTCGATGCTTTTAGTCAGCTCAAGAGCTTAGTTTAGATGGTCTTAGGGTTGTCTTCTTGGAAATCTTGCCATAGCACAACTGCTGGGCAAGAGCAGGGGGCTATTTTCTATCATTTACCTAAAGGTTGTAAAAATTTGTCCTCAAATCTAGAGTGATCTTTAGTTATCCTTCTTTTGGGGCGCTCTCAGGGTCTTCTTTTGTTAGTTGGTGAGGAATAAGATCGATCACATTGAAAGTGAGGGAGATACCATAGTTATTAGGTAATTCAATTTAGTAAGCGTTGCAGTTGACTTTCTTCAGGACCTTAAACGAATAATCAGCTCAAGGAGATAGTTTGCTCTATCTCAAGTGCAAGAATCATTCTCTGATGAGGTGAATCCACACTAGGTCTCCTAGTTGGAAAGTAACAATTTAGCGACTTTAGTTACCAATCTCATATTGTTTCTAATTGAACTTGGCGATCTTCCTAGTTATAAACTAGTGTAACGCTTGCAATTCTTGGGCTTGGTCAACTCTGAATTGACTCTCTTTAGTAGCTATTGAGGTACCAATCATATCTAGGAGAATAATAGGATTAAGGCCATAGACGATCTCGAATGGGGTCTTCCTAGTGGTGCTATGGACAGTTCGGTTGTATGCAAATTCCACAATCAGTAGACATAGATCCCAATCCCTTAAGTTTTTTCTCACAACAGCTTTAAGTAAGTTACCTAGCGTTATGTTCACCACTTCAGTCTGGCCATTAGTTTGAGGGTGGTTATTGGAGTTGAATACAAGTTTAGTTCCAAGTCTTAAAGAGTCTTCCAAAAATAGTTTAAGAATTTTGTGTCCCAATCTGAAACGATAGTTTTTGCCACTCTATGTAATCAAACAACTTCTTGTAAAAATAGATCAATAATGTATAAAGCATCGTTAGTTTGATGGTACGAAATAAAGTGTACCATTTTGTTGAAGTGGTCCACTACAACAAATATAGAATCATTTCCTCTGGATCTCCGAGACAACCTTAGGACAAAGGTCATACTAAGGTCGGCCCAAGGTAAGGTTGGTGTTAGCAGGGGTATGTATTCTCTATGGGGCTCTCTTTTCCTCTTAGCTTGCTTGCATACTTCACAATTACCAATTACCTTATGGACATCCTTAGCCAAACCAAGTCAATAAAAGTTTTCCTTCAATAGGTTGGCTATTTTGGTCTCTTTGAAATGACCGGATAATCCACCTATTGTGAACTGTGACCAAGAACTAATAAGATTAGTCGCTGGATGAGTCCAAACTTATAGAAAGCTCGAAAGAGTTAATGGAGGAAATGAACAACGAATGAAATGTAAGCAGAACCTATGAATAGCTTTAGAGGATATGATGCACAAATGGAACTTTCGAGGACTCATGACACAATATGATATGACACATAAATCGGTCCAGTAAGGTTACTCGCCACTTAACCTTGTTTAAGGGAAAGGATAAGAGTGATGCTAGGCATAAAATAGTAGAGTGTTTACACTAGGAAGGAAAAATACTTAAGTATATTAATTGTAATTTGTCTTGCTTGTGACTTATAAATATAAAGGGTATTTATATCAAAGAATTTAGGGTAACTTGCCTAAAAGGGAAAAGACAAAACGGGTATTACCCTAAAGTAGTAATGTACAAGTTACATAAGGGCTAAAAATGGATATACAAGAAAAATAATCATTGGTGCAACAGATTCTACATATGATACTGTATACGTGGTGATGTTACATTGATGAGGTTGTTAGAAGATGTGAACAAAAGTACAGACAACTAATTTGTCCAAGTAGGGATGGCTTAGTCAGTCCAAAGTTTCTCTTTCTCGGATTTTTGGTAAGAAAGATGCCGAGTAATTGATTAGCTCAGGCGCGAGTGAGTAATCTTCAATTCTGTGCACTACAGAAAGATGAGCAATCATATGGCTTGACATGAAGAGTAACTTAGCAAAGAAGTACTCGGCTTCGGTAAGGGTCAGCTGGAACAAAAAGATTCATTGTGCCAATCTTTCTAGTTCTCGGGTTCGGCTGTGGGTTAGAAGGCCAGTAGCCCGATTCCCATCACCACCACTATAAGCTTCCTGGACTAACAACTCAAGCAAGAAACAGTTTGGTATACACAACCTTTGGTCCTTAAATAGATAGCCATCCTTAAAATAATATCCTCCAACAACTACTCCTTCTCGGCAATGCTCAATAACTAGACCAAAATGAGGGTCATTAGTGTACCGCTCAGTGATAAGCAAAAATCCTATTAATTTTGTTTACAAAGTGGTCAGCAAGGTTTGCCGTTGTGATAGGACATCGGCAACCACATTTGTGCTTCCCTTCTTGTATCGGATTACATATGAAAACCATTCTATGAACTCCAACCACTTGGCTTATCTCTTTAAGAGTTTGTTCTTACTCCCAAGATGCTTCAAAGACTCATGGTCTATATAAATAACAAACCTTCGTAGCAGTAAATGGTGTTATCATACAATAAGGGCTCAAAAAAGAGAATATAACTCTTTCTCATACATAGAATAGTTCACTATAGCACCATTAAGCTTCTCATTATGGTAAGCAATAGGTGGTTACTCCTACATTAGGATAGTACCAATTCCAACTCCCGATGCATCACATTCTAACTTAAAAGGCTTGTCAAAGTTTGGTAGTGATATGACAAGGGTGAAGATAAGCTTATCCTTAATCTCCTTGAAGCTCTATTCAATTTGGTCCTTCTATCTGAACCCATCACTCTTTTTTATTAGCTTGGTCAAGGGGGCGGCTATGGTGCTGAAGTTTTTAATGAATCTCCTATAGAAAGAAGCTAAGCTATGGAAACTTCAAACTTCAGTGGCATTTTTAGGCACCGATCATTCCAAGATAGCTCGGATCTTCTCTTCATCTGCTCGGATTCCTTTCCCTGACACTACAAACCTAAGAAAAATAACTTCATCTTGACAAAACGTACACTACTTCAAATTCCCATATAACTTCTCGGTCTATAAAATGTCAAATATTGCTTGGAGATGTTGAACATGATTGTTCAGGTCGACACTATATACTAATATATCATCAAAGTACATGATTACACATTTTCTAATTAGGGGGCATATCATATGGTTCATTAACCTCTTGAATGTGCTCAGCGCATTAGTAAATCTAAACAACATAACCAACCATTCATAGAGACCGTGCCTAAGTAGTCTTCCACTCATCACCTAATCTCATGCGAATTTGGTGGTAGCTACTTCGCAGATCAATCTTAAAAAATATTTTGGCACCATGGAGCTCATCTAATATGTCATTGAGCCTTCGTATTAGGTACCTATATTTGACAGTGATTTGATTAATTACTTGGTTGTCAATGCACATATGTTATAAACCATCCTTCTTAAGGACGGGTAAAGCTGGTACAGCACAAGAGCTCCTGCTCTCCCTCATGTTCTTTACTCAATGAGTTCATCCACTTGTCTTTTCAATTCTACAGTTTACTTAAGGTTCATTTTGTATACAGGTCAGTTCGGCAAGGTAGCGGCTGATTGTAGATCAATATAATATTTTATACCTCGGACTAGAGGTAGTCCTTTAAGCAATTCTTCTAGGAACAGATCGAATAACTCATTTAGCAAGCTTTGGATCTCATCAAGAACACTCTCTAAATCTCTCACCTCCAATAATCTTCTAACCAACAGGAACATAAGCTCATCAACCTTCTCAGCAATTTGAAGCTCTTTTCAGCTTATCACAAAGGTCTTCTTCTTGATGGCTTGGGTGAGTTGATTATGGGTCTCATTTACTTGGGATAGGGTTATGGGTTATAACATAATCTTCTTTCTATCCTTAACAAAGGCACATGTGTTCTTATACTCGTCGTAAGTAATATGTTGGTTGAACAACTAAGGTTGTCCAAGTAACAGATGTAAAGCTCCCATAGGGACGACATCATAAACTACTTCATCTTTGTATACTTTTCAACACTAAACAACATAGTTACTTGCTCAATCATGCGCAAAGTGTCAGGGTTCCTTTTTTATAAGATACTTATACTAACAAGGGGCAATTCTTTTGTACATATTGTAACATAAGGAGGGATTTTATTTTTTTGTAGATAGGGCCTTACTATTATTAGAAATTTCCACTTTTAGAAAGTGGTGCCATTTCACCAGTTATAATGTCTCATCTTGCTAGGCCCAATAATGTCCATAAAGCTCTTTATGGGGGTATGAGTATCCTTTTGGATTGAAGCTTTTACTCACCACGTTGATTGATCACAATCGGCGACACCTATTACATATACTGTACCCCCGTGCACATACATTGTAGCCTTGTATTACTGTTGGAATTAATAAAAGTGTGCTATTCCTTTTTCCATTCGTGCCTGTGTCCCTTATAATCTGTTGGCTTTCTTCCTTAGTTGTGTTGCTTACGCGTTTAGGCCTTGTTGGCTAGCATTGCGTGTGAATTAGGCTTGCTTACTACTGTAAAGGCAAGATAGTAAGTGATACGAGGCAAGCGCATCTATCAATTTTAATATAGCGGATGTGAGTCCGAATTGATCCCTCAGAGATTTTGAGTACTAATATTAACTTTAGCTTTATTATCTAACCGGAAAATTGTGATGAGTTGAATGAATTAAAAATACTGAAATTAATAACTAAACTACTTATGAGACTTAATTACGCAAATTAGAAAGCAATAAAACTACGAACGACTTCAAGTATGCAATGATGTATTTAGGAATTATTTCCCCTAGTGTTTAATATGTAACCTTTTAAAATATATTCAATTTAGTTTCTATTATTCTTGACCGAAGGGATTCACAATTAAAGCTAATACCTTTCTTAAGCATATTAACCCTAATCCTAAATTATTTACCGGAATCTCTTCACTTAGTAATATAACTTAGAATTGTATTAATGTATAATGAATTCCCACACAAACAATCAACTTTCCGGAAAAAACATGTATCTTATCTCTAAGTATACATGTAATTCTCTCCAATTATGCTAAGATCTAATTACACTTGCAATTTCTCAATCAAGATGCATAATATCATATATTGACACTCTAGAATTATCAATCTACAATTAAACAACATAATTGAATCAAGAAAAGATAGAAACTTTATTGAAATTATAATTCAATCTAGGGGTTACATGAAACCCTAGGTTCCATAATCCTAAATACTCGAATTCTAAGCTATCATAACGAATCTAAAAACGAGTTTCATCAAAAACATAAAATAAAACATGAAAAACCCTTTTAATTTGATGAACAATCTCTCTAATCTTGAAATCGATGTTGTTCTTGCTTCTTGATTGATGTTCTCCTTAAGTCTCCTCTCTTCTCTTGTGTCTTTCCGTTTCTGTAATGTCTCCTCCCTTGAAACCCTAAGATATCTTTTTATATATGTATTACAAAGATTCTATTTTCGTCACCAGACACGGCCTGGGACATGGCCGTGTCCCCAGGTTGTGTAACTTTCTGCACTAAAGCAAAATTTCTGCATAACTTCAAAATTTCATAACTTCTTCGTTTGAACTCGGAATTGAGTGAAACTTGATTCCTTTTCTTCGTTTTTGAGCCTAGAACGCGTTTAAACCCTGAAATCAACATTTTACTAAATTAAGTATCATTTTCTTTAAAGAAAACCAAAAATGTGAGGGAAATGCTATAAAATCATCATATGAAATATGTTTAAAATCAAAGTTATCAGTAAGCGCCACACGGTTTATTTGTATGCTAAAAAAATCCTCGGATCGTGACAATTGATATCAGAGCCTAGGTTATTCCAGCGGGAACGACCATAACATAATAAGAAGAAGTGAGCAAGAGGCTAGATAGCCTTAAGGAAATCCTCAGGGGAGTATCTAAGCAAATAGATGATTTGGTCACATTGTTAGTAAGAGTGGCTGAAGTTGAGGCCAATCATCAAGAGATGAATGCTAAGATGACTGAGATGGCTAAGAATTTTGGTGTTACAGTGTAAACCCTTAGGGAGGAAATGCACGTAACAACCGATGAGGCAAGACAACACTTGGAGACTCAAGTAGAAGATGTGAGAAGACAAGTTATTACTCGTACCTCAATTGAGACTGTTGAAGAGTTGCAGGTACAAGTAGCTATTTTGACTCGAGCTATGGGAAATGCTCCTATCCTTGTCTCTATTCATGTTCCTGCTTATGCAGGACATCTAAAGATGCCTGAGCCCAAGGCATTCACTGGCGTGAGAGATGCCAAGTTGTTGGAGAACTTTCAATTTGATATGGAGCAGTACTTCGCTGCTGTGGGGACAAATGATGAGAGATTAAAGGTTACCATGGCTACAATGTACTTAACTGGTGGTGTTAAACTGTGGTGGCGCACCAAATATGAGAATATCCAAAATGGCAACGCTCATGTAGATACATGGGTTGAGTTGAAGGCCGAGTTGCGAACTCAATTTTTCCTTGAGAATATTGAATATAATGCTCAAAAGAAGTTGAGGGAACTTTGATAGGTTGATGACATTAGAAAGTATATTCGTAAGTTCTCAACATTGATGTTGGACATCAAGAGCATGGCTAAAGATGACAAGCTATTCTATTTCCTAGAAGAACTAAAGCCTTATGCTAGGAATGAGTTGTAGAGGCAACAAGTTACTAACCTGGCTACAGCATAGGCAGCAACTGAGCGCTTGACTGACTACACTCATAACAATAAAGGGAAGAATGTATCGACAGGACATGAGGGTGGAAAGTCAGTCAAGTCAGGCAAACCTAAAGGTGGGGGAGCCCCAAGTTTAAGTAGCAGCAGTAGTAATACTGGAGGGAGTCAAAGGAAATCCTATAACTCTTACCAGTCCGGAAAGAGTAGGGTAACCAATGGAGATAAGAAGCCATCATTCTCGTGTTTCTTGTGTAATGGCCCACACAAAGTAGATGAGTGTCCACATAGGGTAGCACTCAATGCTATGGCACAAAAAGTAGAGAGTATCTGCCAAGATGATGAGTTAGGGAGTGATGGAGAGGATCAACCCAGAATGGGCGCATTGCACATGTTGTCGGCTATTGGAAAGAGTTCCTCAGTACGACGTAAGCCCAAGAATAATAATGAGTTGATGTATGTCCAGTTGAACATCAATGGCAAAAGTGCCAGTGCAATGGTAGACTTCAGTGCTACACATAACTTTATCGATGTGCCTAAGGCAGAAAGGTTGGGGTTAGTACTTGTTGAGGACACTAGCCAAATTAAAGTTGTTAACTCCAAGGCCTGCCCTGTCCAAGGAGTTGCAAGAGGAGTAAAAGTGAAGGTTGGAGATTGGAATAGAAATCTCAACTTCACAGCTGTTCCATTGGATGACTTTAGCATAGTCCTTGGAATAGATTTCTTAAGATAAGCTAGAGTTGCTCCCATACTCGCAATAGATTGCTTGTTATTCATGGATGAAAAGCCTTACTGTGTAACAGTTTAGAGGAACAGGGTAAACAATAATGGCAAGGAGGGGAAGAATATTGGGGCTATGATGTTATCAATGCTCCAATTTAAGAGAGGGCTCAAACATCAAGAGTCAACTTTCTTGGCTTTCCTTATAGAGAAAGAGGAACCAAGAAAGACGGAGATACCAGAGGTAATAGAGAGGGTCTTAAAGGAGTATGATTATGTGATGCCTAACAAGTTCCTAAAGGAATTACCTCCAAGAAGGTCAGTGGACCACGAGATTAAGTTGATTCCTGGTGCCAAACCACCCGCCAGAGCTCCTTATAGAATGTCGCCTCCCGAACTTACCGAATTGAAGAAGCAATTGGATGAGTTGTTAGAGGCAAGCTTCATTCGACCCTCAAAAGCACCATATGGGGCTCCTATTCTATTTCAAAAGAAGCAGGATAGGAGTTTAAGATTATGTATTGACTATCGGGCTCTAAACAAGCTGACGATGAAGAATCATTACCCAATTCCTCTAATTGTTGATCTGTTTGATCAACTGAGTGGGGCTAAGTATTTTACAAAACTGGATCTTTGCTCAAGCCATCATCAGGTTTGCATTGCTAAGGGGGATGAGCCTAAAATGGCGTGTATAACCTGATATGGCGCTTATGAGTTCTTGTGATGCCCTTCGGTCTTACTAATGCTCTTACAACATTTTGTACTTTAATGAATAATGTATTTCGTGAATATCTCGACAAATTTGTAGTCATTTATCTAGACGACATTGTTGTGTATAGTAGGACATTACAGGACCATGTGAAGCACTTACGAATGGTTTTCAAGAAGCTACAAGAGAATCATTTGTATGTGAAGTGTAAGAAATGTACCTTTGCCCAGAAGTGCATCAACTTCCTAGGTCATGTTGTTGAAGAAGGGTAGATCCAAATGGATATGGCAAAGGTGGAAGCAATCAGGCAATGGCCAATGCCTAAGAGTGTAACGGAGTTACGGTCCTTCCTTGGACTCACAAATTACTATAGAAGATTTGTTGAGGGATATTCTTGTCTAGTTATACCCCTCACAAATCTATTGAAGAAAGACCAAGCATGGTCATGGGATGGGATATGTCAGAGTGCCTTCGAGGAGTTGAAGCATGTAGTGACGAAGGAGCCAGTACTTGCACTTCCTGACATTTCTAAGCCTTTTGAAGTCTATATGGATGTCTCAAACATTACATTGGGTGAAGTGTTGATGTAAAAGGGTCATCTGGTGGCATATGAGAGTAGGAAGTTGAATCAAATAGAGCGCAGGTACTCAGTCCAAGAGAAGGAGTTACTTGCCATTGTTTACTGTCTAAGGACTTGGAAACACTATTTACTAGGATCTAAGTTTCTAGTGAAGACAGATAATTCTATTGCCAGCCATATATTGACTCAACCGAAGCTTTCAACTAAATAAGCAAAATGGCAAGAGTTTCTTGCAGAGTTTGATATGGAGATTGAGTATTATAATAGACGGACTAATCAGGTGGTAGATGCTTTAAGTAGGCAAGCTGATTTAGCATCCTTAGCACAACTTGCACACCAGTCGGTGAGTCAAATCTCGACTTCAATTCAAGAGCAGATCAAGCAACACATAGGTTAAGACCTGTTGGCCAAAAATCTCAAGCGGTTGGTTGAGGAAAGGAAGACACGTAGATTTTGGGTAAAAGGCGACCTCATTTACACAAAGGGGCACCAATTGTATGTCCTGAAGGTAGGCAACTTGAGAAGGACACTCATGAGAGAGTGCCATGATACTTTGTAGGCTAAACATCCTAGCTGGTAGAGGACATGGAGCTTATTGAAGCAAGGCTATTACTGCTCGGATATGAAGGAGGATGTGATGACTTATACGAAGACTTGCTTAATCTACTGGCAGGATAAAGTTGAAAGGCAGAAGGTGGTAGGCCTCTTGGAGCCACTTCCTATGCCCTCTCGCCCATAGGAGAGTGTCTCCATGGACTTTATCACTTCCCTACCAAAAGTAGGGGAGTACTCATCCGTTTTTATTGTTGTTGACAGGTTCTTTATGTATGCCACCTTCATTCCTACTACGAAAAGTTCAAGCGCAGAAGAGACAGCCCAGCTTTTCTTCAAGCATGTGGTAAAATTTTAGGGTGTACCCCAAAATATTGTGAGTGATAAGGAGGCTAGGTTTACAGGGAAGTTTTGGACAGAGTTGTTCTAACTCCTGAGCTTCGAGCTGAGCATGACCTCCAGTTACCATCTACAGAGTGACGGATGGACAGAGAGATTTAATGGGTTGCTGGAGGAATACCTTTAGCAGTTTGTTAGTGCAAACCAAAAGAATTGGGTTGACTTGCTGGATATTGCCCGGTTCTATTTCAACATCTAGTGGAGCTCTTTCTCCAACAAGAGCCCTAGAGAGATCATTACGGGTCAGCAACCACTGTTACCCCACACAGTGGCAACATCATACACTGGGAGATGCCCAAGAGCTTATCAGTTCACTAGGGATTGGAAGCAGAGTTCAGAAGTAGCCAAAGCGTACCTTAAAAAGGCTTCCAAGAGAATGAAGAAATGGGTAGATCAGAATTGCCGACCTAGAGAGTTCAATGTTAGAGATCAGGTCTTCATAAAGCTTCTTCCAGAACGGGTCAGATCATTAAGGAACAAGGATAGAAGATTGATCCAAAAGTACATTGGTCTAGTTCCTATCATATCGAAGATTGGAAGAGTAGCTTACAAGGTCGAGCCTCCTGCGTTGTTAAAGGTCCATTTAGTTTTTCATGTCAGCGTCTTGAAGCCATATTATCCAGACATGGAAGACTTATCTTGTAATGTGTCCAAGCGGTCATACGTCAAGATCAAGTTCAATCTAAGTCAAGCTGTAGAAGACATCCTTGCAGAGCGAAAAGTCAAAGATCCCTCCACTGGAAAAGATCATAAAGAATATTTGGTCAAGTGGAGAGAAGAAGGAGAAGAAGATACTAGTTAGGAGACTGAAGAAGATCTAAAGCCCTTATCCAAGAGAAAGTCAGCCTTGCTAGCTAGAAGGCCTCCGCCACCAGATCCAAGCTCCAGTACATATTGCCGAGGACGTCAATAAAATTAAGTGGGGGAGGATGTCAGGGTCCCTTTTTTGTAAGATACTTATACTAATAAGGAGCCATTCTTTTGTACATATTGTAACATAAGGGGGGACTTTATATTTACGTAGATAGGGCCTTACTATTATTAGAAATTCCCACTTTTAGAAAGTAGTGTCATTTTACTAGTTTTAATGTCTCCTCTTGCCAAGCCCAATAATGCCCGTAAAGCTCTTTATAGGGGTATGAGTACTCTTCCAGATTGAAGCTCTTACTCACCACGTTAGTTGATCACGACTGGCGGCACTTGTTACATACACTGTACCCTTATGCACACACATTGTGACCTTGTATTACTGTTGGAATTAATAAAAGTATGCTATTCCTTTTTCCATTCGTGCCTGTGTCCCTTATAATCTATTGGCTTTCTTCCGTGGTTGTGTTACTTACAAGTTTAGGCCTTGTTGGCTAGCATTGCGTACGAGTTAGGCTTGCTTACTACTGCAGAAGAAGGATAGTAAGCGCTGTATGGTCTATTTGTATGCTAAAGAAAGCCTCAGATCATGACTCAAAGCACCCATATCATGAAGTCAATGTAACTTGTAAGGTCGAGAATGCTTAGAGATCAACAGACATAACCTTTACACAAAGAACTATGCAACTACATTAGTACAGCTTCCTCTGTCTACTATAATTGTGCATAGTTGCCCCCTTAATGGTACACTTTGTATAGAATAAATTTTCTCTCTAATCTTCTTTGGAGTTTGGCAGGGAACTCAATACTCGTCTTAGGACTAGGGTCATCACTTCTCCCTGGTCAACATAGATGTAGGCCTCCTCTTCCTCTTCGGCTTTAGTTTTTCCAACATCTTTTTCCTCCTTAAGCTCACTTTAGTCGATGCTATCCATTACATCTCTTCGAAGCACCATAACACGCCGGTTCTGATACTCAGTAACCATACGTCTGAAGCCTAAGTATTTAAAGCACTTCACATCACTGGTCTTCCATCCGAAGTTCTGTTCTCTCTCATATGTCCTCGGGGTCGGTCTAGCCTTAGCTTTGTTCGACTGGCTTGTTCGGCCTTGTTAGCCTGCTCGATTATCATTAGGTTAGTCATTCCTTTCCTCAACTCAGTATGGCCTCCTTGTCTTGGGTTGAATAAGTTAACATGGAACTAAAGTTTAGGAGAATGTTGGCCCAAGTCGACTCGAAGTACTTTTCCTTTACTTTTCGACCCTCTACGCTATCTTAATCACCTCTTTCAAGGTATAAAACCTTTACACTTCCACAATATTGCGAATCTTAAATCTGAGTCTAAAAATGAACCTCGATACTATATGAGCCTCAGGTTCTTCTATATCGGCCCAAATCATAAGCATCTGGCACTCTCTCACATAATCATCGATTGTTCAACCTCCTTAGTAAAGTTCTTGCAACTTTGCAAACGTATCCTATAAGTAGGCTTGGGGTACAAATCTATCTCTTAACAATCTTTTCATCTCATCCTAAGTCCTTACACCTTGTATTCCATCCCTTACTCTAGCTGCATTCAGCATACTCAGAGAACTTAAGTGCAACAAGTCAGACTTCACAGCTTTTGTATATCCATAACAATTGAACACCTTCTCCACTTTCTCTTCCCACTCCAATTATTCATCTACATCTCTACTTCTGCTAAAGGGTAGGATTTAGACCTTGACATTGTCTAGTCCTCGAAGAGCTCGGGGTCCTCACTCCTATGCTTAATAATAACTAGCTTCTTCTTCCTCCTCTTCATACTCCTCGACATCACCCTCATCTTCATCTTCCTCAATTTCCTCTAACTCCAGTCTTCATCTAGCAGCTTAATCTGTAACTCCTTCAGCTCGAGGGGATTAAACTTGGTCATGGGCTTAGCCACCTTAGCCATACCTTCTCTCTTAAATATTTTCAAGAGAGTCTTGCAATGACATACCCTGAGGTTATTGCTTATTAACTTGCATTACTGTAACTAAACTCTCAACAAGGTTAGTGAGTCTATCAAGTTTGTCATCAACTAACCTGGCGGTGTTACTACCATTATGACCATGAGCAAGTTGAACACCACTAATCTAGTCACCAATAATATCCTAAACACTCGAATTTGACATGATATAATGTCTTTAAAATAGATTAACAATACAATACACAAGAAAACAATGCTTTCATACTTCTCAAAACCTCGACTAACACACCAACAATTTTAATACTTAATAACAACTTGAATAGAATAGAAATGAACTTGTTCTGCTTTCATAATGAAAAACAGGGCAAGAACAAAGCAACAATGAAATCACACTTATCAACACACAAATCTTCACTACATAGCTCATAATTCCAAACTTACTTCACACGAACATACTACAGTAGCTACAAAAGGAACACGATAGCCACAAGCAGCAAAGCAAACCAAAAACTTCATAAAAACTTCACATACTCCCTCTTGGAGTTGTACTCTGATAGTAGCGAAGTTGATTTGTCTCCAGAGTGGAATATACGGAGAAGCATTACAACGAAGCGAACCTAAAGAAACAAAAGAAAAGCTAGCAAAGTCTGGGCAGTTATAGAATGGATATGATGCACCATTCGATCCTACTCAACCTATAATTCACTAGATATAACTCACCGGTTCGAATTGAAGGGTCACTCGCCATTATTCTTTACTAAAGGGAATAGACAAGAGTTGAAGGATAATGTGAATAATTTCTGTATGAATGATTCAAACAAACAAGTAAGGGTTTATATACCCATCTACTATGGTACAAAGTAGGTGAGGAAGACACGTGTCGCTTAGGTTGGATGAAGTGTAATATACCCTGGTTAATATTGGAATCCTAGTCCTTAAAGAGTCCTTGAGTAAGTACTTGTTAGGCAAGTCCTTGTAATCCCCAAGCTCAACTCCTAGTAATGGGTCCATAGAATTGATTCCTATCATTTTCCTTAAGGTTGAAGAGATTTCGCCTCAAATTTGCAGGTTCCTCTCTAGTAGGCTCTTCCTTTATTCTTACCTTAGCTTTATTTAGATCGTGAGGGATTAGGTCGGATACATTGAAGGTAGAGGAGACACCATAGTCTTTGGGTAACTCAATTTGGTAAGTGTTGTGATTGATCTTCTTAACTACCTTGAAGGGGCCATTAGCTTTGGGGGATAGCTTGCTCTTCCTGAGTGTGGAAATCTCTCTCAGTCGAGGTAGATCCTTACAAGGTCGCCTAGGTTGAAAGACATAGCTCAATAGTCGTGACTACCAATCTTTTACTATTGTTCGTTGAACTTGGTGATATTCTTGGCTATATGTTATTGTATTTCTTGTAGTCCTCAGACTTAGTCAACTCCAGTCTAGCCTTCTTCAAAGGCAATAGTAATTGGGATAGTTTGATTTGCAAGTAAACTCCATAGTAAGTAAACACAAGTCCTAATCTTTTAAGTTCTTCCTTACAGTAGCTCTAAATAGGGTACCTAATGTCCTGTTCACCACCTCGGTCTGGCCATCTATCTGTGGGTGACTATTTGAACTGAATATAAGCCTAGCAATAAGTCTCCTTCATAAAGTCTTTCAAAAGTAGCTTAAGTACTTGGTCTCTCAATCTGAAACAATGGACTTCGAAATTCTATGTAGACAGCCAATTTTTTGCAAAAACAAATCAGCAATATATAAAATATCATTAGTTTAGTGGTACAGGATGAAGTGTGCCATTTTACTAAATCAATCTACAACAATAAAGATCAAGTCTCTTCCTTTAGATGTTTAGGGCAACCCTAAGACAAAGTTTATGCTAAGGTCGGTATAGGTAGAGGCATATACTCTCCATGTGGTTCTTTCCTTCCCTTTGCCCTCTTACACATGTCACAACTTCTAGTGACCTTGTGGACATCCTTAGCTAAACTAGGCTAATAGCACTTCTCCTTCAATAGGTTATTAGTTTTGATCTCACCAAAATGCCTAGATAAGCCACTGCTATTAGCTTCCCTATCCAATAGCTCGTACATGGAACAGTTCAGTATGCATAACATCTTCTCTTTAAATAGTTACCCATCTTTTAGATAATATCCTCCAACTGCAATTTTATCTCGAAACTTTTCAATGATTGGACCGAAGTATGGATCTCGAGCATATTACTTAGCAATAAGGGAAAATCTCAACAAGTTAGTCTACAAGGTAGTCAGTAAGATATGTCGACATGAAAGAGCATCAGCGACCATGTTTGTACTACCTTTCTCGTGCTTGATTACATATGAAAAACCTTCCATGAACTCTAACCACTTGACTTATCTTTTTAAAAGTTTGTTCTAGCTTCCAAGGTGCTTCAAGGACTCATGGTTCATGTAGATCACAAACTCTCAAGGTAATAAGTAATGTTGCCATACATTAAGAGCTCAGAAAAGAGCATATAGCTCCTTTTCTTTTCATACACAGAGTAGTTCAGGGTGGTACCACTAAGTTTTTCATTATGGTAAGTAACAAGGCAGTGTTCTTACATCAAGATTACGCCAATGCCAATACCAGAAGCATCATACTCCAACTTGAAAAGGCTATCAAAATTTGGTAGAGCTAAGACAATGCTATGATATGCTTCTCCTTGATTTCCTTAAAGCTCTTCTCAACTCGATCAGTCCATTGGAATCTTTTACCCTTCTTCATCAATTCAGTCAAGGGGGCTGCAATAGTACTGAAGTTCTTGATGAATCTTTTGTAAAAAGAAGCAAGACCATGGAAACTACGTACTTTAGAAATATTCTTTAGTGTAGGCCACTCCAAGATAGCTCAAAATTTTTCTTCATCAACTTGAATTCCTTCTCTAAACACTACATACCTAAGAAAGACATACCTAAGAAAGACAACTTCTTGCTGACAAAATGTACACTTCTTTAGATTTTTAGATAGTCTCTCAACATGAAGTATGTCAAAAGTAGCTTAGATATGCTCTAGATGATTCGTCAGGTCAGTACTGTATACTAGTATGAAATCAAAGTACAAAACTACACATTTTCTAATAAAGGGGCATGTTACATGATTCATGAGCCTCATAAACGTGCTTAATGCATTGTTAAGGCCGAATGGCATAACTAATTATTCATAGAGACCATATCTAGTCTTAAATACAATCTTCCATTCATCTCCTTGTCTCATGCTAATCTGATAGTAGCCACTTCGTCGATCAATCTTCAAAAACATTTGAGCACCATGAAACTCATCCAACATGTCACTGAACCTCAGTATGGGATATCTATACTTAATAGTAATTCATTTGATAGCTCAACTGTCGATGTATGTGCATCAAGAACCATTTTTCTTTAAGATGAGCAAAGCTAGCATAGCACAAGGGCTCATGCTCTCCCTCAAATATCCTTACTTTATGAGCTCATCAACTTGTCTCTTCAGCTCAACAACTTTCTCATGATTTATTCTGTAAGTAGGTTTATTCGACAAAGCTATGCCTGGTTGTAGTCAATACAGTACTTAATACCTCGTAGTGGTGGTAGTCCTTTAGGTAACTCTTTTGAAAATAGGTCAGAGAATTCATCTATCAACTTTTGAACCTCTTCTGGTGCATCATCCATATCTCTCAACTCTAACAATCTTCTAATTAACAAGAACACAGGCTCATCAGCCTTCTTAATAGATTGAAGTTCTCATTAACTTAATACCAAAGCCTTCTTCTTACCAGTTTAAGTGAGTTGGTTATGAGTTTTATTCACTTAGCTTAGGGTCATGGGTTGTAGCATTATCTTTTTACCATCCTTGGTAAAGGTATAGACGTTCTCATACCCACCATATATAACACATTAGTCAAATGATCAAGGTCTTCTCAACAGTAAATGTGGAGCTCCCATAGAGATAACATTACAAACCACCTCATCTCTATAGACATTCTTAATATAGAACAGCATAACTAATTGTTCGGTCATGTGCAAAGCACCCTTATCATGTAGTCAATGTAGCTTATAAGGTCAAGGGTTCTTAGAAGTCAGTAGACACCTAACCTCTGCACGAAGGTCTGAATGACTATATTGGTACAACTCCCTCCATATACTATAATTATGCACATTTGACCATTGATGACATACTTTGTATTAAATGAGTTCTCTCCTTATTCTTCCTTGAAGCTCAAAATTGAGCTTAACACTTGCCTCAACAACATCATTACTTCATCCTGGTGGGCATAGACACAAGTTTCCTCCTTATCCTCCACTTCAGCTCTCCTAGTATCTTTTCCTTCATTCTTGAGTTCTCTCATCAGTATTTTCCACTACATCACCTCAGAGGACCATAACATGATGGTTAGGACACTCAGCAGCCATGTGTTCGTAACCCAAGCACTTAAAGCATTTTATCTCACTTATCTTGTGAGCTAAGGATTGTCTTTTTTCAAATGTCTTTGAGTTGGCTCTATCATTTACTCAATTCTTCAAGGTCGCTTAGCTATCTTCAGACCGATCATTCTTCTCTTTTGCTCAGTTTGGTCTTCGCGCTTCAAGGCAGCTAGTTTGATGTGATATAGCAATTAACAAAGAGCTAGGATGAGGTCAGAGAGGAGCATTCCTCTTTTACTTCTCGATCCCTTGAGCAATCTTAATGGCTTCTTCGAGAGTGTAAAACCTTTATACTTCAATAATGTTATGAATCTCATACTTGAGTCCAGAGATGAATTTTGATATAGAGTGAGCCTTAAGCTCATCTACATCAGCTCGGATCATCAACATCTGAAACTCCCTAACATAGTCATCCATAGTTCGATTTCCTTGGTAAAGCTCTTGTAATTTTGCAAAAGTGCCTTGTAAGTATGTCTCAAGTACAAATCTTCCTCTTAGTAACCTATTCATATCTTCTTAAGTTTGTATAACTCTCTGTCTAGCTCTTTTTCTAGCCACATTCAAGTTCCTCCACCATATAGTGGCATATCTAGAGAACTCATGAGTAGCAAGTCGGACTTTCACTCCCTTAGTATATCCATAACAATCAAATACCTTTTCTACCTTCTCTTCCCACCCTAGGCATTCGTCAACATATGTACTACCTTGCTCTTCCACTTCGTAGTAGTCTTCTTCTTCACCATTATGCTCTTCTTCTACTTCCTCTTTTGCTTCCTCAATTCCTTACATCTCTAACCTCCTTTAAGTAAGGCAACCTACTACTCCTTTAGCTTGATGAGGTTAGGTTGGGCAATTTGCTTAACTTGTATGTCCATCTCTTTATGCTTGCTTATCTTCTAGCTAGCCATGATTGAACGTACCTTCCAGTTGTTGTTTAATGCCTTACATAGCTATAACTAGACTCTTAATAAGGTCATTGAGTCTATTGAGCTTATCATCAACTAACCATGGTGTGTAACTTCCCTCTTAGTCATAACCAACCTAAGCACTGCTATCTTGGTCTCCAATAACTCCATGAACACTAGAATCTGATATTATGCAGTACTTCTTGTTACTACTTTCTTCAATAAGAATAACTTCGGTAGCACACACCAACAAAACTCTACTATCCAATACTACTCAACAATATTTTAGAATCATTACTCACACTTAATCAATTATTACTCACTACCTAAAATCTCAGCTAACATACTTAACACTTTGACACCCCTACGATACAGCTCAACACAGGATTCACAATGAGCTTTGTTTTCGTAGTTGAAAAATAGAGTAGAATGGAACAATATGAGTTACTGCACTTACCTCTTGCAAATCAATGCTTAGGAGCTATGATAATGGGGTAAAGAAGCCCAAGGCAAATCATAGGACTATAGCCCTTAAGCCCGATTATTGGATGCTTAAATGTAACTTGGCAATCTACGAGCTTAGCCAAATCAAAAATTTGAGGCTAGTAAGCCTGCATTTAGTCAAGCAACTTAGGCAACAAATGCTCGAATCCTCAAGAATCTTAGGTAATGAAAATACTGATGTGTCAAAAGCTCAAAAGAACCATAATGAAGGCATCAAAAGCCTACACCAACTAATACTTAGAATAATCCATTCTTTAGATAATCTTAATGACATAGAAGCTTGAGAAAAATTCGAATCCCTTCTTCAAATAACCTTAATGGCATAAAAAGCCCAAAGACCATAAAGCTATTTGATTTACCTTACTAACACATAAGCCTAAGGATAAATCTGGCTTGTCTTTTAAAGCCGTGTAATTATCCTTGTTGGCATATAAGTTCGAGGAAACTTTGGATCTCTTCTTTAAGCCACCTGAATCACTTCGTTAGCATTAAAGCTTGAGGAAAATCAAACACCCCATGTGCAATGATAATTCACCTAAGTCAAAACTTTAGCTCACTAAATCGTGGGTAAAAGCCAAAAATTCCTACGATAAGCTCCCCTGCAGTGCAACAACTCGGTTTTCAAAGTGCTTACTAAAATAATTAAATGAATATGTATATAAATGATCTTAAGGAATGAGAAACTAGGGTTTAAACTAAAAGTAGTAAAAAATTTCAAATGTTAGATTTTGATTTGAATAAAGGAAGTTGATTTTGGAAAAAAAAAAATTGGAATTTCGCAAGCACTCTAATAAACTTTATGATGCCTTATAACAAATTAAAATCAAATTTACCCCCCTTATCTTACTTTCTATCTTCCTTTGGTTTTCTACTCTAAGTAATTATAAAGCTACTTTTGGAGTTCTTACTATACTAATTTAATCTGATGAAATCCTTAGTTCGATTGCCCTAAGTATAGGTTTGATAAATTGAATTGGATCAAAGTGTTTAATAAAAATATGGGAAGTTTGATAAATTGAAATAGTAGTTTATTTGACAAAATTATGTTAAATAGCTCAATCGACCAAACTTGAGGAATGGTTGACAAAACTACATGAGAAAGTAGATGCTCCAAAACTTAAGAGAATAGATGACCAAACATCAAGCTTATCAATTGAACATGGGAATAATCATCCAAAATCAAAGTTAGGTCAAACAAACTGGGACAAAAATAAGAGATTTAATTTATAACGTGGTAATCCTTAGAAAGCTTGATTGAACCCCTTATTATAGATTTGGTATTTTTTTTTTAGAGAATTGGATTTTAAAGTTGGTTGTAACTTGATTAGGTAACCAAGATCTAAACCTATTTTAATTTAACGTATCGATACAAGTTGACTCTATAGTTGCTCCTAGTACTTATTTATTGCATTCTTCCTAACATAAATATTAGGTAAATTAGTTATCAAATGGCCTTACAAATGAATTGTTAAACTACTCAAGCATAATTTGCTAATGATGCTTAATAAATAAGTTTAGTCGACAAAACTAGCTTATGAAATGAGTCATGTTATGAGTTTGAAATTTTAAAATCATTTATAGGTTTTAGGTTTAGATTTCTTAATATGAATTCGTTTAAACTTTAACAGAAAACACAACTCTTAAACAAGAATTACCAACTCTAATTCTAATACGAGCTCCAAAAGTAAAGCTATGCTTGATGTAATGAGACTATGGCATCATTTAACTACTGTAATTTCATGGTATCAAATTGGATAAAACTTTTTGTCCTTTGTTTATTTTGTATAATTAGTTATGGTACTAGAGAAAAGTTAAAAAATTTGTACCACATATTTGATGGTATAAGAATTTACTTCCATAGTACAAAATAAATATATCTTCAAAATTCCAAAAATAACCCTATATTAAATTCCTAAATTACAATATTAAATTTATTATTATTTATATTATGAATAATTAACTTTCTTTTTTTAAGTTTTCAATCACAAAAATTTATATCCAATACTATGTACATTAAACGTAATATAATAGAGTTAATTGTAGTATATTTCTTATGTTGTACCATTAAGTTCTTCTTATCTTGTCCAATACTGGAACCAAATGCTACCAATATATACTTGAAAAATTGATCAAGTATAACTTTAAGTAAATAACACTTAGGTAAAAAGTTTCAAATTTCCTATTTACATTTGTTAAATAATGATTTGATGACTTACCTAAGCATATATTGTCATGAATTTAATATTAAAGGGAAACCCAAGTTGTTTCCCTGGTTTCAAAGGATTATAATGGTATGTTTGGTTTATAAAATGGAATAAGATAAGAATAGAACAGTAATTCTTCATAAATGGAACAAAAAAATAGTAGTAATTTCTTATAGTTATTTCGAGGGTCCTATGAATATGTATGAAAATACATTGTAAAAAATTAGAGAATAGCTAATCTTTTGATCTTATAAAGGAATTGGGATTTTTCATTGTTCAGCAATAGCGGTTCCATAAATTAATCATTTCACCATTTAAATGCAGGAACAGAATTGCAATTGAGAAATAGCCATTTTATTCTATCTTTATGAAGTTAGCCCAATGTGCTATGCTAGGACTATTATAGCTTAGTGGCATGAAAACTAGTCACTCAATGATTGCTATTTCACTAACCAAACACCAAAATAGATTTGCAAAGGAATAGCCATTTTATTCTACCTTTATAAAGTCAACCAAACATGCCATGCATGTTCAGACTGTTGTAATTTAGTGGTATAAATACTAGTCTCCTAATATGATGAACTATGTTTGAATCTTGCTTTTTTCAACTTGTAATATGTAATGCCATTAGCAAAAGAAGCAAAAAGAAGCAAAAAGAAAAAAAAAAGAAAGAAAATAAGAAAAAGAAAACATGCAAATGAGTGTTTTTGCACAGTCCTTTTTAGCATTTATAATTTCTAGATATGTTTCGAAATTGATTTTGATAAGTTGGTTAATTTTGAGGGGTTGGTAAATAGTTATGTGAAAAATCAATGCCTAGGTCTCTCAAAGCTTGATGTTCATTTTAGATCGGCATAGTCATGTTCTAGATTTATCACCAGTTAAGGTTAAGTAGGAATATCATCAATTTAGTTATTGGTGTCCATAAGTCTCACATAGATACCTTCATTTTATTCAATGTCCATCATAAACATATATTAGACATCAATATGTTCTCTCTCTCTCTCACACTCCCAATTAGCTCCTTCCTAAACCTTAACCTCTAGGGGAGCGACTACATGGTTAGCCTTCCTTTCTAAATTTTTTACCTTAATTCAATATAATTTAATTAGTAGATTTACCATTATTAATCTCAATATTTGCATATCTACCATTATTAACCTTAGATCTATCTTTTCTTACCAATCTAACCATATTTGACTCATTGGCATTACGATACTACTAGTCACAAATTTACCTTTATAGATTTGGTTCATTTGAAGATCGTGGTGATTAGGTTGAGATTCATTTGACAATATTTTCTAGAATAAGCGATTTTTTTTTATGTATTTGTTTATTATATTTTTTGTCATCCTCATATGGGATTATATTTTCCCTTTTATGAGATTTGTTACTCTTGCTACTTGAGTGAGTTTTGTTCTCTTATGAGAAAATTTAGTATTCCTTATGTGGAGTGTTGTGACGCTTGAAGAAACGTGCCTGTTTATTCGATTGGGTATTTATACCCCCAACTCTTCATATATTTGTTTTTTTTGTATTAATCAGTTTGATTGATATAATTTCTTTTTATTAAATGAAATTCATCTTCTAGCTAAAAAGGAAGAAAAGAAAAAAGACATCAATATATATGATTCTAGAGTGTTGGGTAGAATTTTGGTCAAAGTTAATATCACACCTCATAATAAGAGCACTGATAAGATTTGTGCCATAATATATAAGAGTTTGTTTCATTAAAAGGATTTTATGCAACAACTACTATCTACATATGTTTTGCCTCTTGGTTATAAATGTCGTAATTAGAATAAATATGAATTAGAATTGTATGTTATAATTCTTATCTAATTTTTTTTAGGCATACAAATTATTATGTGGATAATATTGACTAATTTGCTACCATATTGATTCCATCCTCTTCTCTCCATCAACACTTTCATTTCTTAAGATAAGGAAAAATAACCACTATAATTTAGAAAAATATTAATAAGACACCTTCATTTTCTTTAATTTTCGCTCTTATACCTTCTCCCTCATAATTAGAAAAATTTTATGAAATACAAAATTAACTTTGATACATATTTCTTAGGGAAAAGAAAAAGAAAAAAAAAAAACCCTTAATACATGGGAAGTAAGGCTATTGGGATTAGACTCTAAAATTTTTACCCATGAAAGTTTGGTCAAATCTCCAATTGGTAGGGACAATATTCCATGAAGTGGAAGTGCGTCGATCACTACTTGCAACCCCAAAAGAGAGTGACTGACCAACCAAAACAGTATTTGGTTGCCAGTTTTGACCCCAATTACGACTCTTGCTCATCCATCCAGTCTTTAATCCCTTAATGCTCACTTTTACGATATCCCCTGCGCCTGCAACATTTGTGATCAAGACCAAATTGAAGTATCGAAAACCATTCATGGTGAACCTTATCCCTCCTTTTCTTCGACATGGTTTCCTGACACGTGAAAAACATTATGAATATATATCTTATAACATATAAAAATAAATGGTTAAACTAATTATTCAACATATCCAATTACATCTTTTATAACTTTGCATTATTTGTTAATCATGTAAATGTTTTAATTGTATACAAGTCATATGTATATATTTTGTACGTAACATCCAACAACATAATACATAGATATACAAGTATATGTACGTGTATTTGGCTTAAAGAGGTTCCGAATGAAAACCAAAGTCAATTGGATATATCTACTTCAATACTTTCTAGACCATAATTAAATAGAAAAACAAATAAAGGAAAATTGGCTTCATGCAATTTCATTTAGCTACCTATCTGTTCCCACACTTTATGGATAAAAAAATACTATCGTATTAGTAGGTTGGCATGGTATTCGTCACTTTGTGATTCTACATTGAGGATCATTATTTTTGGTGTTTTCATTTTCTTTTTGCCCATAGATGTCTTGATTAGAAGAGGGGATTTTTACGGCTACTTATGAAGACACCAAAATATAATTATTTGTAAAGTATATATCTCAAATTGTAAAAATAAAGTTTGAACGTGAATGGTTAAAAAGTTGAAAATGCAAATCCTTTCATCATATGACCATTTCTCTGAACATTTTCTCTAATGTATTTTTAAAGTTTTTTTTTTTTTTTGGGTTAACAAATGAATAATCCGACATCCAAAAATAAAATAAAGAGGCGTTAATGAGAACTTATATTTGAAGATCCAGAACAACTCAATGTAGTATAAGAAAAATAATATATTGTAAGTGTAAGTTTTTTTATACCATGTTTAGTGTGCAAAGTACATCACAATATTTCTTTTTTATTTTTCATTTATGTTGTATATTGTTTATTATGCACAAGGTACTACAATTCAATGATGATTTTGATAATTATACCATTCACATTATCGTGTATTTATTTTTTTGATATCTTATCATTGTCTTAGAAATATAGTAGTCATTGCTGCTATCACCGCCATTACATTATCACTACTATAGTAATAACCTCAGTGTTATTGATTCCTCACTCTTATATAACACAATTGTAGTGATAATAGCATGCATTGGTTTATGAGTAATAAAAATGATGAAATTGGGTGGTGGCTATGTGAGGGCAATTATAGTGATGATGGTGTAGTATGGTAGAGACATTAGTAAGAAAGCATTAGTAATTGTAACAAATGTGATGATCATGTAAGTAGTGAATTAGTGGCAATATTCCTAGTGATGTAATGAAATGGTAGTATTAATAATGCTAGTGTATAAGTTTTTTAAAGCGGTAATAGTGATGGCAAATGTGGTGTAGTAATGATGGTGGTGCAAGTGATGGTAGCAACATGGCATTAATAACACAGTGATGATGAATAACGACTTTATGTCAGTGTTATTTCAATGAAAGTCGTGAGATTTGGATCTTCTTCATTTATTCTTTCCTCGATTTTTTTAAATTTACAAATTAATGGTTGAGATTATCTAGATTTTTAAAATATCATGTGATGTCATCATAATATTATCATATTCTTTATAGTTTCAACCATTGATTATATGTGATAACATCTTAAGAGGGTAAATTAAAAAAAGTAAATGAAAATAATCTATTTTCAACCGTAAAGACACTTCTTTTTAATTCTATTAGTATTTTCTATTTTATCTATAAATAGAGACAGTGGCGATGGTCATGGTAGAGGCAATAATATTGATGGTAGTAATGGTGGTGACAGCGATACTAGCGATATTGAGATGAAGGTAAGGGTGATTGAAAAAATATATATATATATATATATATATATATATTCAAGGGTTCTTGTCAAGGGTTCACATCGACCCCAAGATCCTTGTACCACTAGATTGAAGGAAAAAAAGATCTAAAAATTAGTCTAGTAGCATAGGAAGAGTTTTGTCCAATATTAAACTCATTTTTATAATTCATATGTGGGATAATAAGTTTTATCCCGTCTAATACTTTAAAAAGCTGTTAATCGAACACTCCCTTAACAACATTGCAACTAGTTCTTTTCTTAAAGACGTTTAATACAAAATAATATACTGCATTAGCTCAAAATTGCCTTCTAATATGTTTAGATATTATTCTTATAACATAATAACAGATGAGATAAAAGAGAGTAAGAAAAAGCGGAAAGACTGAAAATATGTCGGGTGTTAGAATATTAATGGGAGAATTCTGCATTATACTGTGCGTCTGCGTCCACTTCCTAATTCAGGCGTTGGAAGTTTCCACTTTTCGCATAAAACTTTCAGTGATAATGGTATATACAATACATATACTATTCATCGAGTATGTACAGATCTCTAAACTTTTAAATTAGAGATAGTGTTACAAATACCATCTCAATTATAATTGAAAATTCTATTTATAGTCTGAATTTTCAACTTGTTAAATTTATTACCTAGTTTTTCGTGTTACATATATATGCAATATGTGTCTAACTTTGATTATTAATTAGACTAAATAGGTAGTAATAATGATATGAAAAGTTCTAGATAGGTATCTAAATTTAAGAAATTAAATGTTTAGTAATAAGTTAAACTTTCAATCAAACTTTAGGTACTGATAGCAACATTGTCCCTCCAAATTATGATTTTATTACTTCTAAATATATTAAAAAAAAAGAAAAAAGAAAAAAAACAACCTCCAAAATTGTAGGTAGAACCCTAAAAACTGTCACTGAAATTTGGAATGGTTAAAGGATTATAGCAATGGATTGAGGTGCATTACATACTTTCAATGTACTTTTAACGGTTTATAGGAGTGACTACCGTAAACAAGAAAATAAAATGTTGACTGACTCACCTTCTGTAAGAGACGGGGATGATACCGGCACGATACTTGGCAATTTTAAGAAACATGGGCATAGAGAGATCGAAGTGCAGCCCAGGGGGATTGCAACACCCGCCATTGTCGCTCGGAAGAGCTTAATTTGGTGGAGAGAAATTGGTAGCAGTGATGAAAATGGATGGACTTCCTGAATAGCACCATTGAGGGTCGTTCCTACATTTGATTTCGAAACAAGCACCGCAACTGAAGCCATTGTTGAAGAGGGCGGTGCTCAATGCAGCTGTGTGCAGTCCGTAGCCTTTGCTGTACAAATTGCCATAACCACAAGCACCACCTAATACAACAATGAAAATAATGTACTTCAGGTTAGATCGAAGGAGAAGATTGCTAAATGTACCTAATTTTGGTTAACGAGTCGAGCAAATTAATATAATATTAATCTTGATTTGGAACATTCCTTAATAAGTTTGGATATAACTTGATTAAATTTATTTTATTTTAAAATTATTTTTTTTCTAATCAAAATAATATTAACTCCTAACTCAACTTATACATAAACTCAGATTTAAATTTAATTAATGTTGGGAACAGCAAGTTAAATATTACAAAGTTGGATGTCAATTAAACAAACTCCCCGAGAAACTTGTTAATAGATCCCGACTTATTATACGTCCATTACTATAAGGCAAATAAGGTGGATTCCACTTGTATTTATAAGTATGAAAATTACTTGAACTAGAAAGGCAGTGATTGTAGCAATAAGGTATTGTACTTTCATTGTCTAGAAAGTAATGAAACCTATTTAACTAGCACTTTTTAGATACTCAATTAAAAGAACAAAAAAAAAAAAATTACACTTTTTAATATTGGTCTTCATCATGAAATATTTGAATGGTTTAATAAATTAAGCTCAACAAATATCCCGAAAGCACTTTTAGGAAAATCGATGCAATAATAATTAAATAGAAAATTGAAGTTATAAACTTATAATAAAACCAATGATCCTTAACTTAATGATATGAATGTTGGTCTCATAGTATGATTGATTATATTCAAATGTTGTAATCACCAAAAAAAAAAAAATTATGATAAAAAGTGTATAAGTTCAAAGATTAAGTAGTCCCTGAAACATCAAAACCCATGTGACTTGATAATATAAATATAAATCTTTTAATAAGATAGATCATATTCAATTTTCTTTTCTCAATAATTACAATACTATTTGGAAGAAAAGTCCAAAGACAGGTGGAAATATATAGATTAAAGAAATATGTAGGGGTGCAGCATGTTTATCGACATTTAAGAAAAAATTATATAATTATAGATTATATAAAAAATATTATCAAGATACAACATTGTATTAGTACATTAAAAAGTAATGTCATATTTTAAAAATACGATATATATACAAATATTAATATTACATCTTGAAAATATGATATAAATCCAAATACACTTTTAAAGATGTCGTGTATTCAAAATATGACATATGTACAAATTCTAATGTCGTATTTTAAAAATATTATTAATGATAATTTCTTTTATAATTTGTAATAATGTAATTTTTTTTTTAATTTTGACGGTAAACATGTAATCTTCTCAAATATGTAGCATTGAAAGGACTTTTTTATGTAATAAGTGAATTTAACTGGGAATATAAGATAAATGAAACAAAAATACAGTACCCATAATCCCAGAGGCATCACTGCCACCGTAAAATGTGGCATGAGCACTTCGCCACGGACCAGCAATGTACACGCCAGGAATTCTGGAATCCACCAAATAGCTCATGAAAATAATGATTGACAAAATGATAGTGTATATAAAGGTTAGAATAAAAGCCATGGCCTGGCCTTAGAATATCAAACTAGACTAAGGTTTTGGAGAAATAGAGGGTGTGTGAGAATGAAGGAAGACAATGCATTGCTATTTATATGGAGTGTAAGTGAGAGAGCTTTGTCAGAGAGGGGAAAAAACAAGGTGAATTTTGTTTAGGATGAATAATTACCCTTGATTGACGCTATTTTGTCTTGACATGGACGAAAGGATTTTCACTGTTTAGGGAAAAAAAAAAAAACCGTTAAAGGGTGTGTTGGATAGACATTTAAGTAATCAAAATATCTGTTTATTTTCTTAAATCGAATAATCATAATCGTAAATTTATAACGCTTTTATCCTGAACCTTTCAATTGGTGTCTCGAGGGCAAATATTGATGACATCCACTCAGTAAAAGCAATTCTGATGGCTTTTCTTTTGATTTCCCTTCCAATTTCCATAAAGCACGAATCATTCCTTGTGCTCCTTCTGTAACACGTAACCAAGTGACCATGACCAAATATCATATGTTAGTGGAGTAAATCGGGTCAATGCAACGATGCGAGTGAGCTATGGCATTTACGAAAATATCATGAAGCGAGAGAGAAAAAGAAAAGAAACATGAAGCATTTTGGTGGAATTTCCTACCTTTGTACCGCCGATTTTGGATAGCGTTGTCCATCCTATGCAAGCCAATACTAGGGCACACGACCACAGCTTACGATTTTGCACTAGAAAAGGTTCCACCTCGAATAAGACTTTTAAGCATATTTATCTTTTATTGGAATGCAAATGAGCCCACTTACTCGTAAATTGTTTGAACTCAGCTTATTTAAGTTCGACTTAGCTTAAACTTATTTAGTAAATAAGATGAACTCGAGTTCAAGATAAAATTTGTTTATCTAACTAAGTTAAACTTGAGATCCAATTTGGGTTCATGAGTTGACTCATTCAAGCTCGTTAGTATGTTTATGATTTTTATATATATTACAAATTATTAAAATTTAAAAGCTAATATTATATAATATATATAAATATATAATATGTTATAACATATAATCTAATCCTTATCAATTATTCTTTAATTTATATATTTATTTATTTTGTATACTTAAGAATTTTTGAGTAAAATCAAGTTCAATTTGCTTTAAGCTAGGTTAGACTCGATTCGGTTTGGCTCGACTTGAACTCGATCAATAAATGAGCTAAACTTGAGCTTAAAATAAAGCTCATTTATCTAAAACAAGCTTAACTCGAGCCTCAATCATAGACTTGATAAAAAGTTAAGCTCGAATTGAAGCTCATGATTTTTAAACAAACCAAGTTTGAGCCTTTAGAAGCTTGGCTCGACTCAACTCATTTGCCGTTTTAATTTTTTTTTAATTAAATGTCTTTCTCAATTAAAATAGAATTAATTCTTAAACTTTTACTTTAAATTTAACCTCCTCTCAAAGTTTGATTGAAACTTTAGGCAAAATTAGGAGTTCATCAAACCAAATATTATTACTATATATCTCAACTTGATAAGTTACTCTAATAACTCAAACTAACTTGATTGTGCAAATCAAATTAGTCTTAGTGATTAATTTAGTAATAATAATACATGAGTGTGGATTGAGTCTTACCTATGACTCGAATCTAACTTGATAGGTCATTGATCCAACTCGAACCTATTAATCGTAATAATAGGTGTCTAGACTTGTGTGCAATAAGGCCAAACCTAGCCTTAGCTCGTAGAGCTCGAGCAATGAGGCCACATAAGAAGCTTCAAACCTAGGGTTCATGATAAAAAAAAATAAAAAATTAAACAAATAAAAATAATAAAAGAACCTTTAATTTTAAGTGGGGAAAAAATGAAAATTTGCCGAACTCTAAACTTGCGACTTGTGAACCAGCCGATCTAGACCCGGCAAGTCCAAGCTCGCCCCGACTTGATCCACAATCCGGGCCGGTTAAGGTTTACGGAATGGGAGATACGGGCGTTGCGCATATGGGTTTGGGCCCATTGCAACAAAAAATGGGGTCTTAACTCTCGGCAAATACCCCATTTGCTTTTGTTGCAAGAGGTGCCATTTTCTCTCCTTTTGAGTTACGAGAACTCTTCATAGTCTTCTCCATTACCTTTCATTGTTCCTTCTGTGTTCGTTTTTTTGGGCACAAAGGAAAGCGGAAACAGAATGCTTGCACAAGTAACCAGTGTCTCATTACATTTGCATAGATTGCAATATCATAATTGCTTACTACATACGTACCCTTAACCACATTATATGCCATGTTCATATATGTTCTTCGTTAATTTACATAGTGCCTATGTAACCGCAAATTTTAATTATGGGGAAGACTAAATACCTTTCACTTTCGAATACATATGAACATATAATTTTAAATTAAGTTTTAAGGTTGCCTTGATTCCTTGNAACCATATTTGAAATGGTTTATTTCAAACAATTAGCGAACCAAACAACTTTTAAAGGTTTAGGGTTTTAAATCGAACTGCTTTAAGGTTTAATTTGATTCTAATTGCTTTTTGAAAAAACCATGTTCTTTGTTGTAATACTAATGGTTGTAAGAGTTTTCAATCAACACTTATACCTAAATTAAGGAATATTATATAAGAATTAAACCACAAAATATTATATTACAGTGATATTGCATTTTAAATGAAAGGGAAGACACACAAGTCTACTAGAGATGAGTGATAACGATGAAGGAAAATAAATAGATTGTAGAGGTTGAGAGTAAAATAAAAAATGACTAGAAAGAAAAGACAAGAGTTAAACTAAAACTTCAATAGAGTTTAAAACTAAAAAAATATCATTTATTTTTATTTTTTTGATAAAAAGTGGTTCTATTCAAATTCATATGGTTTAGTTCAATTTGACCCCATCGAACAACAATCCATTTGATCCCTCTCTGAATTGGATCGCAAACTGAGTGGAAATAAAGAAAGATTTATAGTTAGCAGTTTGATTCAATTTGGTTTAATGAATAACTTTATCTTAATTATAAGCATCTATTATCCAAATAATAATTATATACTAATGAATATACTAATATTCGCAATTTAAGATCACATTAGATAATGAGAATACAAATCTCATTTCTAACAACATTAATTCTAACTAATTATAAAAGATATCAATCATTTTAGAGCTCCATTATCACATCTAAACAAAGATATCAGTCATTTTCGAGCTTCATTATCACATTTAAGCAAACAAGATAAGATGATCTAATATTAACTTTTAAGATTCGTAAAGTCTCATTAAAAGTGAATAAGTCAAAATGAAAACCTAATGTCAAACATTTAGGTGCACGTGCAGGTCGTAATGTAGGTACACGAATTTTAAGCTTAACACCTAATCCCACTTTAATTTATTGCACGTTGACTTCATAAGGATAAGGATGAAAAAAAATTTACTATTCTTATCTATTCATCTACTCTTATATTTGGTTAGCAAAATGGATATTTTACAGAATTATTATTACCAAAAAAATAAGGAATTGCTAATAAAATAGCCACTTTATGATTTTTGATAGTATGTTTTTATATCTACTTAAGATATCTCAAAATAGTCATAAAAATTGCTATTACTTATCTATTTTACAGTAATAAAAAGCAATTATATTCCTATCATTTTCCATTCGTGGAACAAACGTGCTAAAATGCAAAGTCAAAGGAAGATGAAAAAATAATTCTTGTCGAATTTTAACTGAGTCTTAAAGATTGTGGAACAAGCAAAATGAATAATTGTTATCTCTCACTTATACTTTCTACCCATTGAGACACACTCATTTTATTGGACAAGGGCCTTTCCCTTGCGTATTTTATGTTTCACTATAGACAACAGCATCAATCCCAAGTTTCTTTTCGATAATTATAGAATACAAGCCATCAGTAAAATTATGTCCAAAGCAAGCCAAAATAAAATATCACTCCATTTAAGACAAAAAGAATGCAAATGAAGAAGTTTAATAGTGGATGTTTTTACTGCATCCAAATTACAATCTTTCATAGCTTGTTTCATTTAGTCCAAGTAAATGGGTTAGTCCTAAAATACTTTCATGCTTAACTTAATCCTTCTCCTGCATCCGTAGAAAGAGAAAGTATTAGGTTGTTCTGAAACATAAAGTGATCACGTATCATTAATTGATCATTATATTTCTATGTTGTTTGAAATAATAGTGATTGGAGTAATTAGTGAATCGGTTAGTTACCAAGTTATTTAAATATTTTATATAAGTATCTATAATATTTATATCCGAATGAGAACTCTAATGTACACGTACTTCTTTGAATCAGTAAGAAAATCCATTGTTGGAACTTGGAACTATGCATCCATGGAAGTCACAACGTTCCACTTTGTAGTTGGGATTGGTAGTGGGGTAGGTGGGGAGGATTTTCACATTACTACTATTGCCCCGCCTGTTACTATTATATATGTTCTAAAATATCTAATGTATCATGGTACAAAGTAATATTTATTTTTAAATTAAAAATTAAGAAAATTTAACTAAAAAATTTTGAAACTGGTAAAATAACTTCAAAACTCTTAAAAGGTTGCAAGAATAAATGTTAAAAAGACAAGTAAAATTATGTGATAATAATTTAAATTTCACAATTTGTTCGTATACGTCGAGTCGAGATAAGACAGCTCTACCACTATTGCCAAGAATCAGTTATTTTTCCCGGCTACTTGTTCAGTATTCCTATATGTAGCCTGCTTCTAACCTTCCGTATCCCATTATTTTGGGCCTGCGATGAGCCCAATCTGGCCTACGTTTGGTACCTGTAGTTGGAGCTACGTTATTACATCTCTTAGCCCAATTGTTTTGAAATTTTGGAACTTCGGGCCTGACCCAACTCAATGTCTTGGGCTTATACGCGAAGATAACGAAGAAGCCGCAAAAAATTGGTCCGATAGTGAATTAACGTAGCTTTTATAATTCAATCTGGTTTAATTTGATATGATTATAAAATCAGTCTAATCTAATTGTGGTTAAACCATGGCTGAATCCAGTTTCATTTTTTTAATTTTTGATTATCTCATATATCTAAATTAACCACTCAGAATGGATCTAATAATATTATAAAATAATTTGATTATATTGAGGGATTTTAAAAATAGATAAGTGAAAGGGTATGAACTCCTACAACATATCTACTACAAATTTCATTTTTAAATTTTAGAATCGAATCTTATCTTAATAACTTCTTGGTGTTTCTAGTAAAGTCTCTATCCTATCAAATCTATATATTACAAATATAAAGTATCTTATCATGCTCTAAATTTCTTTTTTTTTTCGAAAATATAACCAGAGTGCTTGTTGATATTTGAATACCTTTTTCCTTTCTGGATGCGTTGTTTGTATTGATGTTTTTAATTTCATAGCTACTAATGCTAGAAATCTAACATCCACACTACAAAACTAATGTCACTCAATGATAAAGTAAATTTTGAGGAAACACCTAACAACAATAAAAACCATAAATTGAGTTTTCTTTACATGCATCAAATAAATTGTCTTTATTATATATATTTTTTAAAAGTATATCTCATCTTGTGGGATATGTTTCAACAAATTTTTTTCTTTTCTTATTTTTTTTTTTGTCAGAAGAACTGAGATTTATATGCTTGGACAATGTAAAATCAGATCTATCCTATAAATTTTAATATCCAACACTAGACATGGTTTGATAAGTTTCAAAATCCAACTTGTCCTAGCGTGAGATGTATTTTAGGGGATTAAAAAATAATAATAATAATAGTAAAAAAATAAAATCTTACTGGACCATGGCCACCTGGTCGATATGAAGTCCATCTGCTGCTTTAGGAAGTCCATTTGCCATCGTTCTCGGCAATGGTACCAAATACCATCATCACCTGAACTCACTGTCACATACCAATGATGCAATAATGATATTAACATGAAAGACCAGTAAACACCGTGCTTTTCTCACTGCCTGTGCTTAAATATGCATTAGGAATAGATGTGTAGGTGTGTGAAAATGTAAGATTTATCATCGATCCATATTTTTATTTTTCAAACTATTATATATAGTACAATTTTAAAAAAGAAGAATCTAACTAGATCCATCCTATTAGCATGCTAATGTTATATCAATAAATTATAATGGTTTTAATTATCAATCCTAATTATTTATAACATATTAATGTCAAGATTAGTTTGAACAAGTGTATTAGCATGCATGTGTCTCTCTCTCTATATATATATCTATGTACATGCACATATATATATATATATATCTATATTATAAAAATCTTTGAAAGCTTAAATAATCAATATAGTTAAAATTACTATTTAGATTAACAATCAAATATGATTTAATAGAAAAACCAATAGTAAAATAACATTATAAAATTATATATAACCTATATAATAAGTAAATTTATCATTTCATATAATCCTCTCTTTCTCTTCCTTTAATTTATGTCCCTTCCCCGTATCAATTCCACAATCCCATGAATCTCTCCCTCTTAACCCATGTTCACCAAGGGAAGTTTCCTTCGTAAGTGTTATCTGCTCTTTTTCTTTCTCCATGTTGAATAGCACTAATAATTGAAATTTATCAGGTTTTTCTATCAGTTTTGCTAGTTACTATCTATTCTTTAGGTCGATAAAGCTTATTTTGTCCCTCGACATACATGTTAGCAATTCATTCTCAACTTTTTTTTACCAATACATATAATTAGATTGTCACTTTATCTTATGACTTAATTAAATTTGCATAATCTTTCTATTGACAAGGTACTTTGGGCAGGGACCTCTCAATCCTAACTAAATCTGCTAAGCCTCGCCTCCTTAGGCCTCGAGCCTTGCCCTTAGTGGTCCAGATCTATAAAAAATTGTAACAGTCATAAATTACAAGATAAAAATAAAATAATCACATCCTAAATATTAGGGACATGTCGGATATGGCAGTTTCACTCTCCCACACTTGCGGAAGAAGATATCTCCCATCAACTGATCTCTCCTGTCAATTGATCTCTAACGGCTGACTCCACTCCACTATAAATACCAAATATCTACTCAACAATAACCCTCTCTATAAACTCTGCATTCTAAGCTTGCGTACTTAGTATTTTACTCTACAAAAAACTCATTGCTGACTTAAACATTAAAATGGCCATGCCAGACAACCCCTCAGCATCTTTTTACTATGCGTTGTTTTGCAAGCTTAGTACGTACAGACCTTCATCAACTACTAGCAAGAACTGAGAAACGACATTTGATGCTGTCTGTAGGAATCGAGAATTCCTACACCCGAAATCCCAAACACACCAAACACAACCTACATAAAGACTTTCTACATTATGTCTCAGCATGACGAGCAGGGAAATCAACAATTGTTGAGTAACCAACCTAGGGGCAACTAGCCCCTCCTAGGAACTGTGCTAGAAGAACACTTGGAGCATACAGAGAACTTGGTTGAGCAATATGTTGAGCAAAACAAGGAGCTGTGAGCTTGCCTAGACGAAGCAAAGCGCCACAGCGAACAAACTCACCACGCCGAAGCTTCAAATGCCTATACTAGGTGGGCTAACATCCAACAGTAGCAGCTGTTACAACATGGAAAGAATTAGTAACCCAATCCGCCGCTACAACAACAACCAGCAAGGTTCGCAGCCAATCACGATCAAGCTCTAGCTGGCAATGAGTAGGAAGCCTACTTATAGGGAGTTCAAGCTTATTCAGCCGTGTGATGAGCTCACTTGGTGGATGATGCTGACCTAAATAAGCTCTGTAAGATGGTAAGGTAGCTCTCCGAATAGTAGGGGAGTAAGCTTGCCGGCGACATTGAGTTAGTTGCTAACAATAAGACCCCCTTCACCAAGGGCGTCCAGGATGAAGTATTGCCCCCCAAAGGTAAACTTCTATCTTTAGACCAGTATGATGGCAAAGGTGACCCTGATGATCATCTCCTCCACTTCTGCACCTTTATGAGCCTTTACGGTCATGGAGATGCCATTCTATGCAAAGCCTTCTCGAGCATGCTAAGGAAGGCAATACAGACGTGGTTTAACCACCTCCCTAACAATTTGATCAGCTCCTTCGATGAGCTGGTTGAGAAGTTCAACCTCCATTTCAGGGCTAGTAAGCCCCCGTCCAAGGACACATTGTCCTTATACCTAGTAAGGTAGGGTTAGAGTGAGTCCCTATGCAATTACGTAGCCCGGTTTAATAACACTATGGTTGAAATCCCATAACTGAATAAGGGAGTTGCTATCCATGCCGCACAGTTCGGCATCAGACTCTCAGGAGATTTCTTCTGATTGCTTACGAAGAATAAGCCAAAGACTCTAGCCGACTTCTGAAACAAAGCCTAGTAGTACATTGATTGGGAAGATAACATTCGCGCCAGGCGTGATGTCGACCGAGAAAGGTCGGGTGGAAAGTAGGACAAGGAGAAATTGTCCATTAAAGATCGACTTAGCGGAAGGATGCCGAACAAGCTAGAGGGGTAAAGCTTTGGGAAGAAGAAATGTCGAGCAGAGCGCGACCCTCTCCCCCCTCCCGTTTATAGCTAATGCACGCCTTTAAATAAACCCATAGCCTAGGTCTATTCTGAAGTGAATGTAGAGACTGTAGAAAATGCGAAGAAACCTCAGTCGCTGAAACTTCGACAAATACTGTGAGTTCCATGACGATCATGACCATACAACTAAAAAGTGCTTCCAATTGAAGAATGTTGTCAAATACACCATTTAACGTGGCTTCTTCAATGAATACGTGGCATATCGATGGAACAACGACCGTTCCGACAATGACACTGATAGGGTACCTTGGAGGTGACAAATCCAGAATGCCTAAGCAAAGCAGAATAATGACCATCGCAATGATCGTACCCCCAATGGCATCATAAATGTAATTATGGGATGTTTGTACCTTGGGAGCCGGTTGAGCGCTGACAGCTCAATTAACACCCAATTAGAGGTGTTGGTAGTTAGGGAGAAGAGACAAAAGTTAGACACTTCCATCTCCTTCTCCAACCTTGACCTTGAAGGGGTTGACACTCCCTACCAAGACGTTTTGGTGATTGGGGCGGAGATCTCAAAATTTGAGGTCTTAAAGATCATGATGGGCACTGGTAGCTTCATCGATATACTTTTCCTCTACACATATGACAGGATGAGGAAGAAGCTACCAATAAAGATGAAGCCGTTCCACCACGATCTGATCGGCTTCAATGGCAGCACCATCAAAGACAAGGGCATTGTCATATTGGACATGGAACTTAGAGATGACGACCACGTAGCACAACAATCCGTAGAGTTCATTGTGATCGATTGTCCCTCCCCTTATAATGCGTTCTTAGGAAGACCAAGCCTAAACGCATTTCGGATGATCATATCCTCCTTACATCTAAAAGCCAAATTCCTGATGCCCATGGGGGTAGGAGTATGTAGGTGCGATTAGAAGCTCTCGCGAGAGCTATATGTCAGGATGGCCAAAGGCGATGTCATCTTCACCCTAAAGATGGGCCCGCAAGAGAGATTAGCTGAAAAGGGTGACCTCGGAGAAAAAAACCAAAGATATCCAGATCAATGACTCTCCTAGCCAAACAACAAAAGTTGGGATTGAGACTCAGTTGAAGTGAAGGATGAAATCATCACCCTCTTGTAGGCAAATTTGGATAGGTTCGCTTGGTTAGCGTTCGATATGCCCGGAATTGCCCCCGACTTGGCAACCCACAGCCTTAACATTGACACTATAGTGTGGCCTGTCAAATAAAAAAAGAGACATTTCGCCCCAGAACGGTAGGCCGCAATCGAGAAGGAAGTGTGAAAGTTGCTTAAAGCTGGCTTTGTAAGGGAGGAAAAGTACCTAATGTAGCTAGCAAACGTAGTACTAGTGAAAAAGAAGAATAGGAAGTGGTGCATGTATGTCGATTATATTGACCTCAATAAAGCTTGCCCCAAAGATTGTTTCCTCCTCCTCAGAATCGACCAGCTTATCGATTCTATGTTAGGACATGCTCTTCTGAGCTTTATAGACGCCTTCTTGAGATACAATTAGATTAAAATGGACCCGAAGGACAAGGTCCATACCTCCTTCGTCACTGACTACGGCATATACTGCTACACTGTAATGCTATTCGGACCGAAAGACGTTAGGGCTACATACCAGGAGATGGTGACGAAATTGTTCAAGCCCCTGATCAAGCACAATATAGAGGTGTACATTGATGACATGATTGTTACAAGCCAGAAGCTGGTTGATCATATCAAGGATCTCCAAGAAGCCTTCGATTAAATGCATACGCATGACATAAAGCTGAACCCCCAAAAGTGCATCTTCGGCATCGGCTTTAACAAGTTCCTCGAATTTCTAGTCACCTAGAGAGGTATCGAAGCAAACCCCAAGAAGATCACGGCCATAAAGGGAATGAAGCCCCCAACTTCAGTTCGAGATGTATAAAAGCTCACTAGCACAGTGGTTACATTGAGCAGATTCATTTCGAAGAGCATTGACAGATGCACTGAGTTCTTCAAAATCTTTAAAAATCCTAAGGGTTTTGAATGGACTTCAGAGTGCACTACTACCTTTTAGCAGCTTCAAGACTTCTTTACTCATCCATCGATCCTCTCTAAGCCTATCCAAAGGGAGGATCTATTTTTGTACTTGGCCATTAGCGATCAGGCTCTCTCCTCTATGCTAGTTAGAGCAGATGAAAGAGAACATATGCTAGTATATTACGTCAACCACATACTTCATGGGCTTGAGATTAGGTACACTTGAGTAGAAAAATTTGCGTTGGTCATTGTCATTACTGCCAGACAGCTAAGGCCCTACTTCTAGGTGCACTAGGTGATTATACTTACAGACTAGCCACTACGCGTTATGCTGTAGAAACTTGATGCGTCTGGATGGGTGATAAAGTACATAGTGGAACTGAGCGTATATGGAATCTAATACTAGTTACGAACAACTTACAAGACATAGGTCTTGGGTGACTTCATAGTAGAATATACTGGAGAAGAAAAAAACTTGATATCAGGTAAGTGCACCTATTAATTTTAATATAGTGGATGTGAGTCTGAATCGATCCCTCGGAGACTTTGAGTACTAATATTAACCTTAGCTCTATTATCTAACTGGAAAATTGTGATGAGTTGAATGAATTAAAAATATTAAAATTAACAAACTAACCTAATTATGAGACTTGATTAAGCGATTTAGAAAGCGATAAAACTAAGAATGACTTCAAGAAGGTAATAACGTATTTAGGAATTATTTCCCTTAGTGTTTAACATGTGACTGCTTAAAATGTATCAAATTAAATCTCTATTATCCTTGACTAGAGGGATTCACAATTAAAGTTAATACCTTTCTCAAGCATATTAACCCTAATCCTAAATTATTTACCGGAATCTCTTCACTTAGTAATATAATTAAGAATCGCATTAATGTATAATGAATTCCCACACAAACGAACAACTTTCTAGAAGAAACATGTATCTTATCTCTAAGTACACATGCAATTCTCTCCAATTATATCAAGATCTCATTACACATGTGATTTCTCAATCATCATACATAATATCATAGATTGATACTCTAGAAATATCAGTTAACAATTAAATAACATAATTGAATTAAGAAAAGATAGAGACTTTATTGAAAATTATCAATCAATCTAACAGTCACATGAAACCTTAGGTTCCATAATCCTAAATGCAGGAATCTTAAGCTATCATAATGAAACTAAAAATGAATTCCAACAAAATCCTAAAATAAAATATGAAAAACCCCTTTTGTTGATGATAAATCTCTTTAATCTTGAAGTTGGGTGTTGCTTTCGCCTTTTTCTCCTCCTTCTCTTTAAGTCTCTTCTCTTTTTAATGTCCCCTTCTGTACAAAACCCTAGTATATCCTTTTATAATGTATTGTAAGGTTTTCGTTTTCGTCACCAGATACGCCTGGGACACAGTTGTGTTCTCAGGTCGTGTAACTTTTTGAACTTAGCAAATCTTCTTGGATGGACACAGCTTGGGGAAATAGCTGTGTCCCAGACTGTGTAACTTCAAAACTTCATAACTCATTCATTTAAACACCAAATTGAGTGAAACTTGATTCCATTTCTTCATTTTCAATCCAAGAACGCGTTCAAACCTTCAAATCAAAATTTTACTCAATTAAGTATCAATTTCTTTAAAGAAGACCAAATATGTAAGGGAAATATTATAAAATTACTATATGAAGTATATTTAAAATCAAAGTTATCAACACAGTTGGGCGATGATAAACTGGTGTGGACTCTCCATGTCGATGGATCATCCACCACTGGAGGTGGAGGTATGGGCCTTGTGCTAACTGGCTCGCATAAGGTTACCATTCATTACACCCTTAAGTTCGGGTTCGATTCTAGCAACAATGAATCCGAATACGAGGCGCTTATCGCCGGCCTAAAGCTGGCCAAGGAGATCGAGGTCGAGCAGTTGCGGATATTCTCGGACTCCATGCTCATTGTACAATAGGTTTGGGGTGAATATGAAGCCAAGGACAGCACCATAGCCAGGTACTTAGAGAAAGCGAGAGGGCTCCTAGTAGACTTTCCCTCTTAGGACATCGAGAAAATCCCTCGAATGGAAAATTCAGCAGCTGACTAGCTATCCAAGCTGGCCTCCATTGGCATACGGAAATCTAAGATGAAGGACAACAAGATCTTCATAGAATACTTGTTGGAAAAAAGCATAGCTCCAAGCCCGGCTGAAATTTTGGAACTAACCATAGCGGCACCAGAGCCGAGCTGGATAGAACCCATCCAGACCTACTTGGAAGAGGGAACGTTGCTAGAGGACAGGAGGGAGTCGAAGAAGCTTTAGTACAACGCTACCAATTATACACTAATTGACGGCGTCCTATACCGCAAGGGAATTAGCCTCTCCCTGCTTCGGTGTCTTCGAGAAAGGGAAGGATTGCACATCATGGAAGAGCTACATGCCGGAGTGTGCAGTAATCATATCCAATCCCAAGTACTATAACTTCAGGCGCTACGACTTGGATATTACTGGCTTACCATGAGGTAGGACGCAAAGGCCATAGGCTAGAAGTGCCCGCAGTGTCAGAAGTAAGCCCTAATCAGTCGTGCACCTAGCACCATGCTCCAACCCCTGACTAGCCCATGGCTATTCTGTAAGCTCTTAAAATTGAGTTTAGGATAACTGAGTCTAGATTTAAGGCTTTTAGAGAAACTTATCCAATGAAGCCTAAACTTTACGACTAAGATAGAAAAGTTAGTTGAGGTGATACAGTGAAGTTAGATTTTAGAAATAATGACCCAAAATCCCAATTTTACCCTTAGAAGTAGGAATATTTAATATAGCACTAAAATACTCGAAGCTCCTAAAATCGAGCTTAGATTGCGATGAGAACTTAGAGATAAGTTAATTGAGCTATAAAATGAGATAATATAGTATAATTTACTATATGACTATATATGTAATTTTATGACTATATCCAGTATAAATAATAATTATACCAGTAAATTATCCCTAAATTACATAATTATAAATATATTTTGTTGAAATCATAAAATTAATTAAGAGAACATATCTTAAAAATCAAAGATATATTAGAAATTTAATTATATGAGTAAAGTTATATATTTCACGTGTTATTTACATAGGGTATATACTTATATACTAATTAAATAACTAAATCCTAACATATAATATTCATATTTAAGTAAATATTTAATAACACTAATCTAAATGCATTGGACCTTGCTGGAAAATTTGTGTGGCAGGAATTTGGGATTTTATATTGCTGATTCAAAAGTGATAGTAGGAGAATAGGACTCCTCTTACTTTTTTCAATTAAGATAAAAGAGAAAAAAAATTTATAAAATAATTAGAGGAAAATTGTTCAACCAACTTTTAGGCCTTATAAAAAGGAAAGAACATCATACTTGTAAATTTTAGCAGCTTGGAATCAGAAACACTTAGAGAAAAAAATCGGAAAAAAATCATAGAAGATAAAAAGAAATTAAGAAAAACAGGGAAAAATTCGTGCTAAGATAGAACTATAACTTAAAGTGATTTTGCTGTAGAGCCCGACCAGACACCACCAGTTACCACTGCATCTAGGTCATTCGACAACCACCCAACCGCCATTGACCACAGGAGCACCTAAGAACACCAAGGTCAATTCCCTACCTTGTTTTTTAATAATTTTTTAAAATAAGTAAATCTACAGAGAAAATTTTGAAAAAAATTGTACTTAGATTATTTTGAACATGCTTTCACGTGACATTTTTATTTTTGAAAAATTCGTAATATTTAATATATTTTCTTAAGAAATCTACTATTTATCCAAATTTAGAATTGGAAAATAAATGTATTAAATGATGTTGTTTCTAGTTGAAAATTTTTGTGTAGGATGTGTATGATATATAAATAATTGCTATATAGCCCGAATTTTGATTTGAATATTTTTAATATTTATTGCATTTTTTGGCTTGAAAATAGGTTGAAATTATGAATTAAATAGGAAATTATGAAATTAATTAATGAAATGGACATATACTGATCTATAATAAATAATAACAGTATTAAGTCGGATTGAAATTAATTTTTTGGAAAAGTAATCATAATTGGGTGAATCATGATAATTTAGGGATAAAATCATCAATACGAATATATAGGTGATAGGTCGGAAACTTGAAATCAAATGATAAGTGAATTCCCCATATTTTTAGGAGTCTATAGAAATTTTTGGGAATTATTTGGTAACCTGAACTATTTATTATGAATTTACTAAGTAAAATAGCTTAATTTACAACTCGAGGTATATATTTAATATTAATAAGCTAAAATGAATTAAATAGTTAAATAAAAACTATATATATGATTGCTGATCAGATTGGATTAAATGAATATTTTTATTATATTTATTAATATTTTCTAATCAAGATACACTTTAGGTATATTAGAGTTGTATAATACTTATATTGTAATGATATACAAACAAATTAGGTAAAATACAATTTAATAGCGTAAATTACGTATAATATGATCATATTTATATAATTACGTATAACTGTATTAAAAACTCGAACTACCTGTTAAAAGTCGTCTCTAGAAATAGGACTCATAAAATGTGTCGTTAGGTCTATACAAACCTAACATTACTAACTTAGTTAAAATTGGACAACCTTAAATAATTTAACCTATAACTTTATCATATTCAAGAATGTACGTATTTCGGTAACCTTACCAAAATAAAAATGTGGATTAATAAATTAAAAGTACGTTTCAATACGAACAAAACGATATATAATACATAATAGTATATATGATGTACAGTATCAATAATTAATAACTTAATTCGATATATAGTGATAATACGACTATATATTATGGAAATAATAATAATAATACATATATATATATAATCATTTTAGATTAAACCCTAATGTTTTCGTAATTATTGCGAAAACTAAATTTGGTTCTTTTGTGTAAATAGAATCTTCCAATACAAAGACGGTTGACGATTCGAGTCAGCAATAGTGAACGTCTAAATAAGTAAGTTTAGATTATGGCTTCATCGCTTGTTTGGATACTATTTAAAGTATCCGGAGACCTAAGAGTACTTTTGGTTATGTTTGTAGTTAGTTGATTATGTGCATACTATGTGTATGGATAATACTCGGATGTGACAGGAGTTCAACTCCTTGGTATGCTGTTCTGCATGTTTACATTGATTCTGTATTATATGAATTTATCGGCCACCCTTAATTAAAACTAATGTTTATTCGACGAAAATGAAACTAGACATGTATAACACCCATTAGGGGAAATGATTAAAAGTGTCAAGCTAAATACCGACTTCCTTCGATGAGGATAGCCGAAATGGTTCTTTTCCCATCCTTAGTCGAACTAAGTAACAAGCGAGGAGGTTGCGGCAAGGTTGGGGGTCGTAGTTCAAAGGCGGTCATGGGAGGAGGCTGGTCTCCATTGTACAAGCCAGGTTTGGTCTGACTTGAGTTACAATGAAACTCTTTAATCCAGAATGGAGCAGATGTAATTTCTCAAACCTCACAGTCGACAGGATAACATTATGCGATGTTTCATTTGTTTGATTGCATTGCGTTTCATCGTAATTATTAACCTTATTTATGTTTATACAGTACTCTTCTGACTCCATCCCACTTACTAAGTTAATTGTGCTCACATCTCTATAATCTCTTTTACAGGTGTTGAGTGTCAGGATATTTAGATACCACCGTTCCCAGGTTAGTATACTGCTGTTTAGGAAAGTGAGGATTGAGGAATCAATTGAACTTGGGCTTTTGACTTTGTTTTTTTTTTTTTTTTTAGTTTTTGAGGAAACAAATTGGGAATTTCCTGAAAGCTCACTAGTTTCTTAACTTATTATAATTAGATTGCAAAACTTGTGATTTTTAATAAACTCTAATTGTAAACTTTACCTTTGGACATAAAACGTTTGTATAAATACTGTTGTGGTACTAGACAATAGGTTATATAGAACAGATATTTTGTAAAAGTTTTACCATAGGTTTGGTTATTAATAAGTATCAGAACAAACGTTTCAAGCTGGTTGAGTTATGTGCCTTATGTGAACTATATTTACGATAGTAGTTGTGCGATCAGCTTCTATCTTAGATTAGTTTATACGACGGGATTGTTATGACTCTTCCTATTCGAGGTGTGACACATTCGCCCAATGGGGGATTGATATCCTCGCCATCTTCCCAAAAGCATCAGGAGGATAGTAGTTCATAATTGTTGTTATAGACTACTTCACAAAGTAGGTGGAGGTCGAAGCTGTAGCCAAAATCATGGAGAAGAGTATAGAGACATTTGTTAGAAACAACATTCTCTCCCGATTTGGATTCCTACACTGATTACAGATAACGCCTGACAATTTGACAACCCTAAGTTTAAGGAATTCTACACCAAGCACCACATCATTGTGCACTTCACCTCGATTGCCTACCCTTAATTAAATGGATAGGTGGAGGCGACCAATCGAGTCATTTTAGATAGCCTTAAGAAGTGCGTAGATCGATCTCATGGTGCTTGGGATTATAAGTTACCTAATATCTTATGGGGGTACAAGACTACGCACTGCACTTCAACGGGTGAGACCCCCTTTCGTCTGGCTTTCGAGTCAAAAGCTGTCCTCCTTATCGAACTTGAACTCCCTAATATTTGGACTCGAAGTTTTGATGCCACCCTAAATGACTCATTGCTATAGGCAAGTGTCGGCACAATCGAGGAAATTAGAGATTTCACTGCTACTCGGGTTATTGTATACCAACATCAAGTTACCTGGTATTATGATCAGAAGGTCTAACACAAGGAATTTAAGGTTGGCAACATAGTGTGCCGAAAATTAGAGGCCGCTAGTTTACGAGAAGGCTAGGGCAAGCTAGCCTTCAGTTGGGAGGACTCAGTTAGAGTCGAGGAGAAACTAAGCAATGGAGCATACAAGCTGGAAAGATTGGATGGCAAGCTTATCCTACGCACGTAGAACACCGACAATCTACGCCTCTACTTTGATTAAATTTCATCATGTATAGTTTTATTTTCAATTTGAGTCGAAATAAAAAGCTCTCAATTCATTCGTACTTCTCTCTCTCTCTCTCCTTTTGTTTTGGTCCCCTTGCTAGCCTTCCAAAAAGGCATATGAATAGTTACTTGGGTAGGTCGGAACGTCATCGACCTGACCCCCTTAAGGTAACCTCAGCAAGGGGAAACACCCCTTGCATAGAGGAACTCCCACGAATCAGGCAAGTCGGAACACGACCAACCTAACCCTTTTAGGGTAACCTCAGTAAGGGGAAACATCCCTTGCACATAGGAACTCCCACGAACCGGGCAGGTTAGAACACCACCGACTTGACTCCTTTAGGGTAACCTCAACAAGAGGAAACACCCTTTGCACTGGGTAGGTTGGAACACCACCAACTTGACCCCCTTAGGGAAACCTTGGTAAGGGGAAACACCCTTTAAATAGAGGAACTCCCACGAACCAGGTAGGTTCGAATGCCACTGACTTAACCCCCTTAGGGTAACCTCGATAAGGGGAAAAACCCCTTACACAAAGGAACTCTCCCAACAAAACCTTGACCAAGGGTCCATAAAATTTACAGAAAGAATAGCAAAAGACTTTCAAAAAACTTCATTTATTTATTCTACACTTTTATTTACAAAGTAAAGGTTGGCATCCCGGCCCTAACCACATAAAAAAAAAAGAAGTTAATCTGCTCTAAGCGCTGATCCACAAACACTTCAACCGGTAGGCCTTGAGCTACAAGGAAGCACTAGACTTACGAATCAAGAGCGGCAGGACCCCCCATTGGTGGATCTTCCCCAAGGATGGCTTTTGAGGCATCCTCTTGCTGAGTTGCCAAAGTGGGGCCGGTTGTAGAAGCGCCTTCCCCTTTAGCCAAGGCTTCCCTGTTCTTGATGAATGTGGAGGAGTCTAGAAAATTGAGGAAGCTCAGGTCCAGATCTAGATAATGGGAGAGGATTTTTCTCCTAATGAAGCGGGTAGAATTAATAGACAGGTCCTCCAACTCCTCTAGCCACTCCTCGGTGGCCCTGTAATCAGCAACCGCCTTCCTCGCAGTAGCGTCATTGAGGACCTCCCCACTCTCTATCTTAGAGATGATCCCTTCCATCTCTAAAACCTTGCTTTGTAGCTCCCCGACTTGTTGTTTTAGAGTGGCCTTTGAACTGGCCAACATGAGTGATATGGCCTTAATGCCTTTACATTTAGACGTCCTCATTGCTAGCTCGGCTTTTAGCTTGGCCACGAAAGCCTTCAGCTCAGCATTTTCTTTTTCAAGTCAGGCCCTAACTATGCCTTCCTCCTCCAATCATTACAAGAGACAAGCTTTCATCTTCTATCATTCTCCACTGGAGCCTTCAGTTCTGTGACCTTTCGAACATCCCTCTCTACTTTGTCCTTCTCTTACTTTACATGCTTGAGCCTCGCTTGAAGCCTTACCACCTGCACAACAGAGCAGCGAAGGTGCATGTTAGCTTGAGTAAATTTTCTCAAGTACCTTCTATTAGAAGTTTCCACCTTTAGTAGGCACTTCTTTTACCGATGCAACTCCTCTCGTAATCTAGTTACCTCTATTTGGGTGGCATAGGACTTGCTCAGCTAGAGGAGCACCTGGTCATAGTACTGCAAGATGAAAATAGAATGTACAAGTTAGTACCAGACGCCAAAATACAACACCACAATGACATGGAAAATCTACTTGCCACATTGGGGTACTTAAGTGGCCTACTGTATGGGGTCACTTGCACTTTCTTGGGAGATCCTTTTTAGCATAACCTAGTCACCATAGGTATAAGACCCTATTGAAGCTTGGTAACTGAAGGTCCGATGCCGCAGTGTCTAGTCACCAGCATGGACCTCCCATTTCGGCCGTAGGATCTTTCCCTGAGCCCTCTTCTTCTCCATCTCGAGGGACCCTCTCTTCAGTGCCTCGTCTAAGGAAGTGTACGACGCTTCTATGAATGAGTCTTGCCTTAGCCCCATCTTTTGGAAGTTATTGAGGACATCTAAAAACTTGTCCCCAACATTATCTACGCTCCAGAAAGGATGAGCCAGGTGCCACTCATTCTATTTCCCCTTGGTCAAAGGGTCCCTTGCTAGGGGCTTTTACCTCTTCGTCCTTAGACTTAGCTCCCTAGGTACTTTAAAAGCCTTGTACTTATCGCCCACGACTGTAGGTAGGGAGGCTATCTCCTCGATTCCTTCCTTAGCCACCCTTGGAGGGGAAACCACCTGTATGTCAGGGCCCTCCATGTTAATACCTTCGTCGCCCAAGAGGATGGGCTTAGACAAGTAGATAGCAGGAACGGGTAGAGCCATGCTCAAAGGCACCACAATCGTCGGCTTGTCTTGGATGATGAGTGGAATCCCTTGAGGTACAAACTTCGGCTACGACTTGCTGGTCTCTCCAAGCCTCGGCTTTGGCTTTGCCGCCTTCCCTATCAGCTGACCTACCTTTGATTGTACTTGGCATCAGCTCATCAAATCGTCCATAGAAGGACGAGATACCTTGGGAGCTAAGCTCTTGCTTATAGGATGATTGATCTAAAGGTTAGAAAAAGAAAATAAGGACAAATCAAAGAAAACTTCCACTACCATTTGTAAAACATTGCCATGACCAACATGACTCAGGAACTCCACCCATCCTACAGGAGTCAGACAAAGCACCCTGACATTAGCATAACAAACAGGCATATAGGAATGAATCAATACCTTTAACCTACTTTTCTGCCACAACTTTCTTTATTCTGGGGAAGAGCTCGGAGATCGGGTGTCAGAAATGCCTTTCTATGGTCTCCGCAGCGCCTTTCTACGGTTTCCGCAACGTTGATCTCCTAGCTACCTCTCAGTTCCATAAAGGCTAAGATCTCTTGGACGGCCTTAGTGTCACTTAGACCGAGCCTCTTCTCACTTCCAATACGGACCATTCCGATCTACCATGTCTAAAAAGCAGCCTCTTTAGGTAGCTCCACCATTACGTATTCGTCTTACCAGCCTTCGACAGAGTTGACAAGGTCGCAGAACAGTTTCTTTCCTAGGTACGGCTGGAGGTAAGGCAACCCCCCAACACTTTTCCACATGTAGAAGTGGCAGAAGAGCTCGAGAGTAGCCTTTATCACTAAGTATTTGTAAAGCTCCTATAATGCCTTCAATACCCTCTACCCATTCGAAGGGATCCACGATGGGTTGTAGCAGTAGTAGTCGAAAAAGTCCTTCTCAAAATGACTTACGGGGAGGCATTACCTAAACTTTAAGCACTTCTCGAAAACCGAGAAGCGCCTCCCTAATTGCAGGGCCACTTGTTCGTCCCTACGTGGTAACCTAATATGCCACCTAAGTATCGCTCTCATGAGGAAGTTGCTGATGACCTAGTTAGGGGTAAAATCCTTACTTTTGCTTATATTGCCATTAGGCCCCTTCCCCGTACCAGGAGCATTGAATAAATCCTTAACAGCGGCGGGTGGGGTGGTTCACACAAGGGAATATCCGCGTACACGTCTCTAGGGATGGCATTGATGATTTTGGCCATGTCCAATGCTTCCACAGCCATGCTCATAGGTTGGTTGAGTTGTGCTAATGACAACACTTCACCCTCCTGTGCCTGAGGAGGATCACTCCTTGTAAAATTTGAACTAGAGTTAAGTTCCAATGAAGAAGAATTAGCCTCATCCCTATTGGTGGACATGACTGTGATTCTTGAAAAAAAATTTGAAGCTTCTAAAGAAGGTTTAAGAGTTCTAATGCGAACATAGAAATTATGACGACTGAGTGAAAAGATTGTAGAAAAGCGTTCTCTCTTTGTAATCTTCCTATTTATAGGAAAACTGCTTAGGAAGCCGTATAGGCGGTTATGAAGACATGTATAAACATGGATCCCTTGGATTGCTACCTAGTAGACACATGGAAAGCATCTCAATCAAACGGTTACCTTTAAAAGGGTAGAAAGCATGTAGCTGCTCGTTAGTTTGCTGCAACATGACACCTGTCACGTCACATTTAATGCACGGAATACAAGTGGGCAAAAGTTACATTTTGAAAGTCCCTTTAATAGGAAGCTTCTTCAAGGCCCATTCAATCTGCACCTGGTCGATGTTACAAAGACATGATGCACCTATATCTGCTCGGTCCCTATCAAGCCTTGTTCAAGCAGATTGGTTTGTAGTATTAGAGCACCTTAACACCCCTGCCCACTTAGCTTCAGACACTTCCAGACCGGTAGACCACTGTCTAGGACCACTCACCACTTCAGGCCTTCTCACCTTGGATCATCCATCACTTTAAATATACAACCTCATCACGTTGGCATCATGGCATTGAATTGAACTTCTTAGAGTCAAATTGATCACGTCTGAGTGACCCATGCATTGCTTCTCCTTACTTCTTCCTCGGCAATGAGACTGTGGGGGGCAAGTGTTGACAGGATACTTTGGGTAGGGACCTCTTAGGATTGATCAAATCCGCCAAGTCTTGCCTCCCTAAGCTCGCCTCTGTAGGTCTTGAGCCTACTGTAACAGCCATAAATTACAAGATAACGATAAAACAGTCATGTCCTAAATATTAGGGACACGTCGGACACAATAGCTTTATTCTCTCACATTTACAGGAGAAAATCTCTCCCACTAACTGATCTCTAATAGCCGACTCCACTTTGCTATAAATACTAGACATCTGCTTAATGGTAACTCTTTTTATAAACTTTGCATTTTAAGCCTACGCACTTAGTATTCTATTCCATAAAAAGCTTATTGTTGACTTAAACATCGAAATAGCCACGCCGAAAAATCCCTTAGCATCCCTTCATTGTACATTGTTTTGCAGACTCAGTACGTACAAATCTTAATCAACTACTGGCAAGAACTGAGGAATGACACTTTCTATTACATCGAATATTGCATCTATAAGAAATTGTTAAGGTAAGAAAAAAACACTACTTTTCTTGAAGTTGATGAATATTATTTCATACTTCATCAATTATATTAAATGATTAAATGAATTTTGATGTTACTTTTTTAAAAAAAAAATCATCTATTAAATCAAACAATTAATTCTTGTTTTTCAATTTATTTACAATTCAGAGACTATTGATCTAATTGTCGTTTCTTTTGCATTTAATATGAACTTTGATGCCACTTTTTTTTTAAAATATATCTATTAAACCAAACAATTAATTTATGTTTTTCAATTTATTTATAGTTTGAGGACTATTGATCTAATTATCCTTTTCGTTTGCATTTGGTTCCGAACATATAAATAGAGAATAAGATAATTACCATTTTTTTTTTTCGGTGATTAGATAATTATCAAGTTATTTCTATTATTTTACTTTTGAAAAATGGTTCTGTAATTCTATGCATATAAGAATGTTATCTATTGGTTGATTACAGAAATAGAAGTTTTCAAGACATTCATTTACCTTAAATGAGCAAGAGTGATCAATAACTCAACAATTATTTTTTGTTTATATATATATATTTATACTATTAAAGTGAAAGCCTTTTTTAAACTACCATTAACTGATTATTTAATATTTTTACAGTAAAACTTATTGACTTATTTTCATATCCTACCAAATCCAACTGTAAAGTAACTACATGCACGCATTTACATTACCGATTATCCATTTCGTAAGTTCCAATTACTTTTCACTTGCACGATTTGAGGCATTTTCAATGACACGTTCCTATTTCTTTCCAACAAGTTTTGCTGACCGTATTGTATTTAATATCAATGCCTCCACAATGTATGATAAAACAAATATACATACTTTAACGTCATCAAAATTTACCATGATCCACGTTTCATGCATTGAACTGCATACTTCTTGTTACATTTTCAAAATAATTGACATGTTCCTTTTCAAATTCACCAAAAGAGTTAGTTTCTCTTACTTCCTTTCTTTCTCAATTGTCACATCATACACTCTCCCTCTTTCTCTGTTTTTCATTTAGTGCTTTGGCTTAATTTATGATACAAGTAAAATCATGTAACTTTTGTATGCTTCTTTTTTAGTTTTTCACTCTCTCTCTCTCTTGCATTTTCATTCACTCAGTCACTCTGTCTCTTCCTATATTGTGATTTACATTTTGTAGTACCTACCAAAGCTGTACCTAGATTAGCAGTAAATCAATGAATCCTTGCATCTATAGATATGAAGCTATGACTTAAATGGTTTATTTAATGTGAGAAGCAATTTTTATAATGTTTTCAAAATTTAGGCACTTTTCCTAAAATGGGAGGAAAATTACTTTTCATATTGTATTTATTTTTTAATACATTTCAATAGCAATTTCTTTACATACGTCAAAATGGAAAGAGGAGAATTTTATTCATATTGCAATTTTTGAAAAGCAATTTATATATATATATAGATAATATAGCACGAAAATAGCTTTTGTGTATGCCATTATCATATGTCTTTGTTTTATACAAACTTTTAAATAACGGTTACTATATTATTCTTTTTCTCGATTTATCTTTAGTGAAGTAATTCTTTTGTTCATTTATTGTATTTATTCCATAATTTTCTTTTTACCCCATTTTTTATGTCCACTCCTTTTGTCAAACGTATGATGGTGATTTTGGTGATAGTGCTGTGAAACTGAATCATGGACATTGTCATATGATAGTTAATTGTGCATTCTATCAAACATAATTATGCATTTTTTGTCCCATTTATGTATACCAGTAAACTATTCATTTGGTTGAAAAAGTATGAGTTTGATGTATAATAGTCATTTTGTTGTACCCACACAGAGTCGTGTATCTAAATAAGTATAATATTGTTGAAATTAGAATATTTCCCCCCTCATTTTTAGTATTTTTTAACTGATTATTAAATGGCAATATATTTTTTCTTTTAGGTGATAAAATTTATGGATATCATATTAGTACATGCTTTCAATTTTAATATTTTAAATGTAAAAATCTAACATCTCAATAATTAATTTTAGACAAAATTATTATATGAATGCTTAGGTTTTGTTTCTCTATTTGTTATATAGGTAAGGCATTTTATTGTTATCGATATACTCTCTAGGTTTATTGTTCTCCATATATTGGTTAGGTAATGCATTTTATTTTTGTCCATGTGACACATTTTTTATTGCCCTTTATATGCAATCCTTCATGCTTATTTATTTACATTTTTTCTCTAAATTACGTACATAATCTTTTTCTCCTTTTGTAGAAGTTTAGCATGTTTAATAATTTAAATGGACCTTTCCAGCAAGTTTGTGTTGTGTTTCAACATCATTATTGAATGCAAGTAAATACAAAATCCCATCTTATAGATTTGTAATTTCTATATTTCTTTGATGCTGTTAATGGTATATCGACTTTCAATTATCTTTGAAACAAGTTTTATTGGTGTTATTACATTGGCTAATATATTTCAATTCCTTGATCGATCGCAATACGGATATTAGTTGCATTGCTTTTGTTGTGTATAGTTGTACTATTAATGTTTTATATATTCATATTTTTTGTTTCTAAAGTGCAAACCATTTATAAGGATTGCTTATATAATTTCCATACTATTATTTGTCAAATTATGTACTTACCATGGTATTATTTGTATGATTTTATTGTAATATGATTAATTTTATAAATAAAAAGATTATTACATAAATTAATTTGATTGAGAAATGTTTATAAACTTTATGATAATCGTGTATTCACAATCTACATTGTTTGTCAATGTTTAAAATATTTTGGTGTGATTTTTTCTTTTTCCTTTTATCGAAATATGGTATAAAAAATTAAGTAGTTTTGTTATTCAATGGTTGTATGTATGTTTGATTCAAATTTCCTCTATATTATATTGTGCTCATTGATGTAGTTTTTCTTCTACCTGAACTTCAAGCTGCACTATTTGAGTACCTATTTACCTATTGCTTCTTTTTTTTTTATAGTATTCTATTAATGTAAAAACCTTTCAATTTAATGTCTTAGGATTGCTAAATACTATAACTGCAAAACTAGATTTTTAGAAGGTTTTCAATGAAGTAAAACAATTCAGTATGCATCAAACTAACAAAGAATCAAACCAAATTGTTATTATTTACATAGATGTATCTATATAAAATATATTTTGATTAAAGATATATTAGCATATACCTATATGTTTTACCATTATTCAATTATTTTGGTTCTGCCACATTTCATCTATCCCCACATCTTGGTAATATGGAGATCATTCATAACCTTGTAATAATAATTGTATGCTATTGACCTTTTATATGTTTGTTCATAGTTTTACTAAATTTTAATGTTTACAACATTAAATTTGATTCATAAATATACTTCAATGTCTAGGTAACTCAACAATTGAATTTTCATTCTCATTGCGATTGTTGTGTCAAATATACATGTGAGCAGTCTAAAAATTATGTTGGCGTTTCGAATATCTTAAATTTTAAAAATAAATTTTGAAGAAGTTATTAGTTCTTATTTTTTCACAAAATATGTATTTGCATGCAGAATAAAAATATATTGTTTTTGTTGGGGGACTATTGTCAAATTACTACCTCATTATTTTTTCTTCTTCTCCTTCTAAGTGAATATGCCACGGTAAATTTTTATTTAATTTTTTTTTTTTTGCTACACTATCTAAATAATTTACTTCTTACAATAATATGGTTGCTACTTTCATACGTTTGCTATTGTTTTAACCAGTGTAGTCTTCATTTATGTATTACTAATTGTTAGACATTTTGTTTGTAATTTTTTATTATGCAATATGGATATTCTCTGTAACAATTTCTATTTAATAGCTATCCAAATAGTAATATATATTTTTAGAGCTATTTGTAGCATCCTTTATCTATTGTACAGAAGCTTTTTTTATAATTTCTTTCCATTGTCAATTTTCCTCCTACTTCATTTAGTATTTGGAAGACCAATCACACCCCTGAATAATGAATATAACCTTTAAATTAAGTGAATAATTGATGTTGTATCCAGTATTTGTGTTTGTAATTAATTTTCCTACATCTTTAACCTTTTTGTCTCTCACATATGACTATTTCAATTAGTTTTTATTTTACTAGTAAACATTACACTTGTATTATAGGTGCTAAAAAATTGGTAAATAATAAGGTAAAATAATTGTACAAATAGTTGTTTTAAAAATAAAAATTTCTTAGTAACATTAAAAAGTACACAAGTGATTACTATACTAGTGTACCGTGCATTATGATGCATATGTCAATAAAATAAATTATTACATTTGTCCATCAAGAACTTTGCCGTAAATTTGTCAAATGTTCAATTTTATTAATACTTTAGACCAGTGCATTTGAGATTTTAAAAATGACAATCCATTTGTAAAAAAAAAAAAAAAAAAAAAACCACCTAATTAAAATAGAAGCATAACTTTATCTTAATATATTTTTCCTGTGCTAATGATATCATGATATGTGACTATGAGGATTCCTTCTAAAGGAAGAAGATTAGTAACAATCCCAAATATTATATTAATAAATTTATTATGAGGCAATTCTATAAATTTCCATTCTTTAGTTTTATAAAACATCTTTTCCTTTTTCCACTTTTTCACATCTTGCAACAATCATGGTCTAAATCAATTTCACATAAAATAAAGACGTACAAAAACCTTTTAAAAAAAAGTTATAGCTCCTATTCCCACTACTTACAAAGATATATAGGATTATTTAATAAAAACCATACATCATAATGAGCAAATCTTCTCTCAATAACATATACCCAACAAACTATACTTGGAATTTAGGAAAAAAAAAAGTATAACATAATCTTGTAAATATATATTTATAGAATCACTTATGAACAATGACCCAACAAAACAATTATAATTGGAATTAACAAAAAAATTTGAAAAGCATATGTTTGCAACCATATTCAATCATTTATTACAATAACGCGATCATACGTTGTATCCCATATGCGTGTGCAAGTTTAAAAATATCACATATCTTAAATATTATTTATGATACAATTACATATATATTTATATGTAATAATAAAGACTATAAATATGGAGCACAAGTTAAAAATATAAATTGTCAATGAGACCAAAATAAGGACAATATCAAACTGCATAAATATTTACCCTTTTCAATTTAGCATTTGACAATAACAGCAATGATACATTTGTTATTCACTCCATCGTACAATTCTCAATATTTAAGTACATTACTCAAGATGAATGTTTAAAGACTGCATGATGGAATAATATACACCTAGAAGGAGAAAAAATTGATGGGATTAAATGAGGTATTTGCATCATCACCATTTATCTACCCCTTTATTGATAATATAGCTAAACTCTCCTTTGAAGGATTGCACATACTTAATCTCATCAAAGACATTCCTATCGAGCTAGACGTTGGGTTACCTACTAATGGTATACCCTTCCTCCTCATACATTCCCAAGGATCAACTCATATACTCCATACAATCATATCGACCCCTATTGTAATCGGGCTTATACAAATCGTTCCCATATCTCCAAAGGAGCTCACATTTCTTCAAACTATAATTCTATGACTCCTTATCAAAATACAGGTATGTAAATATCCACTTTTGCTAAACATTTGTGCTTCTTAAACTTATAGTTACGTATAATTCATTTAATGCTCCCATACAACCACATAATTCAAATTACACTACTGGAAATGGAGGAATTTCCACTGAACATGTAAACACCTCTAGAGGACTTCATCTAATGTTTATTAAATGTCCTACACGTTTATGTGGAACATCTGACTCTTCTGTAGGTAGATTTACCAACATAGTACCTATTATCTACATAAATATCCACTTTTGCTAATCAATTCGTGCTTTTTATACATATAGTTACATATAATTCATTTAATCCTCTTGTACAACCACATAATTTAGATTATACTACTAAAAGTGGAGGAATTTCCATTGAATATGCAAGCACCTCTAGAGGACTTCGTCTAATATCTATCAAATGTCTTATACATTTACATGGAATATCTGACTCTTCAATAGGTACATTTACCAATATAATACCTATTGTCTATGTTCACCATCCTCATCCTTACATTAACTTTCATTTACATATTTTTAACACATTGTAAAGGTCATCATTTTGCTACAGAAAATGCTCAAACTGAGAGAACTACCATTGAAGTTAATTATTGCACTTTGAATACATCAAAAATTACTTTTAATTCTTTGTTGTCTTAGCTTTATATAAGGTCCTATCTTTTTGGAATATTAGTTGTTCGGCTAATGTAAAGATACAGTAGTGTTAATGTTGCTTGAGAGTTCCATGAAAGCTTTGGATATGAAACACTCCATTTACCTGAACCCATGTCTTGCCCATTTTGTCATGCATGATTATTTAAACATGAGACATATGAAAAGTGTTGTTCCAGAGGACAAATTGTCTTTCCTGCAATTCCATTGCCCCTCTAACTCCTTCAACTATTTATTGCCTAAAACAATATAAGGAGACATTTCAAACAACACATTCGATCATATAATCATGTCTTTGCATTTACTTCCATGGGAGTCCACATCGACGATAGTCTTATGGTAGGAAATCGCAGCATTTATACATTTTGTGCTTAAGGTGCAATTTATCACAAAATCGATAGTCTATTACCAAATATAAATAAAAAGTTATGATTTTTGCAAACTTATATATATGATACCAACCTTGAAATCGAAAACTATGTATCTGAAAACCCAACCTTAGATGTAGAGATCATTACAATAATTAATTCCATTTTACATGCCCATAACCCTTTCATCCATCAATTTTGCCAACTTTCATTACTAGACAATATTGAATATTGTCATCTCATAATTCATGAGCAACCACAAAACCAACACCAATATGCTCTACCAACTGCATCTTAAGTTGCTACTATAATAGTTGGTGTTGAAGAAGCAAGCAAACTACATGGTCGTGATATTGTCATCTAATCACATGCTAGATACCTTATGAATGTTAGTGATATTGCTGGGTATTATGATCCTCTCTAATACCCTCTATTATTCCCATATGGAACATATGGATGGGACGCCAATACTTAGTCTATTAACAGAAATTCTATCACATGTTGTACCTTCTATGCGTACTACATCTAGGTGATAATTATACCTAATTGATATTACTTCCATTGCTAACACTTTCCATGTCAATTTTTCAATCAAACATTTATCCTCAAATATGCAACCATGAACAGTCTCTCATCCTAAGAGGGGGTCGACTCCTTTAACAATATTTGGTAGATAATTATGTGAAAATTGAAAATCAAAGACCGAAATGGCTACGACATAATCAAGATACCATTCAAGTCGAGATTTACCAAGGTTTACAAGACTCACTAGCTGCTGGAGAAACTGAAGCAGGTTTGTTAAATCAACTGCTACATAAGTCTTTCTAATAACTCCACCTTTTTTTATCTAATTTTTATACAAAAAAAAAAAAAAATCTAAAGTCAACACGTGTTATAAGAAATATTGGTAAGAAGATCGTGCTGCCTTCCTCATTTGTTAGAAGCTCTTATGATATATACCAAAGATATCAAGATGCCATGGGATTTGTTCAAGAATTTGGGTGCCCTAATTTCCTTATCATCATGACATGTAATCCAAATTGGCTTGAGATTCAACATGAGTTACCCTCACATGTATTCTATTCTCGGTTTAAGGAGTTCAAAAAAGACATAATTGATAAAGGAGTTTTTGGTAAATTTATTGCTTACACATATGTAATAGAATTCCAAAAATGAGGGTTACCGCGCGCTCATATGCTTCTCATACTGGACAATGAATTCAAACTCAATTCACCAAATGATTACAATTCCATCGTAAGAGCTAAAATTCCTAATATGTATGATGAGCCTAGCTTATTCACTATAGTGCTTAAACAAATGGTACATGGACCATATGGCGAAGATAATAATTTTGCACCATGTATGAAATGGGGTCATTGCAAACGTCAATTCCTTAAGCCATTTACCAATTCTACAATTCAAGGGAATGACTCTTACCTAATATATCGAAGGAGGAAGTATATGCCTATTGCACTCCCAAACTATCCAAACATCATGGTAGATAATAGTTGGATCGTCCCTTACAACCTTAGTTACTTCTTAAGTATGATTGCCATATAAATGTTGAGATTTGTGCAAGTGTCAAGAGTGTAAAATATTTATACAAATACATTCATAAAGGTCCAGACAAGGTTTCTCTTGAGGTTTGCATAGGATCTAATAATGATGGAATTCAACAGTTTATAGATGCACATTAGATTTGTGCCCTTGAAGCAATTTGGAGGCCATTGGCATTTCCAATGAATCACATGTGTCCATCTGTTACTAGATTGCAGATACATCTACCAAACATGCATACGATTACATTTAAGGGAGGTAAGTCATTGGATTCTATTTTGGCAAATAATCCTTACCTACAAACAATGCTTACTGAGTTTTTCTATATAAACTCTATTGATCGTGAGGCAAGGCAATATTTGTCTAAAGAATTCCTAAAGTATTATGCATGGAAAAATTCAACATGGCATCGTAGAAAAGTGGCAAGAAAAGTCATTGGAAGAATATATATTGTAGCCCTAACTGATTCAGAGAGGTTTTATCTTCGGGTTTTACTTAATCTTGTTCATGGTCCAACTTCTTTTGATGATCTTTTAACACATCATGGAGTGCGATATGATGCGTTTCAAAGGGCTGTTGAAAGTAGAGGTCTTATTAAAAATGATGAAAGCATACATCATTGCTTACTTGAAGCCGTATCATTTTAGATGCCATCTACACTTAGGAGGTTATTCGTAACAATCTTAGTATATTGTCACTCGGTTAATGTTAATTCATTATCGGATGAATTCCATGAGTATATGTTGCAAGATTAGTCTTCCTCTTCGGCTTCAAATGTGGTTGTGGTTAATAAGTTATTGAATGAAATTACTACGTTACTAAGGTAACATGGGAAAATTTTAACAGACTATGACTTACCACATCTTGATCATGAACCTATAAAAAATAATGACATACCAAAAGCAATATAAGATGAGCTCTCCATCCCTATTGACCATGAGCATATCAATGTAATTTCATGATTAAACATAGACCAATTGAATGCATTCAACATAGTCAAGTCTTCAGTTGAGTAGAATGAGTTTGCTATATTCTTTATTGATGGTCCTAGTGGCATAGGTAAAACCTTTTTGTATTGTGTTATTTTAGCATTTCTTCGAGGTAATGGTCACATTGCCTCATGAGAATCAACCTTTGACTATATCCAAATTGAGGCAGACCTATTCGAAGATAAGGCCTATCAAAGCTTGCCGAGGTCAAGCAAAAGATAGAAGGACGAGAGGAAGGAAGATAAACACTTGGCATCAAGTTTGTCGTTAGCTAAGGTATCGAGATACCACAAGGTTGAGTACTCGAGATTAAAGAACCACTTAGCACAACATCGAGAGACTCATGTCGACTAATTCTAGAACTCGGCAATTATGAGCCAACCTTTTTGGTGTCTTGGCCAAGCATTGCAAGACTTTAGGGACTCCTTCTTGAACCCATACATCTAACTACCAACATCGTCCGGTTTGGATGTTACTCCTTCCAGAACATGTTGAGTGATTGCATGCCGACTCCCCTTATAAAAGGCACAGTTTTGTATTCTTATATATGTTTTTCTTTATTTTATTTATGTGCCCAATTCTTTAGGATTTAAGGCCTTGTACATTATTTATAGTTTTGCCACTAGAGTTTAGGACTTGCTATAAATAGCAACATCTACAAAACATCATAGAGACATATAGATAGACGTCAATATATGAAATCAAACAAAAAAGTATATTTCTATGCTTTTGGAATCTTTTCCTTTTTTTAGCAAGGCTACTCTTAAGTTAGCATTTGCCTGATTATTTAGTATCAATTAAAATCTTTAATCTTTCTTGTGTTCTTATTGATCTTATCCTCAAGATTGTAGTGAACCCCTTCATTTGAATCGGTTAGTGAGTGGCATTTAACCTTCATTTGAATCTAGAGCAACATTTAGTATTCATGAGTTGTATCAAACTCTATTTTGAGCTCAAATCCCTGATAATGTTTGTGTCTTGGTACATGATATTCATTTACATTTATTGTCGAAACCAACCATCTCACTTCCCATCCGTCAAACCCATTCAACCTATTCTAAACTTTTTTTGTTTTGTTTGAGATCTGCTATTGTTCCTTCCATTTGTATCATTACCTTAGCGATAGCTACTTTTAAAATCGCTTCAACAATATTACTAGGTGGTAAAATAGCACATTTAAGAGTTAAGATCCCCTTGAACCCATATGCAACTTCTATTTGCTTAATAAGTAGCTAAAAGTAGTTTGAATAGTTTTTCTCTTCCTCTACAACTTAGTTGCACTCTTAAAGGTAAGCAAGGCAATTCTATGGGATGAAGCTCTTATGGCCAATAGATACGCCTTTAAATCCTTAAATAGAACTCTTAGAGATATCAAGGAAGTCGATGTTCCATTTAGAGGTAAGATCATGACACTAAGCAGAGATTTCAAACAAATTCTTCATGTGATTTCAAAGGGAGCAAAAAGTCAAATGATTAATGCATGCCTTAACAGATCACTACTTTAGACCAATGTTCGCATCCTTTAATTAACCCAAAAGATGAGATTACTCACGAATAAAGATTTCTCAAATTTTGTGTTACGAGTTAGTGATGGGGTTGAGGTTACTATACACGACGACCTTATAAAGATACCTCCATCTATGAGTCTATAGTGGGAGGGTGATCAAATGATTGAATCCTTGATTGATGCAAAATTCCCACATCTTTCTAAACATACAGAAGATGCCACTTACTTCATTAATTGTGCACTCTTAGCCCTAACAAATGTTAAGGTTGACAAGTTAGATGATATGATCATTCATTCATTTCCTGGTGGAGCGCATACATATTACTCTTTTGATTCGGTTAATGATGATCAAGCATACATGTTTCAACAAGAATTCTTAAATTCTATATCCCCAGGTGGAATGCCTCCTCATATTTTAATACTAAAGAAGGGAGCTACGATAATGCTTTTATAGAATTTAGATGCAAAAGCAAGCCTATGTAACGATACAAGACCAGTATGCATTGGTTTCTTGAGAAATGTTATCTATGTAGAAGTGTTGATTGGTCATATAAGATGATTGAGAGTTTTCATTCCAAGAATATCTCTAAAAACTTCAAATCATTTGAATCTTCCATTTGAAATGATAAGAAAATAATTTCCAGTGCATTTAAGTTTTGCTTTGACAATCAACAAGGCACAGGGACAGACGATACCTAATGTTGGCATATACCTTTCTAAGCATGTATTTAGTCACAATTAACTATACGTGGCACTATCATGGAGAGTCTCAATATCATCAATGAAAGTTTTGGTCAAGAAAGGAGATGTGCCTGGCCTATCCAGCATACATACTAGGAATGTTGTGTACAAAAATGTATTGTTACCTTCAAGGTATTCCTATTATTGACATATCATATTTTCATTTTATCATACTGTGAATATTATTATGCTTATCCCTTTTTTTCTTTTATAATTACAACCATTCATATATACATATAAAAAAATGGTTTTGTTGTGTTCATTCATCAATAATCCTTGTCTAATAGTTTCATTAACAATTATTCCCATGTCAACTCGCCAGAATCTTAGCAATTTTTTGATAAAGGAATTTAAAAGGAGATCTCTTAATCTCCATTAGGTATGGTAAAATTACACTTACGAGTATTTTATGTTAAATTTCCCAGACATTATGCATTTAGTAAAATATGTATGTTTTAAATTTAGGATTTTTACATTGTTACAAGCCCTACCAATGCTTTGTGTGATTATTTGGAGATTTGCACCATATGTCCACTATGATCCCCCCTTATAGTAATTGTTCCTTCCATATGTATTCCTCTTCATAAGCCTTTATTTTTAAGATAGGTAAATCGTGTTCATGTGATTTAATTTTTTTTTCTCTTATAGAGAAATACTTGAGGATTTATAGTTTTGGTTTGGAACGCTCTCTTAGAGTTGACAAATGAACCTTGTTAAAATGATTAGATAAGAGATTGCAAAAATTTAAAGCTTAGGTACTATTTACTTCTACACTACAATATGGATGATATTCAATATCACGTATGTGTATATTATATATATATATATATATATTTATATTCATGTTTCAATATTGCTAAATTTGCATTATAGTTTACCTAATACTATATGGTTAAGTTCCTTCAGAGATGATGATCCTTCCATTTAACAAATATAACCCATACGTCATGCCCCATCGATGAAGTGCTATAAAGCTTAACTATTATTGTAGTAAGATCTAATCCGAATTACTTTTTCCCTTTATGCATTCATAATTTATTTTATCATAACAAAACTATTATTTGTTTTTGTAGATTTAAGGCATACACTTATGTTTATTTCCGTCTTCATAAGGTTTGGCAACATCATTATTTTCTTTCCGTATTCCATAGGTAACTACTGTCTGATAAACTTTCCACCATTTTTTTTCTTGGTTGTAGTTCTTTAGCATTGGGAATTTCACCAACCAAGTTGTATACTAAGAGATTAATAACATAATGACTACGTAATATGACTTCATATCATTATATTTTATGCTATGACATAATTTCCCCTTTTAACTTATGCTTTATTGTTTCGTAGAGAAATGGGCACTTCTTGGACTAAGCAATTTCATGGCGAATAGCATAATTTTTCGTATTCCAATAAAAAAATTGTGAATATTATTTTTCCCTTTCTTCTCTTATTATTCTAGGATTTTCATTATGTTACTATTGTTCGATTGATCAACCTTTAGTTTATTTAATGTGTTTCCTTTCATACTTTAAAACCATGATTTTTACATTTGCACTAGGCCTAAGTAATTTATTACAAACTAGGTGTCGATTAGTATTGAAATCAGAAGTTGTAAGTAGTTGAAATCAAATGCTAAATTGCATGTGTTTTTTGAGAATACATATGGTGATAGATGCCATAACAATGTAAATTTGTTTGTTATTATTTTTTATAAGTGCACTTTAAGGATACAGTATTACTTCAATATTATATATTTCTACAATTATTTTTATACTTGCGATGCGGGTGTGTCATCTGCTCGTATATATATATACATATATATTTCAATTTTAGAGGATTTTTTTTTTGTTTTGAGCTCCTTTCCTAGGTAATAGTTATATTTCTTTTTTATTCTACATAGTTTCTATATTATTTGTGCATTATTTTTTTTCTTTTCTACATCATCAATTATGTATATAATTTGATTTAATAATTACAATGTATTCTAAATTTTATTATATTTTTATATTTATTCTTTTCACACACAATACGGATATACATTTGCTAGTATATTTCAAATTTGTTTCCTTTCAATTTCTCTCTATTTATGGATTAATGTTTTAAATTGCCTAAACTCTTGAAACAACTTATAAAATTATTATAACATCATTTTATTTTTTATTATCTTAACCACTGATTATATGTGATAGTCTTTTAAGAAAATAAATCAATAAAGTTTAAAAGAAAGTAAATGGAGAGAATTTATATATTTCATTTGAAAAAAAAAAAAGTCTGTTTACGTTAAATTGATAAAAGTGAGTAATTATATTGTGGCGTTTATTTATAAGATATAAATACAGCTTAATGTACATTGGTCCCTTTAACAGGTTGAAATGACACGAACAAAAGTCATTATTTAACTTATAATGTATAAAAATCATCTTCTAATGTGATTAGTTTTTTTTTTTTTTGGATAAAAAATGATTAGTTTTTAACATATTTATATGCTCTCAGAGTGGCAAACTGATGGGTTCGTGCTGTGGACCACTTCTTAAAAGTTTTTGTTTTTTTTTTTCCTAAATTTTTCAAAAGTATTTATGCAATTTCCCCCCCCTTTCCGGTAGGCTTCCCTGCTACTACTCGCATGACATTGTAAATATTTTTTTAAAAAAAAAAAGTGCTAAGAAATGCAATATGTAATTTTTGGGATTATTCGAATCAAAATGGAAAGATTCCTTTGGAACATTTTACATTAGATAGATTAGCTAATGATAAAAAGCATAGTGATAGGAGCATGTGGCTCTCAATGTGTTCAATATCACAATCTCTCTCTGTCTATAGCTGGCGAAGCAAAACACTGAGACAAGCTGTAGCCACAAGATTATCACATGGGATTCCCTCTGTCCCCGGAGCTACTATGGTTGGTGTTGGGGCTTGGGCGGTTTCACAATCCACTTGCTTTACTTATCATTCATTATTCCCATCAGGAGAGAGAAATCTCCTATTGGATGAAAAAATATTCTTAATGCTGGTGTGTTTTAATTAATAGTGAATAAGTAACAATAATATTTATATACATATTAATAATAGTACATTAATATATTCTAGGTGTTAGAATTTTATTAACACATAGGACATGTCATTTGTTAAGATACAAGACAAGGAACTTTTCGTAGAAGCAAGTAATCAAAATTAGAAAGTACAAAAGGTTTTCTCTTTAAACCCTTAACTAGCCTTAGACTTAGGCAAAGACCAGTTTCAAATAATGAACTAGCCCAATTTGATAGTGGCTAGGTCGAACCGTCATGGTGAACCATCGAACTTTAAGTGCCTAGACGGTTCGCTTGGGTGAAACCACTCAAACTGATGGGTCGTAAATTATCGAGTTGACCCGCTATTGAACTGATGAGTTAGCACGACTGGTTTACTCCCTTAAAAAAAAAAGGAGAAAGAGAAAAGAAAAAAAAAGAGATCATTAAATCGAAAAAAATAATTAAATAATATCCAGTAAATCATTGTATATCAAAACTACTTTATTTATGATGGTAAAGGATAATTTTTTTAAAGATAATATCATCAAATTAATCATAGATAACTAATCATAAATTAATTATGTGTTAAAAATAAATAAAAAATTCAATTTAAGTTAATTTAAGTCATTTTTGTAAAACTTATTGAATATTAAAGGCTTGAATATGAGAAAATAAAAATAAAATTTGAGGGAATTAAAATAAAAAAAGTTAGAATCGCATTAAATCATAAATTAATAAAAAAATTAAAAATTATTAATAAATTAATACACTTAAAAATAAAGAAAAAGGAGATCAAATTATTAGAAATTATTAATGTATTTAAAAAAATTAATATAAAAAATTAAATATTAAAAAAATGGTTTAAGGGCCTCGAATATTCAAATATAAGGATCATTTTTTAAATAAACTTTATTATTTTCAAGATATACATGTTAAAGGTTTAAAAGAAAAATTTATTATATTTTTAAAAACTGGTTATACATTTTATAAAAGTAAGTGTTTAGAAAATCTACAAATTCTTTATTTGATCTATTAGTAAGTGTACCGGTGTACTCTAAAATTTTCTCTTTTTTTTTTTTTTTTTTTTTTCACTTTATTTCCCTTATACTCATTTCGTACTTTACTTCTTTATCTAGACCATGCGGTTACTTTACTGCGCATCCTTTGATTTAACATGCACATGATCTTTAAATCCCAAATTGCTTTTCATAAGTCACCAACCAATAATTGTCTTCAACCGCGCTCATTATACATATAACATAAAGTTACTAAATTATTACATAATCGTTCTGAATTACTACTATATTATTCGATTATTATTATTATTTTATCATCATCATTATCCTCAACGTTGTTGTCGTGGTCGTCGTCAAATCATTAAAATTGAATATGTTCTGAATTACTAAGAATCAAAACCAGCATGGTCAATTTCCGTCAACAAAAACAGTTTTAGATTACCCGTAAGCCGTGACTGCACGTATAATATTATGGAATGCATGAGAAAATTACTTTCTTTATACTAAAATTGTGTAGAAGCTTTATCATAAAAAGAAAAGAAGAAAGACAATCATCTCTAACTTGGCTAGTAATAATACAAATATAAATTTAAATATAAATATATTATCTATTATGTTAAAGGGAAATCCCTTTTTTAACACTTATAACTAACCATTTATATCTTATAACTTTAATCATAATAGTTATAAAAAAATCATCCTATAAACTTCTTAATTACCACAATTTATTCTCAAATCTTTTCAATTATATAATTAATATTTTTTATCATACTTATTTTTACGATTGTTATTGTTTTATTTATCTATTATTTTAATTGTTCAATATTACTATTATTTGGAAAATTTATTTTAATTTTTATTTAACCAACATTTATTAATTTTTTACAAGGAAAATTTATTATAGTTTTGATTTTATCTATTATATTAAAGGGAAATCCCTTTTTTGACTACCTATAACTAACCATTTATATCTTATAACTTTAATCATAATAGTTATAACAAAAAAAAAAAGTCATCTGATAAACTTTTTAATTATCACCATTTATTCACAATTTTTTTTTAACTATACAGTTACCATTTTTTATCGTACTTATTTCTACGATTTTTATTGTTTTATTTATCCGTTATTTTAATTGTTCAATATTACTATTATTTGGAAAATTCATTTTACTTTTTATTTAACCAACATTTACTAATTTTTTATAAGGAAAAATTTATTATAGTTTTTATTTTATAAATATATATTTTTAGCATTATTCTATATATGCAATCCAAACTTTTTTATCTTTTTGCATACGTAACGTAAATGCGTTATCTACTAGTATTATATCAAAGGGAATAAAATCCTTTTGATGTCATACCTCTTACAATGATTATCGTGCACAGAACATAAAAATTTGGTGCTGGGTTTTAGTCTTATTTACAATTTAAACCATATATTTTAGTAACGTCCACTTTAAACCGTAAACACATAATGGAAGACACTTATGGCTATGGTCCTATGGAAAGTCAATGTCGCCTTTATGGAAAAAGTAAGGTTAATTTATAATGTGAGACATTGCGCGAATAAATGTGACAATGCAATTATACATATGAGAGGTATATACATTATATCAATTTAAAATCAAAGTTTGTATGTAATTTGTTTTGTAATTTCTTGAAATTCGTATTACAGGTATATAATCTACTAATGTACAATAGCTTTACTCTATCTTTTAAAGGATTTTTACTATTGTATGGTTGAAGATACGGTGCATTGATATGTTATTCATTGTAGATGTAGGGGTTTGATTGGAGTGGTCACGTGTGTGCTACGTGAGTAATGCGCTATACGTAATTTCAAAGAAATGACACGAGACTGTCATCTAAAAGGATGATTAGGTGAGAATAAGGTAGGGAGGAGGAACAAGTAATCTCAGTATCTTAAATGCACATGTGACAGACAAGGCAGTCATAAGGGACCTCAAGCGTTGACTTTGTAGCTTGAGTAAATGAGATCAATTCTTTACTTAAACGCTATTTGATCTTAGAGAGCAGAGTTTTTATAGTAGAATACCGTTTTTTCAATCTCTCTCTAAGAGTTCCAAATGATGAAGAAATGCTGGGTATTTATAGGCTCTTGGACATGTGGCATCCGTCAAATTATCTAGGTGATTAACGAATGAGATGGAGCTTACTTGATTCATGGTTATCTAGAATGAGCTAACTAATAGGCTCAAAACCAGTAATCCTCCTTATAAATGCAAGAGCCTACCTGAGAAAGGTTAGAGGTGGATGGGCCAATCTAACGATCCTTGTTTCAAGCTCATAAAGCCAAATCTCTCTAAATCATCTCAGTACAGATTGGTCTCCTTAGGCCTTTTCACCTAGCCTAAGGAGTCAAGCCTGAATAAATGATGGGCTTATCCCAATAATTAGTATAACAATTTTTAGCCCTCTACATTTTACCCCTTGACCAAAAGTCTCTTGGATACATATAAGGGAGTTTTGGGCATTTTTAGAAGTTATTTCTTCAACTGTTATGTAGACGTACTAAATGTTGATTTTGCTTGCTTAATTACTTCCAATATCTGCAAAATCAATGCATCTCTTAGATCATTGGTAACCTGAGCATGATCTGCTAGTATTTATTTTGCTGTCATAGAATACATACTTTGATATGCCTTTATATCGCACTATTGACATATTGCTCCCATGAGATTGATTCGCCAAATAATATGTGTGCAATGGCTCTTCTCGATATTTCTTGCTTATTTTATAATCATTAGCAGAAAAATAAAACCATTAGAGCATTTATAGGAATTTAAAGCTTTCAGAACATCCCATCTAGCCATGTTATATGCATATATATATATGTATATATGGGTATGTATATGTCTCATTTATACTAGTGAATAAATTGGTGAATGGGGTAGTGCTATTGTAAAGTGGAGTGGAGCTCCAGAGGTAACTTTATTAAATGCATCATGCTATTTTATATGTGTATATATATATGTATATATATATACTTATTTCATTTTTTTGTTCTTATAGGTTGAGACGAGCTTTCCTATTGCAGTTTGTAAGAAGGACGATGCTGCTAACTTGAGCTCCTAGGTTCATTCAGATGATCTTGCTACACCAGTGGTAGCTTTAAACAATGATAATGAGGACTTAGTAGATTATGGTGAATCTCTAATCTAATATAAGGATGCTGATGATAATAATGATAATGGAATTGAAGAGTTGAATAATTCCCCCGAAGCACAAGACATTACTTTGTCAATCAATGAGGTAAGTGATGGCAATACTTATGTAGATGCATTGCTATGCTTAAAGACTCATGGAGGTAAAGTATATGCAGCATCTATTGATGTCTCTCCACCCCTAGTTGCTAACTTGTCTTGTAAAGACATGGTAGCAACTCCAGAAGCTATCCTAGGGGAGATACTATCTTTTTATAGATTTTACATTCCTTCTCATCTACTAGAACCATTGGAGAGACATCATGCCATGGACTAAGATTTTTGGAGCAAGTCTCTAATGTTGGGAACTGAGTTAGTTAATACTATGGTAAAAACATTAGGAGAAGCTGCATTATTACTTGAGAAGTATTGGAGGTCTTTATCAAATGATAAGCTACAGCAACTGATTAGCTGTGTTGAAGAGGCTCATCTTTTAAAATTCAAGGTTAGCAGCTTAGAGCCTATTGCTACCAGAGTTAAGAGATTACTGAGTTATCGTGCCACTATGAGAAGTCGAGGTGAGCTAGTAGTAAGGATTTAAGCCTTGCAAGATGCTATTTAGGAGATAGACCATGAAGCGAAAGATTTATTAGGTGATATAGACCTTGAGTCCATAGTAGGATTAGATTGCCACCTTTAGTGAAGTTTGGCTATATTCATTTGTTTTGCTGACGTTCATTCTTCCCTTTTTTTTTTTTTTTTTTTTTGGTATTCAAGTTATTTTCAACACTTTCAAATAGAATTTATTGATTGATTGAAATTTGATTGCTTTCCTCCTATCTTTCTATTCTTTATTTATTTCAATTACTTAGTTGTATCAAACAACAAGGCTTCTTAGCCTAGAGGTAGCTTATACCACTGAAACCTTTGGGGGCTCATTGTGCGCTTTAGGAGTTAGTGCCGCACTTAGTGGCAACATTATAAAAAGAAATTTCATGATAGTAAGATTTGTTCCCTATGGCTTGTGAAGCCTATAGGATAGTGTTGTGCATTAGAGGGAAGCTCTCACTTGCTAGCAACAATACATAAGATAAAATAGTTGATCGCACTTAAGCAATTATAGTAACATGTGTTAATCATATTTATCAGTGATCAAGAGGGTATTTCCTAATACTTAACCTTATATCGATTTCTCTTTACTTATTCATGTATTAGCCTTATGCACTAAAGAGACGTATCTCTAACTTTGTAGCAATAAGGAGACAAGAGTATAATACATAATAAAATTGTGTGCTAAGGAGATAAATCTCTAATTTTGCAATAATAACAAGGCAAAATAAAGTAAAAGAACACAAAGAAATAGAGTAATGGAAGTTGAATCTTTCATTCATGTGAAATGCAAATACATTGTTGGATCTACAAATGAAACTTTTTAACATATTGAAAGTTAATAGGAGGGGTTATTGCATTGGTTTTAGGATTAAGGAGCTTGCAGTAGCCATTGTCATGGACCTCATGAATTATAAAAGGGCCTTCCCACTTCGGTATAAACTTTAGCATAAGAATACCTCATCGTACATGCTCTGCCATGCGAAGTATAACATCACCTTCCTGAAAAGATCTTTTCTTGACCAAGTAATCATAAGCAATACTAAGTCATCTTTGGTAATTAACAAGGTTGCGCTTGGCATTGTCTCACATTTCTTTTAAGGCTTCAAGATCTAGCATACGTAAGTTGTCTGTAACTAATTCAGCATTAAGAGCCAAGCATACAGAAGGGACTAAGATTTCAATAGGCATCACTACCTCAAACCCATATACCAAAGAGAAAGGTGTCATCTGAGTAGGACCTCGTTTGGAAGTTCTATAAGCTCACAGTGCTAATGATAGTTTGTCATTCTACTCTTTGTGATTTTCATGAACCATTCGACTAAGCACCTTTAGGAGAGTCTTGTTTGTCACCTCTGCTTAGCCATTTCCCTTCAGATAATATGGTGTAGATTTCACATGATCAATATTGTAAGAAGTTAGTAGTTGTCGTACATGTAAGTTGATAAAAGGAGTGCCATTATTTGAAAGGACACGCTTTGGGATCCCAAAACGGAAAATAATATGCTCCTTTATGAAATTTGCTACGACAGGTCCTGTTGCATTCCTGAAGGGGATTACCTCAACCTACTTAGTGAAACATTCAGTCTCAACAAGAATCCATATGCACCCTTTGGATGGTAGGTTTGTTGGACCAATTAAGTTAAATGCCTAAGTATGAAATGGCCATAGAGTAGTTAAGCTATGTAATGTTATAACAGGAGCATAGATTGCATCACCATGTTATTGGCATGCAGCATACTTCTTAGTAAAATTGAGTCCATCATTTTCCATGGTGGGCCAATAGTATCCCATATGAAGTAGGTGATGGAACAACTTCTTTCCCTCTTGATGTTCTCCACCATCTTTGGAGTGTGCTTCAAACAATATGGTTTCCATTTTAGGAGGTGTTATACATTAGAGAGGCTTTCCCATCAATGATACCCTATACAACTCACCTTCATGTATAAGATACTTTCTTGCTTTGTGCTTCAATAATCGGGCATCTGTACTGTTCATAGGCAGAACATTATTTTTTAAGTAATTAATGTAAGGGCGCCTCTAATTGCTTGCACTTGCTACAAAGTTGCATTCTCCTTGGTCGGGGAGTTCAGTACACTTTGGGCAACTCATTTGTAATTAAGATGCATCTTTAAACATTGTTGGCCAGTAATACCTTATATACTAAATGCAGCAATACAAGGGTAGCCCTTCTTCTCCACACCAGATCTTGTGGTATTTATCTAACTTCAAACGAGCTTGCTTTACACAAATACATCGAGACAAGACACCTTCTATTCTCTTAAAATACAAGATGCCATTAATATAAGTAAAGTTTTTCAAAGTTGTCATAGAAGCTGCATTTGGATGCGCTAACTGTGCCTTGATGGGACTGCACCGGTTGTCTTACGCTTCTTCATCCTTGTCCACTAATTGTAGAGCCATACATGGGATGGATTTCTTAATAACTTGTATGTTTAAATTATTCTATGTAGTTTGAATGGGAACTTTGCAAGCTAATGTTGCTAGGGTGTCTGCATAGCAGTTGGTAGACTGTTTGGCATGCTTATACCTCACGGATTTGAACTTGCTAACCAAACATTGCATCGCAGCCCTGTAAGGCGTTAATGCTGATTCTTTGAAAGCAAATTCACCATTTGCCTGCTTGATGATTAGGTTCGAGTCACCACGAATGCACAAGTTAAATGCTCCGGTATTTTGAGTAGAAATAAGACTAAGCAAGAGAGCTTCATGCTCAGCCTCATTATTAGTACATGAGAAGTCTAGCTTAAAGGCTAAAGGTATCTCTTGGCCTTCTGGAGATGTTAAGATCACCCCAGCTCCTTGTTCAATGCTATTAGAGGAGCCATCAAATTGTACTTGCTACTCTCCATCTAGTTTTACTCTCATAGAGTCTTCATAGAATTTTGCAGGCATTGTATCTGCAACAAGAACCCCTTGTGTCACAGGAAACTGAGCTAAAAGATCTGCCAAAGCCTAAGACTTAATAGCCTTAGGTGGCATGATTGTGATGTCAAATTCTGATAGGAGGAGCAACCATTTTGCAGTCCTTCTTGAAAGAGCTGGTCATCACAACAAGTATTTTAATGGATTTGAATGAGTAACAAGATTAACCTTATGAGCTAGAAAATAATGATGCAACTCTTGCATGGTGAATACCAATACGAGGCACTACTTTTTACAAGCTGAGTATTTCACCTCACTTCCTTAGAGTAACTTGCTTAAGTAGTAGACCAGTTATTCACCACCATCTAATTCTTAAGCTAGCAATGCCCCAATAGACTTATTGGTTGCTATCAAATAAAGAATCATTGGTAACCCTTTAACTGGCATTATCATCAGTGTTGGTGAGGTAAGTATCTCTTTGATCTTTTGTATGGCTTCATCATGAGGTTATCTCCATTCAAATGTGGTTCCCTTTTTCATGAGCTGTTATAATGGATAAGAAATTTTTGCTAATGTGGGGATGAATCGCCTAATATAGGAAACTTTCCCCATGAAAGTCTTTAATTCCCTTAGACTAGTAGGTGAAGGCATGGAACGTAGGGCTAATACCTTTGCTAGATCTACATCAATTCCTTTTCTACGAACAATGAATCCAAGGAATTTACCAGAAGCTACCTTAAAAACACATTTCAAGGGATTCATACGCAATTTATATAGATGACATCGTTCAAAGACCCTCCATAGATGAGTCAAATGATCAGGTGCTCGTCTTGACTTGACAACTATGTCATCAACATAGTCTTCTATAAAGTCATGCATCATGTCATGAAATATGGCAGTCATTACCCTCTGGTAGGTAGTTCTTGTATTCTTTAGTCCAAATGGCATGACTTTATAGTGGAAGTTTCCCACTTGTGTTTTGAAAGTAGTGCATTCAACATCTTCAAGAGCCATCTTTATTTAGTTGTAGCCATTGAAGCCATCTATGAATGAGAATAATCCATGTCCAGCTATGGCATCCACCAATGTGCCAATATTTGGCAATGAAAAATCATCCTTTGGGCAAGCCTTATTAAGATCACAGAAATCCACGTAAACACGTATCTGTCCATTTTTCTTTTTAACTATCATAACATTGGCTAGCCAGTTAGGGTCTTCAATCGGCTTAATGAAGCCAACTTGGAGTAATTTTTTAGTCTCTTCTTTTATTTGTACTTCAACTTTAAGACAAAAGATTCGTTGTCCCTGCTTTATTGGCTTCACCCCAAGTACGATCTTTAATCTATGCACCACTAGACTTAAGGTCCAATCCTAGCATTTCATCATATGTCTAAGCAAATGCATCCCTATATTCCTTCAACAACTCTACTAAGTGGACCTTAATTCCTTGCAACGGATTCTTGTTAATGAAGATAAGTCACGGAGACTCCCCTAGTCTTGCCAAGTTCAATTCCTCAATCTCTTTGGCTTAAGGTTTCATTTAAACTTGCATTTGAGGAGGGGCAAGTTAGGTTTCTTGCACTGGTATGGGATTTAAGGAGGATAAAAAACCCTCTTTGGATCCTAAAGACAGTCATAAGTGATATACCCTTCGTCCATCCTCCTTAACAAAACTTTCTATGGCTTCATCTTTTCTTTGCTTCTTCTTGCCCCCATGAGAGTCTCACATTCTCTTCTTCTTCTTCTATTTATCTTGGGTCTCCTTCTATGTGGGTAATGGTGTTCCGAAGGGTTTAGCAATGGTAGTCTCTCCATCTTCAGCATCCTCATCAAAGAACCTTGCATCGACTAGATAAGACTCGTTATGTTCAAACGGGTTCTTCATAGCTAGAATAAAGACATCTTTACCTTTCCAATAGCCCTTAATGCACTAGTGCTATGTTGAGAGTATAAGGTTGTGATCATGCAACCACTTCCTCCTAACCAGAAGGTAGTAAGATACGGGTGCATTGATTATGTGGAATCGTATAGATCTCTGTACGGGTCTAACTTTAAAGTCTACGTTAACATACCCTATTGTGTCTGTAGTTGTTTCGATAAAGCTATTTACTGCAATAGATTACTTCACCAGTCGTTAGTTGTCTCTCCTTACAGCTTTGAATGTAGACATTAGCATAATGTTTACGGAGGAGCCATTGTCTATGAATGTCTCCTTAATGGGATGTTCGTTGAGCATACTTTCCACATAAAGAGGACGGTTATGATTAAGGTTCTTTGCACACATGTCTACATCAATAAAGAGCATCGCATTCTCATGTGTGTTGGCCATCCTTCATACTGGCTGCACTGCATCGCACTCCTTATATTGTCTCGTAGAAATCTAGGTAAGCGCAATCGCTACTGCAAGTCGTGTATCCTCATTTAATCCTAATAAATTAAGAAACCTCCTGAAGTTAGAGGTTTTTATTAAGGTAGTAGCCACTGATAGGTGTGCACCTTGGTTGGTTTCTATTACTACTTCCTTTTCTTCATGTACTGCAGCTTATGGCACATCTCCTTCTTCTTGTCTCGGATCGTAACTAATAGCATTTGTAGCACCATGTTGGGTATTGTATGCCAGGAGCAGATTATTGTGTATGTCATAATTCACTATGACAAGTTCCCCATTATAGACCCTTTCATTAAATATTTTCTTCAATGTCCAACACTCTTTAGTTAGATGACCCACAGCCCTGTGATATCTACAAAACTTAAGGTCATTCTTCTTGTTTGTAGTCGGCAAACGCTTTTCCTTTGGGAGCTTTATGTTCTCATCCCATAACCATTGGTCAAATACTACATATATCTTACCCATTGAGCACAGCAATGATATAGGTGATGGAGCGCCTTATGAACTATCATACCTTAGCTTCTTATTGTCTCCAAAACTTTCTCCTTGGGTTGAGCTAATAGATATTGCTCGTTTCTCAAATCTTCTACCTTTTATCTATTGTCGCATAATGGAATTGTTAGTTCTTCTTGCATTCTCAACGAGTGTAGAGAAAGAACATAAATTAAGGTTTTCCAAGTAGACAGTATATTCAGTGAACATCCCCTGAATGCAAATCTTTACCAATTCCTTTTCATCACATATATCTTGAATGTCTAGGGTACGCTCTCTGTAGTTCATCAAATCTTCCTTTAGGTTTTGTCATGTTCTTCCCATATCTGTAATCATGACCCATTCCTAGGTGGAGAAGAATTTCTCTAAAAAGAGCTTGTACATAGTTCCCCATGAATCAATCGATCCAAAGGGGAGGTTGACATACTAGGTGTATGCCTTCCCCATCAGTGATTTAGAGAATTCCTTAAGCTTTAAGTCATCATCAAGCCTATAAGGCTCTAAGGTTTCAATAAATTTCAGGAGGTGGTCCTTCACACTTCCTTTTTTGCTATTGAACAGTATGAATTTAGGACTTACATAGTCCTTAGGATATGGCTTTGCTGTGATGTGTTAGTGATATGAGAGTTTTAACTCTGGTACTCCCATAGACAACTTAGCTTGTATTTCTCTCATATAAACGTCTAAGTCTTCCTTTGTTATAAAGGAAGTCTTTGGAACAAAAGCTATAAATGCATGTAGCAAAGCAGGGGCAAGATTAAGATGAGAAGTAGATCCTCCTAAGATTGGAATAGTAGGATTAGATGAAGGAGTAGGCACCCGTGAAGATGAAGAGCCGCCTAAATGTACTCTTACATTCTCCGGTGTAGGAGTTGGTTGTTATATAGGTTCTAGTAGCCGGGAGGGGGGTGGGGTGGGGTTTGGCCTTTCATCACCTCCTCCTTGATGGAGATCCTCTTCAATGGTTGGAGGATTAATTGATTAAGCTGAGGTAGTAACACTTGGTTGTGCAGTAACCATAAGGTTTGGCAAAGCCATACCTTGTTACGTAGCAACGGTGGCAGCCATCTCGATAAAGATGGGTTAGAATACAGCTATGAACTGATTTAAAGTCTTTGTGGCTTCCTGCATTTTTTGCATCATCTATATGAGATCTAGAGGAGCTTCAGGTGCTGAATGGTCCTGGCTAGTATTCTCAAGCAGTGGGAATGAATTTTGTTTAGTACGTTCAACATTAGTGTCAAGCTCTTAAGACATGGGATCAAACATACCAATTGTTTTCTTCCTGGGAGGTACCATGTTTCTGCAATCACTCTTCCTCAGTTGAGTCACAAAAATGTAGATGTGAGGATTCGATTAGAGTGGTCAGATGCATACTGTGTGAGTAGCACACTATACGTGGTTTCAAAGAAATGACGTGAGATTATCACTTGAAGGGATGATTAGGTGAGAATAAGGCAGGGAGGAGGAATAAGCAATCTCAGTGTCTCAAATATACAAGTAACAGACAAGGCAGCCATAGGGGACCTCAGGCGTTGACTTTGTAGCTTGAGTGAATGAGATCCATTCTTTACTTGAACGTTATTTGATTTTAGGGAACAGAGTTTTTATAGTGGAACACCGTTTTTCCAATCTCTTTCCAAGAGTTCCAACTGATAAGGAAATGCTGGATATTTATAGGCTCTTGGGTATAATGACATCCGTCGGATTATTTAGGTGATCAATGGATGAAATGGAGTTTACTCGATTTATGGTTATCCAAAATGAGCTAGCTAATGAGCTCGAAGTCAGTAACCCTCCTTATAAGTGCATGAGCCTGCCTGAGAAAGATTGGAGGCGGACGAGTCAATCCAACAATCCCTATTCTAAGCTTACCAAACCAAATCTCTCTGAATCATCCCAATACGGACTAGACTCCTTAGACTCTGTCACTTAGCACAAGGAGTTAAGCTTAAATAAATAATGAGTTTATGTTAATAACTAATATAATAATTTTTAATCCTTTATATTCATTAGAAAAAAAAAGAAAAAAAGAGAAAAAAGGAAGGTAGGAAAGTTTTTTGGAACCAAACATTGTCTTGCTAGTTCAACCACCACTTTCTTCAATTTTTTATCCTGATGCTCCCCTTATATGTTAATATTATTCTTCTAAAAAGATTCTGCCAATCACACATAAAATACAACCAAAATATCAGCTAATATACTTTACTTCTCCAATAGGGATCTTATGCCTTTTCCTAGTCCATACTAATTTAATGTTCTATCATGTCTTTAGCGATTTTTAAATTGGCCATACGTTACTTTAGCAAATTGAATAATTATTAATTATTGTAGTCCTCAATAATTGTGAAAGATTGTGTATATACTAACTAATTATCAAATTCAGACACTAACTAATAATAAAATATAATTTGTATAGTCCCCACCAAAACTTAGATCTTCCATCTACCTAATTCTCAAATGCTCAACCAATCCTCACCATCATCTACCCATCTGAAAACTCTTCAGGGAATTAATTTATTCCCCCCGTAATTATCTGTGAAATGATAATTTTTTAAAATAATTACTAACTGGCTAATATAGCATAGGAAATAGTATAAATAGAATAAAAAATAATGTCAAGCATATATTTGAAAATTTGTGATCAATGTGTGAGATTAGAAATAAATACTCATATTTGCGATTCAACTTCAGTCTTATTGAATTTAAGTTTGATTAATTAGACGGCAAATCGGGTTATCTACGCTTGTTTAAGCTAAAAGGACTGAAATTAGTTGGTCCGGATCATTAAAGAGGAAATAGTCTAATTTCTTGAAAACTTTGGGACCCTTTGCACTTTAGGGAGTATAATAGTACTTTATAGATTTTTTGTTTTTATAAACAATATTGCTTGTCCTGCTTAAAGCTTAGAGGATGACCTAATTGAATTTTTTTTTTTTCCCCCTCAATCATTACAACGGGATATAGCAGGTGTGAACTGTGTTATCAAAAAGACAATATTCAATATCAATTGAGCTATAAGGTGTTGATTATTGGAAAATTATTTTAGGTTTAGTATTTTGTTTTTTAACATATAATTAAAAACAAATATCGATGTCTCTACCCTACCCCATATCCAAATCTATTCATTTTTAAATGTTATCCTGCTTTAAGGTTAATGGATAGATTAATTCCCTTGGTAGTGTATTTGAAATTTCAGAAACCTAAAACATTCCTATTTCTGGTTTGTGTTCCAGTTCTGATTAATTCCATCTCACTAAACCGTTAACTAACATAAAATTGATATTTTATTCCATTATTGTTACATCGTACCAACCATATATATTTAAAGCAGTTCATGAAAAATTCTTTTGTGGTCTAAAGATATAAAACGTGTTTTATTTGTCTATTTGATATAATAAAAGATATATTTCATGGTACCTTATACAACTTATGATTTTTCTTTTTTATATTTTAGTTTTTAATGTTATTAGTCATTTATAATTTATATGTTATAATTTAGCCAACCAAACAATGGTGTGCATTTATTTGAATTCAATATTAAATCATAATATGAATATCGTTATAATTGAATGGTATAAATATTGATCTTCTAATAGAATAAATCTTCCTTTTTAATAGTTATATTATGATAGTGGAAAAACACAAAATCTTAAATCATATAAGGAATTTGTCCAGACTATTATAGTATAGCAGCATTACTATTAGTCTTTCGTTGTGATGGATTAGAGTTTGAATCTCCTGTTTTTAAAGTTGTAACTTAGTCAAAAAAAAAAAAAAATCCATACAAGAAATTCGACAATGGTTATCGTATTATCTATAAATGGAGAGAAATTTCAAACAAAAATATCTCTGCTTACGATATTTTAGGACAGAAAATTAGGATATTCTTGATATAAACCATTGGAAAAGTAGGAAATATCCGTCCAACAACAAATTGGGGCTAGTGGCTATTTACGTTGGCAGCCAACCACATTCTAACAAGAAAAGACTAACTCAATGCACAAGGGAATTGTCCTTATTTACTCCTCTTTTTCAATGGCAGTTCACAGTTATCCCCTTTTGACTCGCAAACTAATTGTTTAAGACTTCAACCAAACTCAGGAGCCAAAGCCGACCACATGTAGAAATTAAATTATATAACTAATTTTAACTAGCATGTGATTTATCCACATACGAGTCTATCTAGAAAACTCTACCTTAAAAAATATATATATAAATGACGGTATTCATTTTGATTTCTCCAAGCAACTTTTTATAGTAATCATATAGCTAATTTATAGATTTTTTTTTTTTTTACAAAACATCCTAACAAATTATGATTTTAATAAATAGTTAATTTATGTGTAAGTAAAATAAATGCTGATTCCAACGTGCATGTCACCGCAACAATGGATCTCTAAAATTTTTTTAGTAAAATTAAAAATTCAACGGTTGAGATGGGCTAAATATCTTAAATATCTTGAGACATTATCATGATGTCATCTTCTTTTCTTTTAATTTTAATTATTGGTTATATGTGATGACATCTAACTTTAGGAAATTTAAAAAAAAAGAAAGTAAATTTTGAGGATCCGAATCCAAATAAGAGAGTTATTGAAAATAGATATAATAATATTTAGATTTTAGAAACTGTGAAAAGATATGATGCACATGAAACCCATTATAAACACTATAAATGTTAAGACCCTTAGAGTCTAGTGGTATAAATTCTAATCTCCTGATAGAATAGATTAGGGTCAATTCTCTCTTTCTCCTAATGGTTGTATTAGTAGTAAGCAAAATAACAATAATAATAATATAACCTTAGGGCATTTTTCACTATTTATTTAAACAAAAGACCACTTATAGTAATAGGAGTAGAAAACGCTCTAAAGTTGCTCGAAAAAGTTGAGAAATTAGTAATCTCTCACTTTGATTTTAGGAGAGCACTTAAAAATATTAGAAATTGTTTATGTTTAATTAGATGTTTGTGTATTTTATGAAAGAAAAATGAAGCCCAAAACTCCAATTTTACCTACTCCATGGTCTAAAGATAGAAATGTCTAGCAATTGTTATCAAATCTCAAATTATTCCTAAGTTAGATAGGAAAAAACAAAGTTCATTCATAATTGAGATTAGGGTTTCTTCAAAATTAAAAACCTAACCTTGATTTTCTTAGATCCAATACCTAAAGTTAATAATTATGAGTTAAGTCTTTAAAGAAAAAATAATAACAAAATGGGGGATCTTTGCCAAGCCCTAATAAAATTGATGTGATACGCTGTAGTTTACTCAACCAAAACCATAATCCCTATATTAGGCATATTCACCTTTATGATATGAGCCTTTTCAACCCACACAATCATCTAATTTCCCAATAGGATCACCACAATTGGGATTTGGTCAATTGGATATACCATTCTCCTTTTCTAGTTGACTACATTCCCTTCTTTGCCTGAATTTTTATTCTACCTTTCTAACCTATATCTTGGCTTGGAGTTAATTTAGAGAAACCTTTAAACCTCAAAATAAATAAATTAAAACAAATTATAGTTATGTTCATCCCTTACAAGCAATCAAGAGGGGGTAGGTTGATTACTTAATAAGATTTAAAACTTTTTCACAATAAAATAATCCTTTTAGATTACTTATATAGTGGGTTAAAGCTTAAACAAGAAATGTACAAATACATAAATAATCAAGCAAATAAAGAAAAGAGAGTTTGAAAAAAATCAAGTAAAGAATTTATAAAGGCTTCTATCCTCTCTTCCAACTTCACTTGCTTGGTATTAGGTCTTCCACACTAATTGTTCCACCATTTTCAATAATCAAAGAAAGAGTACAAATACAACCACATGACTAGAATCAACATGACTCTACCTTTAAACTTATCTCTAGCTAAACAAAATTACTATAGTATACTTTCACTTTATTACAACACACAAAGCAAATCAAATAAGTTCTTAATGGAGAACAACTATATCTTCCCAAGTTTTTACATAAAGAATTCGTAAAACAATTTACAAAATATCAAGTTAGCTCAGGAATGATCTCTTGAGTGCTTGCAATGATTGAGTATTCTATTATATTTTACAGTTATGCTCGAGTTAATTCTGATCTACACAAATTTCTCTCCCTTCAAAATTTTGAATGCAATAGCTAGTAAATCTCTTAATTAATGGATAATTCTTATCTCTTTTCAATCTTGAATATTCTGCTGTTACTGAGGTACTTTCATGAAATCCATAATTCAAATTACAATAATATAACAGACTTTTATTCTTAGGTTTAGATAAGATCAATTGAATAAAACCTTTCATGTTTTGAATAAATAGGCTTCCATATCAGTCGAATACTTCAAACTTTATTTGCACCTCTATGTGCTATCATTTCCCATAAAAATTTGTAAATTAATCCTCCTTAAATAATGGAACGTATCAAATGTATTACTCAAATACACTTAACTAGTGGAGTTGGGTCTTGACTTATAGAACAAGGTTAGATAAAATATATTCTTTTATACTGCTTTTAAGTCTTTTGAATACTTCTGGATAGCTTTTATGTTTGTTGAAATTGCTTGTAAGTATACTTCTAAGTCAGTTTAAACTCTTATGAGCAATCTTTATATTTGTCATGACTTCTTCTAAGTTTGCTTCTAAGTTTGTTTAAATTGTTCTAAACAATCTTTGTACTTATCGTGACTTCTTCTAAATTTGCTTCTATGTCTATTTGAACTCTTCTTCTTCTTACTTCAATAACCTAGTGAAGCTTTTAAGTGTGCTTTTAACTTTTTGTCTTGTAAAAAATCTGCTAACACCTGTTTTAATTAATAAAGCTTCTAACTATTTCAAACTACAAGCTTGATTTATAAAATATATATTTTAAATTTGCTTCTATTTTTACTTGTAAAATCACTTAACACTTTCATTAGTGACCTTTGGTGTTTGTTATCATTAAAACATACCATCAAGAGATCCAACAAGTTAATTTGATTAAGGTTTACCAAAATTAAATATTAGCTTAATTGTTTAATTTTCTAATTAAATTGTTATAATTATTAAATGTTATCTTGGTAATTTCAAGAAGTTGCATTGTTAGTGGCTATTAGCAATAAGTACTACTGCAAGGCTATGGTTGGTAGGTTGCTAGTGGTGGTAGTTAGCAACCATAGAAAATTGCAATAAGAAATGAGGAAAATGATATATAATATTTTATAAAATGATTTTTTTTTTAATATTTTCTATCTAGATTTTTTATGGCGATTAACCATCACCATTTACGATTACTCACGGCCTTTACCCTTTTACCATTACATTTTGATAAAAGTCATTACTAAGTGAAATCTTTGGGAGAACTACATAATATATAATAATTATAAGCATTGGTTACAACAAATATGAAAAAATAACTTAAAAATATTCCTCGTAAAATATATTAAAATCAAACAATTCGCTTAAAATATAAAACAGTAATTTATTTAATCATCATAATATAAAATAGTTCTAATGAACGGTCGATATAGCTCGGGAATGGATGATTAACAAGACTACGATTCCACTAAAATGCACTAGCCGACAAAATAAAAATTATGTTATATATAAAACAAATTAGAATTTATACGCCTTGTCCTTCATAATCCACACGTTAACATATTGCCCTTGACCTTCGTTAACATGGGCCCCAACGAGGTCACTTTCTCTCTTGTGGATCCTCATCTTCATCTACATCGTGAAAGTTATTAAAAAATGCCCACATTTTTTGGAGGTCTGACATTCAAATTTCCAAGATAGAGATATAAATATCATGCATACACTAGTCCATTTTCGTGTATCACACATGATTGGTTTGTATGACTTTCCATTTAGAATTTGAAATATCTTCTATAAATGTTTGAAGTTAATAGAGGAGTTTATACTTACAAATTTTGATTATTTAGTCTCTTTTCTTTTTTTTTTTTTTCCTTTTGTGGTATTCTAATGTTTTTACTTTAATTTTTAGTATCTTCACAAATGGAGAAATTCAAATTAAAAAACAAATACGATGAAAATGACTTATATCCAATTTTCCTAAAAGATTGCTTACATGATTATTCTCTTTCTTTGCATTAAACCTACCTTGCTTAATATAAGAGTGGTTATATCCTTATAGATGGTACGGTTGAGCAAGTAATTATATCATTCGAGGCACTTACTCATGCCAAACTCAATCGAATAAGTTTTGGTTAAGTATTAACTATCATTGAATAGTTCCCGATATCAATATTTTGAAACCTACTTCATCCGATAGGTTTAGAGTATTATGTTTTTATACCATATGCTCATCCTACAACCAATATTATAAAGTATTAGTAGACAATACAAATACGTTGCATGTACAAAAAATACAAAAAAAAAAATAATAATAAAGCTTAGACTAAAGTATATAAAAAAATATTGATAATATATGTTAGTAGAATTGAAACTGTAATAAATTTTTCAAAGAAAGGCCTTTACAAATGTTGGTCATATAAAAAATGTAATGAATTTTTCAAATAATAGCAATGTTGGCAATTCAAATAATGGACAAATAAAGAATATTAATCATAGAAATAAGTGTGATAGAAAATGATAATTATATAGTTAGATGCGGTACTTTAGAATTTTGTAAGATAGGTTTGATTTTTTTTTTTTTTTTGTAACTACCATATGAATATATTTAATAATTAAAATTATATAGAACTAAATTGTTAGTTATGGATATTGAAGGAAGACTTTCTTTTTAATATAATAGATATAGATTACAGGTTTTCAAATAATTTATATCTATCATGTAAAATTTATTAAATGATATGACATATATTAATGAAAGAAAAATAACTCATGTATATATATATGTATATTCAGATGTTGCATTTTATCTTTTAAATTCTATAGAAACCGTTTGTTTTATTTTGTAGCCAATGAAGGCAGAATTGCCTCAAAAGTCATATTACTATTATGTCCCGAAGTTACGGAGTCGCAACAGTCTCGTCGTGTAAATCATTCTATAATAGTAACCGACCTCACAGTACCTACCATAGACACAATCTACACAACGCGTCGACGACTCCTTGTTTTGAAGTAAACAATTCAATTAAAAGTTTAGCTATAGTTACAGTAATTATCAATACTTTTATATCAACATACATAATTATACGTAGATTCTACAAAACCTCCTAAGAAACTCTACATTAACATAACAGTTCACTAATTTACATAACGATTATCAGTTTTTCGTCCTTAAATTATAAAGGACACTTTAATTATACATCAACTGCTAAGCGAATCGATTCTCACACCCTAGTTTTTAAAAGAACTAACCTCTGAATAGTTGTAAGGTGGCATAATACTCGAAGTATTCAAAAATCAGGACCTGCAAAAGGATCCATACGAGTATGAGCAACTATAGCTTAGTAAGTTGAATTGGAGACTCATGAATGTATACAAACGCAAACAAGATTTATCAAGCAATTATTTTCATGCAATACAATAAGTAACTGTCATCACACAACGTAATCTGGTCCGTTACGAAATCAGAGAAATTTCCCCCGCTTTAATCCGGGTTAAAGAGTTTTTATGTTATGCAATAGTTCACGACCAAACCCAGGTTTGTGTAATAGAGACACTGCTCCTCCTAAGACTATCCTTCGAACTAATACCCTCATACTTATCGTGACCTCTTCTCCTATTACTTAGTTTGGTTAAGGATGAGAAAAGGACCAATTGCTATCCAGCGCTATCTTTATTGAAGGTGTTAGTGTTTGGTTGGAGAATCCTAATGATCCCCTAAAAGGTTGCAATGCATGACAATTTAGGTCATTAGAGTCGAATAAGATTAAATTCCATTTAAGGTGTTCAAACAATTTCACACCAATTCAATCATAATACAAAATCAATCACATTACAAATTTCAATACAAATTCAGATACTCAAACACATGCATAAACTACTTACAATTAAAATCATACACAATCCTAAGTCTCCAAGTACCATAAAATAGTACTCCAATACAGTAAGTAATAACCTAACTTACTTGAAATTCTCAATCACACGATTACTTAATTGTAAGCCGGTTCGTCTTTAGGTATCCTATAATACAAATAGGTTTTTTTAGTACTTATACTTTAATGATTCATTTTCTAAGCTATAATTTAACTCATTTCTCCATGTATACCTATTATTTACTAATGATTCATTCTACCTTATTTCGAGGTTCGGTTTCTAAATTAGATTTTAGTTTTGATTTTGGAATCTTAAATATGCTCGAATCCTAATGTGAAATTAATCACATTAAGCTCGAGTATTCTAATCTTATATTGAGTCTTAATTTAGTGTTTTAAACTGTTTGGTACACTCTAATCCTAATTAGGGTACCGGATTTATTCTTGCTATGAGAAAATTTTACATTTTTTATACAATTACTTAAAATTAAATTTTGTTTCAGATTTATTATATTCTGATTTTTATTATTATATTATCTAAATAATTTAATTTTTTATATTTATTAAATTTCCAATTCCACATATTCCTAATTTCCTACAATTACTACATAATTCCTATATTAATTCCACTTAACACTCCAAATGCTAGGATTAGGTTTTTACATCAGAGATTAACATCCCTAAACATCTAATTATTATCTAAATCAATAATTAATCACTTAATCACCTAATTAACCCCAAATTACATAATTTTTCCATCATTTTAGGGCTAAAAATTTACTTAAAAATTTCAAAAATGAAATTTAAAAAAATGACTTTATAGCACTGTTCTATATCACTTAAGTATTCTACAGAAAAAATTTGAGCTCCAAACTATACTCTTAAGCCTATTTATTTCTAGTTCTAATCATACTTAGTTTTGTTTAATTTATTAAGAATCCTATATTTTTAGACTTGATTAAACTTAATCACTATTTTTTCCTAAATCTACATATAATAAAACCTTAGAATAATAAATTTCATAATTTTCTGGGCAAAATAAATAAATTTAAGAAATTATATAAAATCAAAGCAGATGAGAAACTCACTCGGTCTGATATCTTTTGGGCTTCCAACATCGGTCCAAGTGTGTTGGTCGATCTAGGCGGTGGCGGTAGTGGTGGCGTTAGTGGTGGCTTGTTCCCAGGTGGTAATGGTGTATGAGTTTGGTTCACTAGCCCCTACTGCATAGATTTCCTTATTTTTTTCCTAACCTTAATTTTTCTCTTCCAATTTCGATGCTTTTAATTTTTTCTGACTTATAATTGTCCAAATGAGCTCTATAATTTTTTTCCTATTTATAGAGCTTTGTAATAATTATTATGTATTTAATTAGACAAGACATTGCCTAAATCCCTTAATTTTTGCCTTTTGTATTACTTGATTTTGACTGGTTAATTTTCTTCTTCACTTCCTGACTTGCTACGACTAAATCCACATCATTCCTTATTCCTTTGATTTTTTTTTTTATTTTTTCTTAATTAATTAATAATTTTTTCTTAATTATTTAATAAGTTTTTAGCCAATTTAAGTAATTTCGCGTATTTTTATCTACACGTAAATACATGTAGGGTACATGTGAATATTCCTAATTATTATTTAGGTTATTCTATGATTTTTAGTATACATATAATTTATCTTTAGTAATTTATTAGTTATTAGATTACACTTTTCGCCTTTTTGATAATTAACAATTATTATACTTAAAATTTGAAAACTTTATAATTTCTTATTTTATTACTTATTTTCTTAAATTCAAGTTTACCGGGTTATTTTTACTAATATTTCTATCTATAGTTTATTATTTAAGTTTGATCGAATTCTTTAACCAATCGTCCTAAACTTTATGTACTAAATTCAATCCTACAGTCATTTGGCTTAACTTTAGGGCTTACAATTATAATTAAAGAATTTATCTCCAATTCATATATGATATTTTTAAATTCTATAAATGATAAACTTCATTCCCATTCGCTACAGATTCTATGAGTTTTGTTTAATATCATACAAATTTGAAATAATAAAGATAGAAGATGTTACTTTTTTTATACGACAAATTTTATTATAGATTCCACAGGCTTTGCTATAGGTGGAATAGGTTTTATTATGGTAACTCCTTTAATATCATATAAATTTGAAATAACGAAGATAAAAGATGTTATTTTTTTTATACAACTAGTTTTACTATAGATTCCAGAGGCTTTGCTATATGTTGAATAAGTTTTATTATGATAACTCCTTTAATATCATATAAATTTGAAATTTATAGAAAAATACATTCTACATGATACGTTATACCTGTATAGGTTTTACGGTGATTTCATGATAACATAAGATAGGTTTCGAGTTTAAAATTTATAATAAAACTTATCGTATAAAAAAAGTGACATCTTGTATCTTTATTATTTCAAATTTGTATAGGCAATTCTTATGGTATAGGTTTTATTGTGAAACTTCCTTTAATATCATATAAATTTGAAATAATGAAGATAGAAGATGTTACTTTTTTTATACGACAAGTTTTAGTATAGATTCCACAGGCTTTGCTATATGTTGAATAAGTTTTATTCTAATAACTCCTTTAATATCATATAAATTTGAAATTTATAGAAAGATACGTTCTAGATGATATGTTATACCTGGTAAATCTTATAGGGTATAAATTTTAGGGCGATTTCATGATACCATGAGATAGGTTCTAAGTTTAAAATTTGATAATTGCCTCATAGAGTAGGGTAGAAATAGTCATATCATATCCACCATGTATTCATCCATTTTTTTATATACAAAATATAACTCCTCTTATCTAAAAATTAAAATAAGATGTGCACTAAATCGGTTATATTGTATCTATTATTATAAATAAAATCAACTTATAATGGTGATGTGTAAGTATTAATAAAATTTATATATATATAATAAAAAAATAAATAGTTTATAAAACATTAATTACCTTAAACACATTATATATATATATATAATTTATTGATATTTACGTTTTATGTATATAAATCACGTTTGATGTAATATTAGATAAATATTTTCGATGTGCATATCGTTCTATGAACTTTATCTCAGAGTAGATTAACTGGGAACAATGGGAGATGAAGAGATAAGAATCAAGATGACAAATTGACAATAAATAAAATAACTACGATTTATCGGTGTCCACACATTTTGGTGTCTTCGAGGTGGCTTCTACACACAAATATTTCAAAATCAACAAACGAACAAACAGCATACGACAACATGCTCATACATACACCAAAAACGAAAGGAATATATGTATATATTACCTTTCACTTTGGCCTTATCTTTGTAACTGACGCCGTCAAGGCGTCAATGCGTTCTTGGCTCACGTAGTGCCAATTGCAGTCATGGCTATACAAGCACAATGGTGAGAGAATAGACGCCGTCTAAAACAATACAATCCATCGGGATGTTACTACGCACAAATTGCCATAAAACGACTTAAAAATAAGTCTAAAAAGCACGATAGCACTACATTAAAAAATTATACTGGCCCTAGAAAAATATAAAAGGTTGATAAGTATAATATATTATTAAAAAGTGTCCAATTAATACCATTAAAAAGTGTAAAAGAACACGTCCAGGTTTGTTTATAAACATATTGCAAAGACGATTTATTTTTAAAAACGCACCATCCATCCAACGGCTTCCACTTGTCCAGCAGAAATCTTTTTCTAATAAACTATTCTAAAGTGGTTCGCATTTTTGGGATTTACAAGACAAGTATAACCCGACTAACAGATCTATACAACTATTATTTTTTTCCTCTTCTGTCTATTTTTAAGGGATTTACAAGACAACTAAACTACAAAAACTAACACTAGGTATTGGTTTTTTGTGGTTGGTTCTCGGTTGTCTTTGAATAAAGGTTACTATGAGTTAAAATAAATAATGGGAGGTACTTAGCAATGCCATTAGTTAAACTTTAGTTACATTTACTTGAAGTACTTTAATAAGTATCTTAAAACGATGATTATGGATTCGTATTTTCGCTTCTACTTTTTAAAATTATCTCTTTTTTTTTTTCCTTCTTTTACAGATTTCATCCAAAAACGATAGAAATATCAAATATTAGAGAAAACTGTAAAAAGTTCTCCAAACTTTTAACTTCAACATGAAAATATCTCCAGACTTATAATGTGTGCTTTAATGTATCTAAACATTTATAAATTGAGAAAGTTAAAGGTCATTTACATTTTTTTTTTCTTTTAAGGAATTACAGTGAGGTCAAAGTTTAAATGATATTAAAAATACACTTTGATAAGTTTAGAGAGTATATATTTATTAAGGTCAAAGTTGAAGAGATTATTTGTAAATTTTGTAGGTTATTTCTAAAGAGCTTAAGAGTTTTTAATGTATATTTTGCAAAGTTTAATAGTAAATCCGCACCGTATATTTTATGTAAACAAATTGTTTCTTGCTTGTCGCGGTCCGTCTACACTTCTGGCGCCTGTGATTAAATATAAAAACCCACCTATTATAAGGTTAATCCTTGAAAACTTTGACATACATTTAACATGTGAAAGCAATATGTCATTCGAGTGGATCTATGTCAATATTTTTTTCATCTCTAATTGTTTTCATTAGAGTTATGTCGCATGCCGCTACCTAATATAAGTTGCAACGAATAACATTTTATAGTTGGATTAGCTAGCTATGAATCTATATATCTCCCCACACATATATGATTTAAAATGGATTGGATCCATCTAATTTTACTTTTTTGATACTTTTTAAATTTACTCTTTTAAGATATTTCTAAGTATAACTAATGATTGAAATAATAAGAAATGAAATGATATCATGATGATATTATAAAGTCTTTTAAAAATTTAGACAATTTTTTATGATAAATTTGGGAAAATAGAGAAAAAAAAAATTTAAAAGATTTGAATCCAATGTGATTGGAGGTGTCCTTCGAAATAATCAAGCAGACTCTCATGCATCCAAAACACTCTGCATGCATGGTTCGATAAGCTCTAACGTGATTACTAGATTTTAAAGGTTGGGTCCCAATTCTAAATTTATTAAACCCATAAGGGTAGTTTATAAAGTATAACTTCATAACTACCAGCCTGCAATTTCTACAAAGACCACATATTCTAGGTTCCATAGTGTATTCTTTAATTATATGGGTCTACTATTCTCACCCTGTAAATAATCCAAATAAATATAAATAAATTTTAACTAGCGGTAAAAAAAAGTCAACTCACTTTACAACCTTTAATTGGTCAGATAGTTAAGAAATAAAATCTTGAAATGGTCTCATAATTGATGAAATTGGAGTTTCAATTTATCTTTTTTGTGAATTGAGACTTGTATTTTGAAGATTACTAGTCTCAGGTATAGCTAGCCACCATAAGAACCAACGTTTTTCTTTTTTTCTTTTTTTTTTTCATTTTAACATGTATGTCAAGAATGAGAATTAGTCTTCTATGGGTACTTGGCAATTTGCAAGTTCAATAGAGCACAAATTTTTAGATATTTTCAAAGTTTAAGTTAATTGATTTCAATTTAAATATTTAGAAAATCATGTTTTAGGCTAAGACCCTATTCTAATTACTATGGACCTAATCACCTCTTTAATAGAACAACTTAACTAGTGTAGATTTCACCAGTATATGTGAACATAGTCTTGTAATAAACTAAATTTATACGTATTATAATATCCTTTACATGATAAAAGAAGGAATTCTAAATCATTGAGGTATCTTTTGGTGTAGCGGTTCAAAGTACGTTAAAACTCCAACTCTAAAGTAAAGCTTGCTTGGGTTGGAGCAATCTCAGGATTAGTGACCCTCTTAGGAAGGTATTACACCAAATGATAAAACTGTGCAGCATTACATGTTAAAAAGGATAACACCTCAGTGAGATGAGTTTTGGCCGGGTCATTTCAGGTAGTATCAGAGCACTTTATCAACCAAAGGGCAAGTCTTTACTTGATAATAGTCTTAGACTTGTATAACAAAATTAATAAGGACATTAGTTTTGTAAGAGGAGTGGATTGTAATACCCTTTACATATTATGAGAAGGAATTCTAATTATTAAAGTACTTTTTGGTATAGCAGCTTAGAACATGTCAAAACTTTAAAGTTAAGTGTACTCAGATTGGGTTAAACCCAGGATAAATGACCTCTTAGGAAACTATTACACTAAGGGACAAAATTGTATGACGTTCCATGTCAAAGTAAACAATACTTTGGTAGAAAGAGTTTCGACCGAGTCGTCTCATATATCAGTAGATTATTATGATTGTATGTACTAATGAGGTAGGTGAACCTAGAGCTAGCAATTAAGGACCTAAACACAATAGATCCTGACACTAGATGATAAGATTTTAATGGGTTAGTGTATGAAAAAAATTGATACTAAACGCAAACAGGTTAAACCTGTTTAAATATAGTTAAATTCGTGTTCAGGTTTGGGTCAATCTTTCAGACCCATACACGAGATACAAATATATTCTTTCATATTTACATTTTGTTGCATAAATTATTTTTTTCTAAATTAGAAATCTTAATTAAAGGTATTAAATGCTTTTAGTTATATATTCTTTTTACTGCATTATAGTTTAAATGGCCAAAAAATCATATACTCATACGTAAATTTTTTAACTGTCCTTTTTAAAAATCTAATAGATAATATGATAAATTTTGAAATTAATGATGATAGTAATAGTGATAGCAATACTAATATCTATTTACGTCATTATTCTACTTAATTTGGTGTTGTTATATAACTTCAATTTAATAATGTCATATACTTTTCTTGTAGTATTGTAATTTAAATATACAAAAAATTACAAACTCATATGTAGATTCTTTAACCGTCTCCCTTAAAAATATGATAAATAATGTGATAAATTTAGAAATCAATACTCGTAATAATATTAATATCTATTTAATCTATTGTTCTACTTGATTTAGTGATGTTCTATAATTTAAATTTTTAGATTTTCTACATTTTGTATGATTTTGTTTTACTAAAATTTTTGTGATTTATAATTTTATATTAAGTATAAACATATTATGTCATTTGTCTTTATAAAATTTAAATATTATTATTGTTTTTTTTTCATTATATTTGTAAATATTTTATAGATTTAATTATAATTTTTTAATTGATAAATGATATCAAACTTAAAATAAATGGGATACGATATAGTAATACAAATCGTTAACCCTAATATAAATGGTCTAACTTGAACATGAGATATACTAGGTCAAAAATTTAGGTTTTCATAAACAATTAATAACACGGATCATCATGGGTTCAGGTTTTTCAAATAAGATCACATTTAGATAGAAAAACAAGATATGACACGATAATATGAATTGTTAAATATATTCATCCGAAACTTACTCACATTTTAAGTAGTAGAACCTTGCAAGATATTGCATGGCTAGAAAAGATTAGATAGTTCTAAATTTTTGGAAATTCTCGAAATATTATAGCCTCTTATTTATCTTGGGATTTAAACTAGTACCTTGTGTATCATTGGTTAGGTTATCCTATGTAGCATAGATTTTATTACTAGGTTATAAGTTTCAATGTAGCATACATTTTATCACCCCAAGTAGTATTCCTTAGCATCTACCTTGTAAAATAACTACAGTAAATAGATTTTTTTTTTTTCCAAAGTATGGTAAATAGAGTTTGAAAATGACATGAATATTGTGATTATTGAACATAAATGGTTGCGACAAGTATTGAAAGCTTATGCAGAAACGAATTCAAGCCAATTAACATAAATAAATAAATAAACAAGTTAATTTACTAGTTCTTAAGGTTCCAAACATTAGGTTGAATGGAGTAATTCTCTTATTATTTCATCCCATAATCTCATGACTCATATTAAAATAATAAAAATTTACATACCTTAAAATCCTACTTCATAAAAACGCAACAGGTGTCGAGGAGCCTTTATTGACGGATGGTAATATGACATTGACAAGTGTGTGATAATTATAAAGAACATGGTCTTTAGTTCCAACACGCTTACTTAGACGAGTTACTAGATTCCTTATACGTGAATGATTGAAGTAGAGAAGGTGGACATCACTGATGTCGTTGGATTGCAATTGCCACTTTGGCTGTATTTGGGCTCTTCATATATCAATAGAATGTCTACCGGTACTTCCCAGCAGATAGGTTGAAATGTTTCTTCCCATAGAAAGAATATTAAGAACAAGCGTAAAAATTAGAGATGAGGTACCTAAATCTTTGTAACTCAAAATATCCCTAAAATAAAAATGAGGGAGTCCTAATAATTGGGGTACATTTTAATATAATGATCTAAAGTTAATTGGATCTTCAAGGTTAAATGTATTCAGGGAAAGGGAGAAATAAGTGACTTTCTAGGAAGTAATTATACCAAAAGATAAGATTGTGTAGCATATGATGCGAAAGCATATAGTATGCCTGTGAGAGAAAATTTAATGAGTTGTTGCAAGTGATATTAAAGTAATTCACTAGCCCAAAAATGTAGAATCGTTACTTGGTGTGCTCTCAAACCCATGTAACAAAATTGATGAGTAGTTCTACAGTTTTTTTTTTTTTTTGGTTAGGGGGGTGGGTTGGGGTGATTGTAGTATCTCTTAAAAAAATGTGAGAGAATTTTAATTAATAAGGTGTCTTTTGATGTAACGACTTAGAGTCTATTGAAACCTTAAGGTTAAGCATGCCTAAGAGAGAGTGATGGATGACCTATTGGGAAACAACTATATCAAGATACAAAATTGTGCGACATACTACACTAAAGCAGACAATTACATATATTAATTACTACTTCATAACCTTATGACTCAATTATCATAAGCATGGGTTATGTTGTTGTTGAACTTGTAATCTAGATTATTTGTACATTTGGCTTAAATTGCTTCTATAAGTTGATAAAACCTATAATGAGTTGTTTATAAAACATCCAAGCATGTCAAGTTGACTTAGCTTTCTTGAGATAGTCAATTGGAAGGTTAAAAAAGAATAGGCTTGCTAACTGCCACACCTAGGTCACCACTCAGAGTTAAAGGATGAGGCCATTTTAGGTTTTGTTACTAAGTGCAAGGTTAGATAAATATCCATAGGTTCTTATTGTTGCAATAAGTAGAGAAATTTACAATATGAAGTGCATCTATCCATGTATTACACATGGCATGAGTTTGATTAGTCATTATAAGGCTAATCTTGGTAACTACCATTGGAATGATTTTGAACCTTTCCTATGGTTGGACATTTGATGTTTATTTAGAGTTTAACAATGGCTCTTATGTTTTGACTAAATTTATGGATTTGGATATGGTAGAGATCTTAGACAAGAGAGATCTTTGAAAGGTTTTGTGTTTTATTTAGGGATTGTGCTATTAGTTGGAATACCTTATTTCAATGTATTGTTGCGTTTGTAGTTTAGAGGCTAAGTTCATAGGAGTTACGGAGCTTGTTAAAGAAGCAATGATTTAGAAGATTAGTCTCTAAGTTTGTCATTTATGAGAGCTCTATTATTTTATATTGTTGCAATTAGAGTGCTATTCATCTCAAAGGATCCCATACATCACGAAAGGATAGAATATGTAAATGTCCAGTGTTATTATATGTGTGATGTAGTTGGTGAAAGGCATGTTGTGATTAAGATCAGTACTCATGAGAACTTGAATTACATGTTGACAAAGAGTTAGCCAAGTTAGAAGTTCAACCAATGCTTTGAATTAATTTATGTGGTTTATAAACTAGAGTTGGCCTATAGTGGACTTTGGTAAGTATTTGAATGTCATTGTTTATCACCATTTTGTTTTAAGAATTTTTTGTAGTTTACATAGAGCACTTGGTTTCATATAGAGTACTTTTAGAAATTTAACCTAAAGTAGAAGTTCCTTGGATTAAGGGTTAAATCCTTTATGCATTAGCTCATGAAGATGGTAAGACTCATCATGAGTTCCTCATCCTTATTATGTATATATATATTTTCAGGAGGGAGGTGGAATTATTCTTGCACGGGGTTAGGGTATTGGAACATTAAAGTCAATCTAGTCACTTAGATTAGCATGAAAAAGATATTGGTTAATGGATATGCCTACTAAGGAGAGATTAGCCAACTGTCATACATAGGTAGTTAACTAGGGCATCTAATGTTTGACTATCAACCGTAGGTGATTGATAATAAGCTAGTATAACTTCTATTACTTTCTTATATAGTCAATATTTTGTTTTGAACTCATGTATATTTATAAAAAACCTTATAGAAATTATTAGAAACTTTAGGGTTTTTCATAAAAGTAGTTGACATTAGGGCTTGTTTTATGCTTTTTGAGAAATATTACTCTTTGTAACTCAATTTTGTCCTCTTAATTTATAATAATGAGTTATTTCTTTTTCTTGGGGTTATTTCCCTTTTAATTAGGCTTTTTGCACGTGAGATCTTGGTGCACTTCCCTTTTCTTTTTTGTTAACCATTATCTATTATTGATTGTTTGTCATTGCTTGGTTGCTTACTTGCTATTTTATTAATCCATAGTGCTTGTGCATAACTACTCATTAGAATACATATTCATCTATGATCTCAACTTTTGGTGCATTTATCTCAAAAAAGAAAAACCTCAAATTTTTTATGATATAAATATCAATGATTATTATTATTTTTTTCAATATGAGGTCACTTTTTATATTGTATTGATATCAAGTGTGTATGTATATATATATATATAATGAGTGTACCCATATCACCATCCTAATATATATTCGATAATTATATATATTGACTATAAATAATATAAAATAGAATATCATATTAATAACTTTAGAGGCTTAATGTGGTTTAGGCTTGACCTAAATGTACTTTTTGGTAAGTCCTTAAGCTAGTGATAGGGACTAAAGAATTAAGCTCATTCACTAAAGATGTCTTGTAGAGTCATTGCTTAAAAAGCTTGGAATAGAGATCCCTGAACTAATCTAATTGTTTTCAACCTTTCCTAGCAAGTTCCTACACTAAGCAAACTTGAGCATAGGCTTAGACTATAAGAAGCCTAAGAAGAGGGATATATATTACATGTCATTTGTTACTCATTAGAGTTATAGCAGATTTTTTGAGAATTCTTCTCATCCATCTATCACTAGAGTCATCCAATGGAAGAAGATGAGCTCTAAAAATCTATAAACAAGTACCTCTTCCTCCTTATTTGATGGAAGTCAGAAGATCACTCGAACACTAATGTGCTCTTGAAATTTAGCTCTCAAGGATTAAGAACTAAATCAAATAGAGAATGTTTAGTATTTACTCACAAGAACAATGAAGTCGATATTTCAAACTGAAGCATAGCTAGCTATAGAGATCACTTATTCCTCCTCTTACTTTTCTATTTATTCACATCTTTTCATGTATCATTAACCCAAAACATTTCTATGAATCAATCTAAGCACGATATTGTGTAATATGCATGTGACTTATTACCAATAACGTCACATATATGCATGACTAAATGTTGTGCATAATTATACTATTATGCAAGTATCATCAATTGTTAAAGAAATATGTCATAAAAAAATTACATCATCTTATCCCCTTCAATCATTAATCTAGAATCTAGTTATGTTATTGAATATTGATTATGATTTCACCTAATTATCTAATTCAAAATGGATAATAATCAATCAAGGAAAATTTAAGTTTGGTAACTTCGAACCAATGTGTATAGGGCTGGCAATTTAAGACCCAATCGATAAATATGGACACGACATGACATGGTTATAAATGGGTTTAAGTAAACAAAAATCATCAAGAATACTCAACAAGTCACACCTGGACATGACATGTTTGTATTTGTGTTTGGGACCTATATCTATTTATGAATTTGTTTATTTAAAAAGTCTTGTAAATGGGTTATAGGTTCAACCCGCAAACTCATTTACTATTAATAATGCTTACATTTGATTTTATCTCATTCTTATTTTGTCGATCACCCATACCAATTTTTTTATTTTTGTATTAGACTAGAGTTTCTTCTATTCATTTTGGCTTTTATTCTTCTCACTTCCCAGTCGTAACATTTACAAAACTCACAAGCTCCTTGTTCTCTATTGTCTACTCATCTTCACAAGTCGCAAAATAAAGGTAATTTCACTTTGCTTATTTTCTACTCTTCTGCTTTCTCAATAAAGATAATTTCACTCCTATTTTATCATGTCCTCAGTAATCATACTTGTTCATTATATTCTATTTTTCCAATTCCATTTTTGAAAATTTTTTTATGAAATATATTTTGTTGATATGAATTTTTTTTAATAGATTCTTTGATTATCTCCCTTAAAGATCTTATAGAAAATGTGATAAATTTGGAAATCAACATTGGTGGAAGTATTCTTTCAAGTCATGGTTATATTTAATTTAAAGATGTTATGTAACTTAAAAAATAGGATTTCCTATTTTGTTTAAACTTTACTTCATTAAAACTTTTTTTTTTTGTTATAACTTTATGTTAAGCATTAATATCCTATGTAATTTTCATGTTTATAGAACTTAAATATTATTATAGCCCTTAACACTCTTTGTATCTATAAGTGTTTCTTTAATTTATTTCTAATTTTTCAATTGATAAACTAGCCCATATAGACATGAGACATGCTGATTAAAGGGGTTAGATTACGCGTTTAGGATTTTAAATACAATTAATATGGGTTGTGTTGTGGATTTATATTTTCTATACACAAACTCATTTAAATACGAACGTGAAACATGATACAATAATACGGATTGTCAACTTTAAATGTGTATTATCTAGTAACCTAGTTAATCTAAAATTGAATTAAATGAGAAAACAATATATGTTGTATTATATGACAACCCATCTCGAACATAGACATAGAATTGGATGATAATTTATGTATAATCAAGCAAGCACCGTATCCCAAAATATCAATATAGTATAATATATATAGGGGTCATGGTCATGTGATAAAAAGTTGATGATTCATCATACGAGTGTTCCACACCAAAAACAATATTTCTAAGCTGTGTTTGAAAATTTCGTTTATGCTAGGTTTATTCGTACTTATCATATATCTACCTCGTGCATATGTTTAAAATATCATGTTTGAAAATAATTATCTATAAACTGCTTTATGTATATCTAGTTATAATTATGATAGATACGGTGAATATAAAACTTTTACTAAATAAAAATTCACATATCTTTACAGTAAAATAAATATGTCATGTTTACAAATTAAATGGGCTAATATATTCTTTCAAGAGTAAAATATTGAACAAGAAGTTGGGAGTAGGGGTTTAAGCTATTCATAGATATATTATTAGGGGATTGGAGAGACGGGGTATTCTAGTTAGTATCCTAAAGAGATCATTCAGGTTGATTTGATCTCATGTTCGATGTCAAGTACGAACATGCTACGTGAATATTACCAGTCATCGTAACTGATTCTACCTCCTGATTTCTTGGTTTGCTTGTGAAAAACAGCCTCGACATGGATTTTACTTTTTCTAATCTTTCTTTTCCTAGTTAAATTAAATTTTGTAGTTTCATTAAATTATATTGTTAATTCTCTTGTCTTTATCAATCAATACCATTCTGCCATGTGTCATACAAAAAACGATTCATTGGGTATTACACATACACTATGCTTACATGCATCAAATAAGTACTAATCAAATTTTAAGATATATAATAGTAGAATAGGTAGTTTTTAAGACAACTATTGTTGGTGTACTATGATATAATATAATATATATTTAAATTTTATTTTTATTTACCTATATCTAATGAATCTTTATCATGTTGCACCAATTGTCATTGTATTTTCTCTAACACTGTCCTAATTTACTTTGACTCTAGAACTAAATTTCAATTTCCTTCTATTTTTCAATTTCTGATATTTTCAAATAAAAGGATAACATTATATATATATGGAAGCAATTCAAATTTCAGTTCTCCATACAAATATTCATTTACAAGCATACCTTTTTAAACCTTAAGGGCTTATAGGGAAGAAATGGATTCCTTAAAGGAGTTCTATTACATTATTTATTTCATTGAATTGTAATTTTTGAATTTTGCAATTTAGTGAGAAAAGGAGCCCCACTGTCCCTCTTCTTCTTGTTGTCCAAATCTACCCAAAGCACTCTTGCACCACAACCCAACTAATAACCACCAAGACCTCGATCTACCACCACCATTGAAGCACTCCTACCCATTCAAACAACAATCAAACTTGAATAACCATGAAAAAGCATAGAAATAAGAATCTCACTCCAAACATAAGAATCACATCCCATTCATAAACCTCACTCCAAAAAGACCTAGAAGTGCCTTGAACCATTGTCTTTAACCCCAAAAAACAACAATTACACTCTTACCATCATCTTCAATCGAAAAGTACCTTTGACCATTGTCTTCAACCTAGAAATAAGACTTTCACTCCAAAACTAATAAAGTTTGTAACTTTCGCACCATAACTTGCTACTATCGACTTCCATACCCAACAATGAACTCACCATCCACACCTTACCACCATTACTTTTGAACACAACCACTATCTATGTTGCTACACGTAGACCCACTAGCATAATTATAACCACCATTTACTATTGTAAGACCCAAGTTCAACCGATCTAAGTCAAGTGTATGGTGTTCATTGGAGGTAGGTTGTTGGCAATGCACATGTATTTTTATGTAAGTGTTGGTCCATGTAATTGTAAGTGAAGGTATGTGCTGTTGTGTAGAGTTAACGTTAGGGTTAGAGAGAGGGATCGAAGAGAGAAGAAGAGAAAATGATGGAAAATAAGTTTTTAAGGTTACAAAAAAGATTAGGCCTAAGAAAGAAGATGAGGGCAATTTAATCATTTGATCTTTATTATGGGTCTATTCTTACTTGCTTTTTTATCAAAGTGAATAACATAATAGTAATTTACACCCTTATTTCATTCTTAAGAAATTGAGATTTCATTCCACCCTAATTCCATTAAGAGAAATGGACAAACTATAATTTCTTTAGTAAACTTGAAATTTTTCTTTTTCTGTGATTAACTTGCAATTGTTAATGAAAGTCAATTTAAATGTATGACTAAGTTTTTGCTTTAGTTATTATATATTATTAGGACTTGTTTTATACATTTTGCTTAGAAATAAAAAAATTATTTTTGCATAATTATTTTAAAGTATTCGTTTTAATTTTTGTTACAAGTGTTTAACAAATTGAAAACAATTGTAGAAACATGTTTTCCAAATAGAGTTAATAGTTATATTATACCTATTTTATAATTTTTTAAACGATAAGCAAGTTAAATATGTACATAAGATATACTTATTTAATGGGTCACTATAGGTACGGATTTTCGAACTCAGACCAATAAATAGGTCCTGTTAACGGTGGAGATTTTCAAATACAAACACATCCATTAACACAAATCATCAACACCATTTGGAGCTTCACTTTCATCTATATATTTGGGAATCCATTCTAAATTGGAGTTGCATGGAAGTTTGAAAACATATTTGAAAACATATTTGAATATATATATATATATATATATATATATATAAAATGAAATACAACAGGCAGTTCACATCCAAATCTTAATCGGTTTTAGAATACCTATGCTAGCAAATTAAGGCTCGATTGTCGATTAATCATAAAGAAGTTGCGTTTCCAATTTTTTGTTCTTTTGTGGCTAATTGATTTTAGAATACATATGTTAACAAATAAATATCTATCCATTTTTTATGTTCATTGTCGGGTCTAAAAACATGTTGTATAAGATTCAACGGAAGAAAGAATACATCCAAGTCCACATTAAGTACCTATTCTTGGATTTTTAAACAAGGCAAGAAAGACTTTTGGCCAAAAAAAAGAAAGAAAGAGATATTATTATTTTTCATGTCAATCATGAATTACTTATGTACTCAAAAATGAAAAGAAAAAAGGAATATATCCATGTACTTTTTATTTATTGCACCTTTTTTTTTTCTTTTTTCTTTCCTCCAACTATTATACATAATACAACTATGAAAAAAGAAAAATTGAACTTAATTTTTCTCAGTTATCGGAATAGACTAAAATTATGCCTTTTGATTCAACAGATTCCTCTTTGAGTTTCCTTTTCATGAAGTTGCCCTTCCATATCCAATTGGATACGCAACTCACGTTCATAAAACTTTATTTCCGATTTTAACCTCCGAATCCCACATCCTAATGTATAAAATAAGATCTGTATGACGAGTGAAGCGTCCAAACTCCAATCATCGTTCTCCCTTTCCAATATTCCCAAACTTGTCAAGGCTGACTTGAACTTATTTTGCTGGGATTTTTTGAGCAAATGATAATATTAGAAAGAAACGTACTAATTTATAATCTTCTAAATTTTAATTATTCCCAACAACGTTTGGAAAAATTTAAAATAGAACCAAAAAGTTGCTGTAAAATCTAAAGACACATTTCGTTTAATACCCTTAGGAACGACTGAAATGTTCTGAAGTAAAAATATGATTTGAAGCTGCCATTTGATTTTATTTTTTTATGATTTTGGATAAGCAAAAATTTAACTGATTAATTAAAATCATTTTATTTTCTTTCTTTTTTTTCTTAGCATTGAAATAATTTTTTATGATCTTTATCAACTCTTAACACAACATCAATACTTACATTAACCTAGACATTTTATTACATTTTGCTGTAAATTGCCACCATTTATTTTCCCCTTATTTCCACCCCCACTCCAAATATCAAAAGATTTTGTTTATATGTTGACCAAATTTAAATTGGAGCCGTATACATGAATTAGCAGATTAACAACAAAAGATGATGAGCTTCTGGGGTGAGGATGGTGCAGAATCATGTAATTGGCAAGCTTAGCGTTCTCTTATTTATAGCAATATTATAGATACTCGTAAAATAGTATCAATTTGATATTACAATTATGATACATTTTATATGTAGAAAAGAATTCTGTTGATCAGTACATCTTGTGATACTTTATAGCATTCAACAGGAAGAAAATTTAAAACTTTTTTATGAAATGATTCTCGATGCTCAATGCATTAAAGGGTCAAAACTTTATACCATTGGGCATATATGTCGATTGAACTCGAATAGCAATTATTTTTTAATGAATAAAGTTCACTTCTAGTTATTGTGAGGAAAAAAAGTAAGAAGTAAATGGATACATTTACTAAAACAATAAATGCAATAGAAAAGGTAAAATGCATTTAATGGGAATTTAACCCCTAACCTTATACTTACAAAATCATGCATTCAACAACTTAGTCATTTCTATCACCATATTTGTTTTTGCTATTTAGTATAAATAGAATACTTATTTTTATCCTTTTTAAATAAATTATAATAATTGATTCTTTTTTCCAAACTTTAGGGGAGAGTGTAGTGGATGGACATGTCTCTCTCTTGGTATAATGAAGCTACCTAATTGGCTATCCTATTAGCTTTTAGGACAATGTTGTAAATAACCATCTATTACAAGACTAGGCCATATTCCTAATCTCCTGCACAGATGCCATAGAAGCCCAATGACTACACTCAAAGCCACATTAACACCTTTAATTAGCTAATATCTTTCCAACCTTTATCACATGCAAAGCACACAATGAGACACGACCCAAACTCTTACAGGAGGTAGCACCAACAAAGCTTATGCCTCTATCTCTTCTACATGGAAACGCCGGATAATTATCGCAAAGTTACCTAGTATCTTGCTTCAACTGTCATGCATCACTCTATGCATAGCCACATAATTCTCTATTAACACCAATGAATTGTCCAAATTATCTTTAGTGAAGGGTTGTGTAGGCTTTTTTTGTAAAACATCCTTTGACCTACTGTAAAGCTTCAAAATTGAAAGTTTATCATCGACACAATTCTCCTCTACTTAACTCTTTCTAAATTAAACCCTAACCTTACATATCATAGTTTTAGGGTCAACTGCTCCTCCTTTAAACTCAATACGACATCTCTCCTTTGATATATTCCATGCCATTAAACTCATTTAGCTCCATCTACACACATAGTCCTTCTATATTGTTTTATTGAACTAGTCAATGAATCGACTCACCTTCAATTTGTGGATCCTAAGGCCCAACCATGTTGCCTTTGCTCATCAATAAGTGAGAAAAACGTGCCTAGCCATCTTTATTTTATCATAAAAAGGATGAGGAGGTGTTGGAGTTGCCGTTCGCTTTTGTCATCGTTTCATTCTAAAGAGAGTACTCGAATCCATATGTCATAAGAAGTATTGGATTTTCAGTAAAGTGTACACTTTCCAAATTCTCTTGTACTAGCTTTTTTTAGTGGAAATAGAGGATTAAGGATTCAATAACTGAATATGTGTTTTGCTTCTCTTTTATGCTTCAATGCTTGATCTTTTCTATACAAACACTTTATTTATTATACAGGTAGATAATGGAGTCTTTGTGATTTGACTAATTCAAAAGTATCCCTTAAACATATACTACTTCATCCTCTTCTCCCTCTGTATTTTCCTCTCTTTTTTTTAACCAATCAAACAACTAGATGATAACATTACTCAAAAAGCCCTGAAAAGAGGGTAATCAATACAAAGTTGTATCAACTAACAAAAGAATATGTGAATATCAAATGTATAAGAGGGGAGTGGGGTCTAGTCACCTAATCAACATAACACATCAGCTACCTAATCCATGACTTTACTAGATGACCTTCTAACTAAAGGCAATGAAATAAAAGAATATTTAGCGAGTTAAACCTTAATATAAGATACACCAGGAAAAGAAAATCAAGAAATGACAAAAGAATCCACAATGAGACTATGATAGACATTCAATGCATCCATCTCTAAGACGAACTTAGGCCTGTCTTTATTTAATGCCCATTTAATTGCTCCTAAAACAGTTGAAGCTTTTGCTTGTTTTGAGTCTAAGACAACATCAATAAAAACAAAACCATCTATCAAAACTCCTTTAAAAGCCCTTGCAATAACAACCATGGAAGCTTCCCTCTTACGACCATGAAAGGAAGCATCAACACTCAACTTAAAAAAACCTTATGTATGAGGCTTCAAATGATTTATCAATCTGCTATCCAATTCAAGAGCTGTTCCATGGACTCTTTTACAATTAACAAGATTGCAATCGGCTTGGACCACTTTGTGATTACACAAACATTTCCTTAAAGTACAAAAAATTGTTCAATCTTAAGACCCTACAAGATATTACACCCCACCACTGCTACATTTACAAAATTGTATCTGCATTATCAAATAGTAAAGAAGTGACATTTGCATTACCATTCAGAAAGTGGGGGCTTTTGTATGGGTTTTGTTCATTAACATTTAACTTTAGCCAACCCATTCACAATGCACTATTGGGTTGATCTTTTCATGCAATTTGTCGTTTTCCTAGCTTATTGAGACTTACTTTAAAGCTTACCCATTGCAATTTTTCCCCTCTCATTAGTGAATAAAAAATTCCTTATAGCTAGAGAAGGATTGTGAGTGGTATTTTTGAAAACCAATTGGCACTATTCTTTCCATATACACCACATAAGCAACAAAATGTCAACATTGAGGCTTCTTACATCTTCAACCCATCCTCCATGTAGCAGTGCATTAACCCATCTATTTATGGAGCTTAACTTTTCAACATCAACACTAATGCTAATATCTTCAAACCACACCATCATAGCCTAATCATAACACATAATAAATGCTCTATCGTATCACTACAGCCATAGAATTTACACACATCATCATTAATAACATGCCTTTCTACAAGATTAGCATAAGGTGGAATAAAATTCTTATAAGCTTATTTGGCAAAGTGCTTGACACGTAGGGTAGATTCATTATTCTAAATGATAATCCAAAAAGATTTAAGAATTAAGTAAGATAAATAAGCATGTACCAAGTTTTCATTCATGATGACATACCTTCCAATGAATTTATATGCATATCTAACAGAACAAAATCCATCCTTGGAGTGAGGTTAGATCATATGATCTTCTACATACCTGATATTAGTCTTGACTATATAATTACCACTTGCTTTCTCTAGTTAAAGGAGGCCTCTATATTTTTGGTTTTTGCTCTTTTTTTTTTTTCTTCTCTTTTCAAGGTTTAATTTTTGGCATCTTTTTTCCAAACACATTACTTTCGTCTTTTTTTTTTCTTAGCTAGTACTCCATACATCAACTTCTTTTCAATATCTTTACAAACATATTATTTTCTTAATTTTTAATTAAAACTTCATCTTTAACCTAACTATAACCTACTTCCATAATGGTCAATTTTTTAACCCACCGTATTGCTTCCCCCTCATCTCTTCCCCTTTTAATCTTTAACTTGGTAAGAGCATTAGAAAATTCTAATAGAGATAATACAATAGCAGACAAGTGAGATATTAAATTAATACTTCTTGTCTAGTTCTCTGTTTTAATGTTATTGTAGGTTAGGAAATTGAGGCCTACGTCAAAGTCCTCTTGACATGCTTTTTTCATTTTGTAGCTCATGGCTTGTTTGTACTCAAAGCACCATCCTTACTAGAACCTACATGTATATCTCTATAAAAGCACCTAGATGGGCTTATTGTATTTCTTATAGAGTTTCATTTCGAGGAGGATTCTAGATAAAGGGTTGGCTAATTAGGGTTTCTATTTTGATAGATCTAGTTGTAGGCTGTTGCAAGGGGTGTTGCTTCAACTAAGGTGAATATGAGGTATTGCTGTTTGGTGGATCTATGTTAATGTTCATAAGTCTTCTTTTAGATTTTGAATTTGTTACCGTTTTAGTAAGGTTTTATTTCAATATTTGGATGGGATTTTTATTTACATACTTGTTGCTCTTATGTTGCTTTCACATTAAGCCACTTTTAAACTGCATTCACCATAAGTCTAGAACCCATGAGATCATCTTCAATTTTATCAAACTCATAAATTTTACTTTGATACGCTAGATAACCATAATTGATTGAACCACTAATCATTTAATCATCCATGGCTTAAAGTCACCAATTTTCTCCTCCCATTGCCTCTTATTCTACCACAAATTTATCTTCATTGGCTTATTAATAGTAGGCTTTACTTGTGTTTTTAAGAAAGCACTTGTTTCCTCTCTTAGAGATCTCAAACACTCAATTTTTTACACCTCTCCAATCTTATCATCAATGATTTGAATACTCTTCTCCATCATATTTTCTAATATTAGTCCATAAATTTGTATCTCAATGGTCAATTTTTTTTTTTTTTTTTTTGGAGATATATCATCCAACTTCCAGTATTTATGCTATTCCTCCATAATAAAACAATGACCTATCACTAATTAAGAGTTTTCCTTCATAATTTTCTCAACATGAGATCTAATTTTGAAACTCAATATGTACATGTTTATATAGAGATAAGAATTGCCTTCCATGTTTTTTTTACAATGCTTAAAATTGCTATCTTATTCAGAGATTTATCAACAATAATCTTAACTACTAAGAAGACTTCCTTCAATCTATTTTATATAAGTTGCACTAGCTCGTTAGCATCATCTAGTAGCACTTAGTCAATAGCAAGGCATAGAAAATCGATTACAAATGATGAGAGGATATTGATCTACGATAAGAATGCTTAGTCCATATGATAAATAACGGAAAAAGAAAAATATTATTTATACAAGGATAAGAAACAATTTTAGAAAGACCTAAACTATCACTATCATAACAATATATTTTTAATTTTTAGATATATATGAGAATCTTTCTTACTTTTCTGAAATTGTATTTATTGCTTTTCTTTTTCCTTTTCTTCTTCCCCAAACAGATAAGATGTGGTTAGTTTACTAGGAATGCGATTCAAAGACTATGGATTCATGATAGGTCTTTATTTTGATTAAGGAAATGGGTTCAATAATTGAAAATAATGTGCACGATCAGTAAAATGATGTAAACTTAGTTATGAAAATGCACACAAATATGATGTAAGAGTAAAAGATAAAAAAGAAAAAAAAAAGGAACACTTAAAAGGTGTGAAGGCTCTTTGATTGAGAAAAATCTCTCTTAAAGTAGAGGTTAGGAGGTTAGAGAGAAAGAAACTCAATAAAAAAAAATGTTAAATTACTACAATTAATATTATTCATTTTATATCAATCATTAATAACAACTAATCCTAGTAAATGCTAAAAACAAAAACGTAAATTTCTATAAAATTGAGGACCGGGAGTGTAATTAAGCATAAAGTTAGTTAACAATTAAAGAATTGTCTTTAAGTATTAATTTTTTTCCAATAAATATGTGTATGTTCAAAAGTGAGGGCGATGACTTTACCACAAAGGTTACCTTAAAGATTAATGAACTAATTCTAGGATAAAATTACACGAGAAAGGATAAACATTCATGGGTTAGTTCAAATAAAAGATGAACATTTCAAAAAATTAGTTCAAATAAAAGATGAACGTAATGTTTATGTAAGTAGTTAAAATAAAATATGTTGTAACAAAGTTGTTATAACCCCGTTTACAACTGAATATGTGGCATGTTAGATGGACATGAATACAATGAGTGGATTAAAATAATGATGTAGACATGTTTAGCAGTTTAAATCTAATTCGAAAAAATAAAGAAAAAACCCACCCAAATGAAAAATTGAAGCCAACTGCTAAAGAGTAAAAGATAAAAGGTAAAGTAACAAACATAAAGTTTTGTATTTGGAAAACGCAAATCCTCTCTATCAAAAACTCAAACTGATTGAGTTGATAAAAGCCTTACCCACAAAACCTTAATCAAGATCTTACTCGAAGCCCTAATCAGGATACTGTCAAAGCTATAATTTATGTGTTAAAATCAACGAGGCTTACATTGGTAAGTATTTGGTTCTTCTTATTCTCTTTCTCTCTCTCTCTCTCTCTCTCTTTTTTCCTTATTTGTTTGTTGTTCTATGAGTATAGTTAAAGTAAATAGCTATTGTATCCGTTGTGAAATGTTGATGCTTAAGTGATTTTTTGTAAAGTTGTTGGCTTTTCTATTTTTCTTTTCCTATTGGTCTTAGAAGAATGATTTTAAGGTCATTAGTTGGGGTTAAGATGATTTTTTCTCGAATGAATGTTTTTTGTTGTTCTTTGAAGAATGCTTTTTACTGTTTTTGAAAAGTGCTTTCCTTGTTGACCTTTAAAGTTATCAACTTTTGTTTTTATTGATATGTAGAGAATGAATAAAAAATTATATGTATTTTAACATTATATATCAACACTACCCATTAGGGTATAGAATTTGTTGTGTGGGCCTTAGGACATGTTTCTATTTTTTTTTATATTCAACTATGCTCACAATTGATGGTCCTTTTGGAAATTGAAAAAAGACAAAACATGTTTAATTGTTTTAATGAAATTCATCGGACCCTTTCTTATAGTTGGTATTGAAACCGGTTTTGTAACATTAGGTGTTGAAACCTATTTGTAACTATATTTGAATTTGGCCTTGTAGAGTAATGTGATAATATGAAAATTTTGTTGCATGCGAAGTCTATTCAAGTATTATATACGATCATGGCTCAAATTTTAGGATAAAAAAGTGAAAAGTTTAGTATTGCTATGGATCGTCACTTCTAATTTCAATTTTAATAATTAGAAAATGTAGAAGAGGGTAATGAAGCTAAGAGCAAAGAAAATATTGGTAGGAATCAAGAAAGGAAAGCCAAGTATATAATAATTATTGAACATGTTAAATAATAATTTACTACTTCCATCTCAATTGTAGACTTGTTTTTAGTATTACATGACTACCAAAGATTACTTTATTACTTCCATCTCATATGTAGGCTTTGCACAATCCCATTAGAAATATTTAAGATTATAAGTAATTTTATACGATAAACATGTATGGCCATCAAATCATGATAAGAAATTAGCTTTCAACCATCTTTTAGTATCATAAAACATACAATAGTATATGGACTAATAGCAATAAAATGCAAGCAAAAAATCAACCTTCATTCGTATATTTTGAATTGCTCACTGAAAACTACTACAACTACAACAATTAAACCATAGCCACTTATTAGAGCTAAAACATAATATAAGCACCTAACAAAACTGTTGTATACTTGAATCAACTAATGAGCCACCATCGTTCAACATCATCAAAAGAAGGACAACAACATTGCACAAAGAACTAGCCATGAAAAACCCAATCAATAAGTCAAGAACATTATCTTCTTCTCTAGCTTCAAACTTTTCTTCGTGCGAGCTAGTCGTTTGCTTACAACATTCAACTCAATTTCCATTACTTTATTTTTTTCACACCATCATCAGCAGTCAATGAGATATGCATGTTAGTTGGTCTAATGTCAACTCTACTGGCAAAGTTTTAATATCATCTCTTTAGTATAATCAAGCATTGGCAAGTTTACCCACTTGAAGGAAGCACAATGCCCTTTACTACTACGATGTACATAATTGTGAAATCTCCTCCTTGGGTTTCATTTTGTCCAACTGGTTTGTAAGGGATGAGTACAAACCACAAAAATAATATTTGACATGATTGCCACTATTTGATAAGTTTCCAATAGATGATGATGCTTTAGACTACTTCGAGGGGTTATTGAACCATTCTTTAGCTTTCTTCTTCCTCGTATTTTATCCACCATTTAGTCAAATCTACAGTTCCCTATGCTAAGCTATAGAACCTAATAGGAATCATAAAATAGTCAACACATAAACAAGACCAGTAACTTAAGACAAGGACTCGATCTTTGTATTAGAAAAACGCTACTTGTTGATTTAGAAACTAAACACGAATTAAGCTAAAGAACTTTTTTTTTTTTAAACCAGAATCTTCATGGATAAACTACCATAACTAGTGGTACTCAAATGTAAACAATAACATGAAGCAATTTGAAGAAATAGGCATCACCACCATACTATAAGCAAAAAAAATAAATAAATAAAGAATACAGAAAGAAGAAATTACTAAATGCACAATCAACTACAAAACAACACTACTCATTGTGATAAGAATTAGGATTAGAAAAAAGAAAATTTTTAGCAACTTAGACAAGCACAAAGTAAAAATGAATCCATAATCAACACATATAGCAAAACAACAAATCACAAACAAAATGAGAAAAGGAAGGGAAAACTTACCAATTTAATGCACAACTTTCTATGCCTGAAGCACCAATTCTGGTTTAATTGGGCTTTCAATTTAGGATAGAGTTAGAACATTATATATTTCATGTTTTTGCATTTTATTTCTAATTGATTTCTTCCTTTCTTTCTAAGTTTAGGGTTTAGAGTTGATGTTATTTGTATTTTAGGGTTTTAAATTCATTTTTCAGTGTTCTTTTTCTAGTTTCCTTTTTCTAGTCAAGTAGATTAAGTGCTTTCAATATTTTGAATTTATTTTAAGCTATGTCATCATACACAAGTCCATCGAATGTGCTACATCATTAGTTGTAAACGAGGTTATAATAGCTTTGTTATGGCATCTTCTACTTTAACTATGCACACAAACATTAATCTCTTGAATGAATTTTTTGAAATGTTCATCTCGTATTTGAACCAACCCCTAAATGTTTATCCCTTTTGATATAATTTTTCCCTTAATTCTAATCTCACTAAACATTGTTTATGGGCTTGTATTTGCAATTCTTAAACTTTCCATATGCTGTTTATGCCCTTTTTATATTCTCTTATTGGTCTAGATAAATTGATAAACATGTTGGGATTGGTGTCCAAATTTCTAATGGCACTTACCTTTTACTAATATAATAGCATTAAGGACAAAAAAAAAAAAAAAAAAAGAAGAGTGATCAACTTTCTATATATGTAGATGTAGGACTAAGAGTAGTCCCTATTTATATATATGAGACCATCTAAATATGCTTGTAAAGAATGAAAAATTAGAGCAAAACTTAAGTCCCACTCTAAATGAATCAAGTCAAAATGATATAATATTAAACTTAAATTCGATTAGACTCAAAATTTGAAAGATAAAACTCGACTTAAAGTTGATTGAGTTTAGAATTTTGAGCTCAAAGTTAATGTAAAGTATTACCAACGATCTTGAACTCATTTAATTAAGCTTGTTAGGCTCGATTTCTCTAAAAAGTATTATTTTTCTAATTTGATTAATATTAATAGTTAAAACTTGAAATTTCACTAACTTTTACTCTTGACTCAACTTTGATTAGAGTCATGAACTAGTCAACCTAAACATAATGAACCTTAAGTTGAGCATGACCCAATGATAACCTACTTAAGTAGCTCGAGCTTGAGTTTACTATTATTGAATCAAACCTAAGTAAATATGAATTGTGAACTTAAGTAAATGACAAGTAGGTTTGATTTATTTATACCTTTTATTCCAGAATTAGCTATCTTTAGATTTGTGTTTCTATTTATATTTTAAACAAGTAGAATATCAAAACCGTTGTAGCCTAGTGATATGAATGATAATCTACGAATGGGATGGACCAGGTTCGAATCTCCCCTCTCTTCAATTGTAATATGTGATGTTGTTGGCAAAAAAAAAAAAAAAAAAAAAAAAAAAAAAAGAAAAGAAAAGAAAAAAGAAAAAAAGAAAGAAAGACTACTAGAACAATTTGACCCATCTCTGAGAATATTTTATCAATATATAGGTTCTATTATCTTATGTGCTATAAAATAAATAGAAAAATCACCTACATAGAGGAATTATTTTAGAACTATATAAACAATTTTTTTTTAACAAGATAGACTTGATTCGAAGCTTCCCTCTCTAGTTGCAGTAGTAATACCCTATTTAACTAATTTGTACCCTAATTCAACTAATTATAACTAGACCAGCATAACGGTTGGTTCCGAACTACAAATCGAATTGGGCGATTCAAGCTTGTACTCTAAACCAACCTATGCCCAGCAATTATTTGAAAAAAAAAAAACACCAAAAAATTCATATTTGTCGACACTCCACTACATTACAACGTCCCTTATAATTCAAGTTGAATTCATATTCTCTCCATATGGGCCCACATGATTCATGAAGACAAAAGTAACATATTCCCATTAGAAAATAATGTAGCAAAATGTGAAGAAGTCTGAAAATTGTCAAATCATGTTGCATGTTGAGTCATTTGGTGTAGGCGTGTAGTAAGAATCACACTAAAAAATTTTTTTACAAAGAGGAACATATGTCAGAACGATTTGAAAATTTAAATTTCGAATGTTGAAACTTTCCACTATAAATTTGCTATTGTTGGCTGCATGAAGACTTCACAAATTTTTTTCATTCCTCATCTAAGAATTCATATTGCTATACTTTCAATATTCGTTCATTTATATATTCATCTCATTTGAAACCTTTATAATGTAGTTCTGAATTCAACCATTTTCACTGTGCTTCTTTTGTTCTTACAATATACTTACATTCTCTTATTGCCAATTGCTTTTAAAATTATGGGGGTGTAAATTTTCGTAAACCGATGAATAATTATTTTTTCTTTATGAATATTTCTTTTGCTAAATTTAAGCAAAAGAATTCCAATTATCCCCATGGAGCAATTTTTGCGTCATACCTTTTCAGGAAGAAGCATAGTTCATCTTCTAGTGGAAAAGGTAAGGAAAAGACCATGAGTACATCATTTACACCATAGTGGTTCAAGGACATTCTAGTTTACTTGGAGTACAAGTACAAACTTAATGAGGAGAGGGCATACAAGGTGATAGAAAACATTAGATGCTAAGTTACACCACCTCCTAGATTTGAAATCAAATCTCAACGCATGAGCTATCGAGGCATACCATCTCTTAAATTTGAACCTTTACGCACGAGTGTCCCTACACGACCTGATGGGAATCAGGCTAACGAACCTCTGACCAGCAGTCGAGCCCAAAGACCAGAGGGGTTGGCACAATGAATCCTTCTGTTCTAACCAACTCTTGTCGAGGCCAAGTTTTGTGAGTATCAAAGAATAGTACTCAGAGGATCCACACTTTGGACCAATAATTTCACGATGAGTGGATGGGAGGACAATGGACAAGTATTATGTAGAAGATAGTTATCTGTTCCAACGGAGGAAATTGTGCATGCCAACTTGTTCCCTATGGGAATTATTAATCAGCCAAGTCCACGACAGAGGACTCTTTGGATACTTTGGAGAGAGGAAGACCTGTAATCTATTGAATGGTCGATTCTTTTGGCTAAGAATGCGGAGAGATGTGCACTAAGTTATCGAAAGCTGTGCTTATGCAAAAAGGCCAATTGCCGAGCCAAGCAAGGGAAAGCAATGCCCTTACTTATCCTAACGAGGCTATAGACTGAAATGAGCATGGATTTTGTTCTTAGACTATCATGAACTGTCTAAGGTAAAGATTCTGTAATGGTCATTGTAGATCAATTCAGTAAGATGGCACACTTCGTGCCCTATACAAAAACTAACGACACTTCGACTGTTACTTCTCTCTTCTTACAGGAGATTATGCGGATACACAGTGTGCTGAGAAGTGTAGTCTCTAACAGAGACCCGAAGTTTTTGAGCCATTTTTGAAGAATCTTGTGGTGTCGGCTAGGAACCATATTACTTTTCAATACCTCATGTCACCCCCAAGCTGACGGCCAAACAAAGGTGCTTAATCGTATTTTGGGGTCACTACTCCAAGCTACAGTAGGTAAGAACTTGCCTAATTGGGACATCTGCCTGCCGATGGTCAAGTTCGCTATAACTGAACAGTACATGATACCACTAAGTAAACTCCCTTCAAGATAGTCTATGGGTTCAATCCTAAATTGCCCCTCAACCACGCCCTTATACTAATACCCACGTAAGAGGACCCTGACGCAACGGCCAGAGCACAATCTCTTCAACACATCTATGATAAGGTCACTTGGCACATCGACTAAGTTGCCAGAAGAATGCAAGCAAAGACCAAGGATAGGTCAGCCAAACAATTTCAATCAAAAGACTTGCTATGGCTACACCTCAACAAGAAACAGATCCCAAACAAGAGGAAAAACAAACTATCTGCAAGAGTGGAAGGACCTTTTAGAATCTTCTAGAAAATCAATGATAATGCCTACAGGTTGGAATTGCTTGAGGACTATAGGGTTTCTAATACCTTCAACATTGTTGATCTCAATCCATATCACCTTGATGGAGAATTGAGCGAACACCATTCGAATTTGATCCTAAATCCAAAACAACCTAGAGGGAATGATGAGAATCCAAATACCAGACCTCTGATTTGCAACCGAGCCCAAGGACTAGAAGGGTTAACATGACGAATCCTTTTGTTCTAACTAACCCCTACCGAGGCCGAGTACTTCCTTACCGAGTCATCTTTAATGACATACCGTATGACTGCCCATTATTCTGTAGTGTGCCAACTTGATGATTTCTCTTTAGCGCCAAATCGACTAATCACTTGGTGTCGTCCTTACTGAAAAGTCAAGAGAGAGAATCTAAACTGACTAAGCCATCCCTACTCGGATAAGCTCATCTGTCCGTACTTTTTTTCCGCATTTTCTAACAACCTCACCAATGTAGTATTGCTACGTATATAGCATCATATGTAGAATCTGTAGCACCAATTATTGTTTTCCTTGTATATTTATTTTTACCCTTTGTATCATGTATATTGCTTCTTTAAGAAATGTTCTCTTTATCTTTTCCCTTTGGGGTAAGTTTCTCTAACTTATGAGTATAAAAACCTTTGTACTTGTAGTTGTAAATCATCAGATTATCTTCAATACACTTTAAGTACTTTCTTCCTTGTGTAAACACTATTTATTTACTTTCGGCATCACTCTTATCCTTTCCCTTAAGTAAGGTTAGGTGGTGAGTAGCCTCATTGGACGAATTCGTGTGTTATATTAGATTATACCATGAGTCTTTGAAAGTTCTATTGGTACGTCATATCCTTTAGAATTATTTGTGGGTTTTACTTACTATTTCATTCATCATTTTTACCCTTTTTCATACTTTCCCCATTAATTCTTTTCAAGCTTTTTGCAAGCTTAGACCCATCCAGCAATTGGCCTTGTCTGTTTTTTGTTGCGGTTCACGGCAACTTGGTATCAAAGCGGAGGTTTTGTATGAGCTATAGTTAGTTCTTTTTTAAGTTTAGTTATACTCTATTTATGTATGTGAAACAAAGTTAGTTATTGTGTTCATTTGACTGCTGTGTTATTAGCTGTTCACTTTTTGAAGAGTTTGTTTGAATTTTAAATTTGTAAGGAAAAATAACATACCCAAATATGAATGTTGGTATTGGTAATGACAATGGAGTTGTCTACCATGGACGTTAGTCTTAGGAAACTCCCAGAAGTACTGACAAGAGGCTCAATGGGGTAGCTAACCTCTTGGTATATCTAACTCGAGCTATTTATGAGCTGTCTTGCTAACTCAATGAGGCTATGCAAAACACTCTACAAGTTGCTCAACCTATTAGAGGTTAGAACCCAGCTCAACCAGTTCGAAGTGGAGGAGTTAACAGACGAGTAAGGCGAAGGATAGACCTAAGAGAGCTTAATGAGGAGAAAGAAGAGTATTTTAAAGAAGAACGTATACGAGTCCTCAAAGCATCCAACCATGTAAAACTTCGGATTTCGAGTTTCAATGGATTTAAGAGTGCTAATGAGTATCTGAAGTGGGAAGAGAATGTAGAGCTTGTATTTGATTATTACTAGTATGAAGATTATGAGAAGGTGATGACTGCTGCTGTTGAATTCTTCGGGTATGCCGCCATGTGGTGGAAGAATTTTCAGGCCATGAGAAGACGAGAGAGGTAACGAGAGATTAACACTTACCCGAGATGAAGAGAGTGCTGAGAAACAGATTTGTACTGGAAACATATCTTCGAGATACTTTCACTTGGCTTCAGGAGTTGAGATAAGGAGGCTAAATTGTCGATGAGTATGTTCAAGACTTTTAAATTCTTATGATACGTTGTAGAGTGGAGGAGCCGCTAGCCTGAGCAGTCTTACGATTTGTTACTGTGTTAAGAGGAGACATTCGAGATATTGTGGAGCTCTAATGATTTGACATAATGGATGAAGTGGTTAGGATTGCCTAGCGAGTAGAGGGGCAAAGAAGGAGCTGAGTAATAACCAGAATGCTTACTAGCCAACCAAGATAGGCAAGTCACCAAGCTCAATCTAGTACTAAGCAGAGTAGAAGGGTTGATGTCAGAGCTAAGCAGAAAAGTCGACCTGAACTTATGAGAAGGGGCAAGGGTCTGGCAGGAAGACGAGCCAAATCAAGTGCTTCAAGTGTCAAGGGTTCGGACATATGGCTGCTCAATGCCCGGACCAACGGACAATGGTTATTAAAAGAGACATCCCAAAGCTAGAAGTAGAGAGTATGGATGAAGAATCCGAAGAGGAGGAGGTTCCTATCGAGAAAGAGCTGATTAAGGAAGACGTGTTTACCGAGGACTTGGACTAGTTACTCATGGTTGTCTGATGTACTATGATCATGGAACCCTCACGAGAGAAGGAGTAGAGAGAGAATATATTTCGTACAACCTATAAGGTGAATAATCAAGTGTATGCCCTTATTATAGATAGTGAAAGTTGCTTTAACGTGGCATCAACCGACCTTATTCAAAACTGAAATTGCCGACTGTTGTGCACCCGAAACCGTACAAGTTACATTGGTTAAGTGAGAAGAGAGCCTTACATGTCACTCAACAAATACTACTGCTGATCATTATTGGGAACTACTATGACCAAATTCTCTATGACGTATTACCCATATATACTTCCTACGTGTTGTTAAGTAGGTTATGGTTGTTTAATAGGAGTGTCATCTATGACAGCTATAGAAACACATATATGTTCGAGAAGGATGATCGAGAGATTATCTTCAATACACTTTGAGTACTTTCTTTCTTGCGTAAACACTGTTTGTTTACTCTCGGCATTACTCTTATCCTTTCCCATAAGGAAGGTTAGGTGGCGAGTAATCTCATTGGACGAATTCGTACGTCATATTGAATTGTGCCATAAGTCCTCGAAAGTTTCATTGATACGTCATATCCTTTAGAGCTATTCGTGGGTTTTGCTTACTGTTTCATTCGTCATTTTTACCCTTTTTTACGCTTTCCCCAATAATTCTTTTCAAGCTTTCTATAAGCTTAGACCTATCCAGCGATCGGCCTTATCTATTTTTTGTCACGATTCACAACACGACCTGCTGCATTTGAACCTCCATGGATGAATTGCCCTATGGCCATAATCGAGGATGAGGAGGATGAGATAGAAATGATTCCAAAAACTAAGGAGCAACATATGAGTCATCATGCAGCTGGCAGTTTTAGGCCTTCGGGCTCAAGTTAGCCCCCTAAACTTAGTAAATCTAATATTTTCACAACACATTAGCCCAAAGGTATAGATGAGAAGGGGAACTTGTAGGTGTTCTAGCATTACTATAACGCGAGCTATGCTTGAAAAATAGGGGAGGGATACGATACCCACAATAGACACCTGAAATCGAAGCATCTCGAGGAGGTAGGGATAAACAAGATGCAACAACAAATCACCCAAGGTGGCGGTTCATTTGGACAAGTGCTAATGAGGTACGATAAAAAAAAGCACAAGTACAACCTTACGTAATACTTAGCTAACATGCACCAACCATTCAACAAGGTTATGTTAGAATGGTAGAGTCGATACGAACGGGACACGTTTAATCCCAGCTCGTGATAACTAAGTCATAGTACATTGACTTGAGCCACACAAGAGTTGTATTATAAAGGTAAGTCAGAGCTCGTGGGTAAGTTCACTTCATTCGATATGTTTGTGTTGATATATGCAGATATATGAAAGGATCATTTTTGTAATAATTCTTACATTGGTGTAATTGTTCACTGGATAGAGAATAATTGACAACTTAATAAAAGACTATTGGCTCTAAGGGTATTTAATGAGCGCTACATGGCTCAATTAGAAAAATTTTTTGCATTAGTTTTGACAATGTAAATACCAATACAACCTTAGTAGCAGATCTACAAAATTATTGTCAATTGGTGTTGGGAAGGTTTTTTTTTTCCATAGATATTGCGTGTGTCATATTCTTAACTTATATGTCAAGGATAACATTACAACTTTGCAAGATAATATAACTCCAATTAAGAATGTGGTGAAGATAATTACGGAGTGACCATCCTTCCATAAGAAGTGAAGGAACTTTTGCATGGAGCACGAGAAGAGGCTTAAAAAATGTGCAACGGATGTGCAACACCGTTGGAACTCTACATACGAGTTGTTGCATAGCACCATTTCTTATAGCAAAGCCACATAGTGAATTACTGTGTGACTTCGTTATGTACAATATGCGTGAAGTTGACATCTCCCCAACAACTGGATGCAACTGGGATATATATATTCAGTTGTTGAAGGTTTTGAAAGTTTTTCATAATGTTACTAATATTTTCTCACAAGTTTACAGGCCTAGTGTCCACTTGTTCATTATGTTAGCAATCGGCATACCTAGCGTGCTACTTCAAGCTTACGAGGACCCGAACTTGCATGACTATATTTATAATATGGCATTGAAGTGATTTTCTTATTATAAAGACATTCTCTATATTTATATTATTACAACTATTTTATATCCTCATTGTAAATCTAAAGTACTATTGATGTATTTGAAAACTTATTTTAATTATATTGATGTTCTAGTGGATTCACAAGATGTATACAATTCAGACCGAAAATATCTCCATCAAGGAATTCAATATCTTCAAATGGTGGTAGAGGCGCATGAGGGACTATCCATTCCTATCTTGCATCGTATATAAAGTACTCACCGCTCTAATATTGACGATTGTCGTTAAGTAAACATTTAGTATTGCAAGCCTTATCCTCGAAGATCGGCGAGCCTCCCTTTCTATTGTCAACATTGAGGTAAGTGCTTATACAAAAAATTGATACAAGATGGCCTGTAAATAGCAAAAACCATATAGGACATCAAGTGAGAAGGATGAGTACTTTAGCGATTGGATCAAATCTGACAAAAGCCCTAACTCGGCTATGGGTTCCACTTTTGAGTACGAACCGCTGATGCAAGGAGACACCTTGTAAGTACTAAAAAATCTTCCTTTTATTTTTATTTTTGTTCATTCTAAAATAGTTTTATCACCTAAAAAATTTATTTTTGCAATTACTCTTGAAAAACTAAATAGTATGGTTTTCTCAAAAGTAGCGATCCAACCTTAAAATTTTTCAAATTATTGCCAAGTAATTTTTTTTTTCAAAAAATTAAATTGGATAATTATGTACGCTTGTCTTTTTTTTTTTCCTCTAATTTAAAGTTGACCAACACTCTAAAAGTTTTCTAAAAATCCAAATTGAACTACGACGATCTAATTTTAACTAACTGACACGTAGGCACCTTCAACATAATTGTAAAATCAACTAAAAAAAAATTATCTCACATGCCCCTAAATTCTCTAAGACTAAACTTTTACATGAATTTTTTGTACCAACTAGCACTACTAAAATTGGATGATATTTTATTTTATATTTCTATTAGGCTACTATACTCTGATTGAATAGATATTTTTTTTGTAACGTACCACTGCAATTTACAGTTAATAGTGACGTTGTATTTTATTTCTTTCTTGTACTTCGCAATTTTGTGAGCAATAAGAATTATTTATCTCTTATAACTTGTCTCGCTTTACTTAACAACACTCATTATTTTAATATTGCTCTAATATTAACTTCACGCGGGCCAAACTTATTACTTCAAAGCGGAGTAAAATTTCAACAAAAAATATCGATCAATCATATTTGCAGCATTAAATGTTATATTATGCGAATATACGTGTTAGTATGTTACATTTTATGATAATCTTGGGAAATGAAATTCAAGTGCAAGAGGAGACTGATAAATATTTCCAAGAATATGAAATTCGGAAAATAAGTAAGAAAGTTGAAATTATTTATGTAATTAATAACTTATTAGATAAATAAATAAATATGAAAAAAAATTGAGGAAACCAATTCAAGTACGGATAAACTGGTCCGAAATCGTGATAATCAGGGCTGATGAACTGGCGGGGTAACGAGTCTAATTGTACCCATCCCTGTACTCTAGTAGGAGGCCAAGAAATTGGATCTGTCGATGTCAACTAACTTTAGAAGATATTCGAATGGAATTTTTCAGTTACACAAGTTTTCCATTTATAATCATAATTTGCCATGTACGATAAATAATTAAATATATGGAATAAGCTCTATCTTTAATTTTTTGTCATTTTTCGTTTTATCGGATCAATTCCACTTGTGTAAGCATTGACTTTGCTTGTAGATTTAGCCAAACTTATGGTTATTGTTAAGGACACATTAGTGAAATAAGGAGTTCTTGGTCTTTCTTTGTTATGTAATTTCAAGATACCCAAGAATGGAAATATTATATATCTTACATTACTTATGTGTTTACCACTATTCTTTCATCAATTACGAGATTTCTAAAACTGAAAACAAGTCAACTCCTTCTGCCATCTCTAATATAGTATTTTCTAAGTTAACTGAGATGTTCATGAAATTAAATTAGTCTTAATCAAACGGCTTAATAAAAGAATCTATATATGTATATCAGGGAAATTAATAATTAACGACTTTACTTGGTATTGTAGCAAGTCACTTCATTATCGGATTGGGTTCTTAAATTGTTCTTTATAAGGTGTTAATTTGAATGTTACTCGGCATAGATCGAGATTATCTATTTTAAGGAGTTCAGGATGAATCTTCGTGTTCAAGAGAATATATATACATATAGAACGCCGTAATCATTAAATTCAGTAAAATAGTTCTCTTCTATCTAAGAGGTATTTATTATGATGATGTTGCCCAAAATTAAGTGTATTTATTACAAAATCAATCAGAACTTTGAGAAAACATGTTGGAAGAACTATCAGGACCAAAAAAAGGAGAGAAACCCACCCACACAAACAAAATAGCAAAAAATCTTGCTTAAATACTCAACGAACGCTGCTACTATTTGCTGTCTTTAAAGAAATCGTGCTTGCTTCTCATAAACAAAAGAATAGCAATTCCTCAATCTTTCTATGTATATTTCTAAACTTTTACACATATAATAGGGATACATTCGAGACTTGTTTGGAATAAATTTTATAAACCTGAACATATAATGAAAGATTTCCTAGAACTCAAGCAAACTCTATAGGTTCTTCGTCTTATACCTGAAACTCGTCCGAGAAGCCTCTACGGAATTATGTCAAGTCAATGAGTCGAGCACTCTATAAACGATCTGTCCACTTACATCTTTATTTGTATTGTAAACATTAATATTAATTTATCTTATTATTTTTTTTTATCAAATGTGGATTATATTTTAATTTTGAAACTCAACTTGAACTCTCAATCAAAACTCTATTAGGTTTTGAAACAAGATTCAATATTTGTCCTAAAACCTAAATAAGGAGTTATCCTATACAATAATTGTTCAATTGGGTTAGGCTAGTTAAATACCCTATAGGGATTTACTTGCTTGTATCTCTTCATATGACCCTAGTCAACCTCGATTTTAGTGTACTAGCTAAGCTAAGGATCATAACACTTAGACCTAGCCACCATAATCTAGACTCAATATTGATTAAACCACCTAAATCATGATTATTTCGACCTTGCAGCTCGTACCACCTAACTTATGTCAAATGCCATCAAAAGTCAAACCATCTTGATAAACCAATGTGAACTAACTTAAACTAACTAAGCCTAAGCAAACCCTAATTTAACAGCTTGACCTTACTTGTGTAAATCTAAGGAACACTTGGATTGAGGCTTAGATTAATGTAATAGATTTAGGTTGTCCTTAGTTTGAGCCAAAGCACATAGGTTATGCCATATGTTACATCTAGATCATACAAATTGTGCGATGCTCAAGTCAATCGTTATGAATTAGTGTTAACCTTATGCAATTCATAATATCACTGATTAATTATGTAACTCATTCATGGTCTTATATAGTGAGCCAATAAGCATAAGGTTTATGTGAGGTGGTAGCTTAGGCTAGGGTTTTTGGTAGTTTGGTCATATATTCTGTTTAACCTAACCCAAACTACCAAAAACCCTAGGCTAGGCTTTGGTCATATATTCTGAGTATAATGTTCCCATGAGGTGGTAGTTTAAGCTAGAGTTTAGTAGTTAGGGCTACATTTCAAAAGAGTAAGAAATATATTCCTTATTTCTTACTTGTTTCATTTTAAGTTCAACCAAATAAAGAGGTAACTATTACTTCTTTATTCTTTTACTTAAGTAAATGCAATTCTATTCCTAACTTATTCCATGCAACATACAAATGTGACATAATAATATATCAAGACAAAGCAAAATAACTTATATGTAGAAAAATGTTTTTTTTTTTTTTTTAATTGGCTATGTGGTAATCTTCCATTAACTTTTAACACACAACAAGAAAAGACACATGTTGGTTCTCTCTATCTATATACACATCTAAATATCCTATATGTTGAAACCTAATTAAGGAATCAATCTAAAATATATATATACTCAATTATACCTATTTTTTTCTGAGATGATACCTCCATCATTAATGTTAATGGTAAATTACTATAGTAAAAAAATTTAGATCATCAAAACTTCATGAGCAATAAGCATCACTATAATATCTGTTTTGACATAATATGTCATATTGTTGTGCATTCATGTGACTCTTCATGTGTTATATATTTTGAGATGTGTTTTTATGAAACTTGCATGAGGCAGAACTAATCAAATTCGAGCAACTATATCATAAAGCATCTTAATGCTTAGTGCTAAATGTGTATTCTGTTTCTTCTTCTTCTTAGCTAAAATGTTATCCAAAAGCTTGGGCTGTTACTTGGCTTATTTCTGGATCAAAGGTCCATTTTAAGTGATTTTTTACCAAAAAGTTTATTTTGGGAGGTTTCATCCTTGAGTTAACTCCAGGAAAATTGAGAAATGGGTTACAATCTAAGGATAAAGATATTTGTAAAAATACGGATACTTAGAATTGTCTATCTATTTCTCCACTAATATAGTTATAGATCCTCAAACTATTTTCTCTTTTGATTCACCATTGGGTGGCTTTAGAAACAAGCCATTGCAAAACATTTGCTCTTGAAGAAGCACATTCCCTAGTTTGGATGACTTGAATCATTTGTAAGGTTGACGTTGCTCCCTTAGGTTCCCACAATAGTTGAACTTATGAGGTGGGTTTGATAGCTTCCATATATATAAATATTCTACTAATATAATGATTGGGATGGAAGTTACGATCGGGAATGTTTACTTAAGTTGTTTGTTTTTAATTGAAAAGTATCAGGATTAAGTTATTTTGAGTAGATATATAGAAGCATGTATCCACTCGTTGTTGATAAAAAATTGTATATTATTAAATAAACTTATACGTAGAAGTAAGTAGGTATAAGATGGGAAGAATATAAGATCTAATTCATGCTTTACCTAATAAGTATAGATTCCTAAATTTTAAAATGAAGATCTATCTTATAACTTTTTAAAACCATTTTAAAACTTATACCTTATAGCACTTTTAGGGTATAAAGTAGAACTTGCAAAATTTTCTATTACATTTTTATAACTTTAAGATTTTGAGATAAATTTTCGACAATCTAAGCTTGTTAATGTTTTAGTAACAACATATTTATTTAAATTGCATTAAGCACATTGTAGAGTTTAGAAAAGTGGAATTATAGAATTTACCTCAAATAACATATGAGACAAAGTAACATTACAAAACAAAGGTAACAAAATGAGATATCTATGAAGAAGGTACGTCTTTTACCTATTTAGGCCTTACAATGAATTTAAAATTTTACTTCACTTGTTTTAAAATATACAACATTCAATGATAATTTTGAGGATAAACGTAGGATCAATAACGAGGAAAAAATGAGACAACAGAAGTAGAAAATAAAAGTATGAAAACAGACAAGAGAGAGGTTGAAGAAATGAAATAAAAAATTGTTTAATGTTTCTTATCAATGATGGGCTAAGCCTATAGCTTATATGTTTATTTATGTTTTTTCTTTGTGGTAGAATTTAAAAGGTAAATATATAATATTGTATTACATTCATTTTTAGTATTATATAACAATTCTTTTAATATAAGTATAAGGTATCATGAAATCTATACCTTGTATACCTTAAAATAAAATTTCTAAAGTAGATACAAAATATAGAAACACCATATTATTATTTTATCTCATAAGAGTAGGTTCAAGAATATTATAGTTGCTTAACTGGGACTTCCATGTAACTCTTAAATACAAATTTGGAACTTACCTAATTAATTAAGATATTATATAAATTATAGAGTATAATAGGTCACTCACCTCTATTCATACATGATTAATTTATTTAATCATTTTTAGTTTTTAACGACCATGGTGCCGATAATGCATCCACTAATGAATTTTAAAATGCCATTCATTTGGACATCTGCAAGCGACTTTAGTTTATAATCTACACTAACGAAGTGGGAACATCCTCTATAGAGTAACATTTAATATTTCAAAATTTCCTTTAAATAACTACCCCCATCTCCCGTTTTGTCCTTTGACCCCTTTATTTCCCTTTCCTTTCAAATTTCTGCTCTCATTTTTCTTTAATTAGATCTGCATTATTTAAGGGGCAAAGGGAGTTTTGGTTGTCATGTAAAATCACAATTTAGCCCCTTTCCCTAGAAGAAAATGATTATATTATGAAATAGTTATGCATAATTATAATTTGAAATTCGAAAAGTTTTTATACAATTTTCATAATTTAAATTATATAAAAACACTTTCCCAAATAATGAGAAATTAAATCTTTAACCTTTTTATTATGTAGGAGAAACCAAGGAAAGTTGCTTTCTAAAAAAAAAATTCAAAAGATACACCCACACAAAAAATTATTCTCAAAATATGTATAATAATTAAAGTTGCATCTTGAATAAGCGATTTTATAAATAAATTACATCTTCAAACTAAATACCTAACCAAAACACTTCTTCTCATCTATAAGAGACACACTTTAGTTTTAACTAAACACAAAATTTACACTAGTTAAGAAAACATTGAATTAGTGTAATCAAACATTTATCTTCTTCATGTTGTATTAATTTATCTCCATCACGTTGTCGAATTTTATGGAGCTTAAGCCCCAATCGAAACCCTAACTTGGATAATAGTTGAGGAGTTTGACTTCTGAGTACGGAACTGAGGAGTTTAGTGAGTTGGTTATGTTTAGGAATTGGTTGTGTAAGTTGTCGATTTAGTGTATATGCTATATTTTGGATTGGTTGTAGGTGTATGTAATTTTTTATGTTAATTACAAGTGCAACAAGAGTCTAGGTATGGTGCACCATATCTACAAAATCGTATCTTCAAGAAATGATTTTATATCATACCATTAAACTCATTTAGCTCCATCTATGCATGTAGTCCTTTTATATTGTTTTGTCGAACCAGTTAATGAATTGACTCACCTTCAATTTATAGATCCTAATGCCCAACCATATTGCCTTTGCTCATCAATAAGTGAGAAAAACATGCATAGCCATCTCTATTTTATCATAAAAAGGATAAGGAGGTGTTGGAGTCGCCTTTCGCCTTTGTCATTGTTTCATTATAAGGAGGGTACTCGAAACCACGTGTCATAAGAAGTATTGGATTTTTAGTAAAATGTACACTTTCCAAATTCTCTTCTACTAGCTTTTTGTAGTAGAAATAGAGGACTAAGGCTTTAATAACTAAATATGTGTTTTACTTCTCTTTTATGCTTCAATACATGGACTTTGCTATATAAAAACTTTATCTATTATGCAAGTAGATAATGGAGTCTTTGTGGTTTGACCAATTCAAATGTATCCCTTAAGCATATTCTACTTCATCTTCTTCTCCCTCTATGTTTTCCTTTTTTTCTTTTTTTTTGGTTTTTGCTAATTAAATAACCATATGATAACATTACTCAAAAAGCCTTGAAAATAGAGTAATAAATACAAAGTTCATCAACTAACAAAAGGATCTACAAATATCAAATGTATAAGAGGGGAGGGAGGTCTAGTCACCCAATCAACATGACACATTAGTGACCCAATCTATGACTTTACTAGATGACCTTCTAATTAAAGGCAATGAAAAAAAAGAATGTTTAGCAAGTAAAACTTTAATATGAGTTGCTATATAAGTTTAATTTAGAATTATAAGTTATATATTTAATTAGATTCAATTTAAAGTATTCAATCATTTTAAACAAATCACATAAATACAAGCTAGACTAGTAACCCATAATCATATCATCAAACTTAGAAATAAACACATAGAAGTATACACACAATCAATTATCTAATAAATACAACCAAATATAATCTTAATCCTTTAAGTACTATAAATTAGTACTCTAAAATACAATAACGTATTAATTCTAATTTACTTAGATTTTCCGTTTGCTTACTCAAGGTATAACTTGCATAAATTATCGCCAATAATCACTATAATACAAATGTGAAATCGCATCTTCAAAAAGCAATTTTATTATCAACTAATAAAATTGCATTTTGATAATACAACTTTATTATGAATATAAAATTACTTATTTAAAATGCAATTTTATATATTATATTCTTTGCATAGAAGTATTTTTTGAATTTTTTTAAAAAGTGACTTTTTTTTTTCCTTTCCCCTTATTACATAATAATTAAATTATATTTTTATGCAACTGAATAGCTAGTGCCTCACTGTTAGTATAACGCCAATGTGGACATTTGTTTACAGCTCCCTATATTTTCTATATTTGAGATTGATTGAAATTTAAACTAATTATATTATCATAAAGATTATGTTATATATGTAATATATGAAACTTGCACAATATACAACATCATCTCGTAGTTATTTTACACTGAAAGGTAGACATAAAATCAAGATATACTCAAAAGGAGAATCTTTAGATGGGATACGAGATGTCTCGTATCATATTATGATGCTAACTAAATAGAAATGGTACATGATGAATCTCCATTTTATAACTTCTTTTCTCCTATCTCACCCGTAGTTTATGTCGGGACATTTAAACCCTATTGATACACGCCTCGGGATATGTCGTGGAATACCGTAAATTATCACGAGACAGAAATGGTTAGGAATGAAATTGTATGGGATGGATTAAATTAGAATGAAATAAAATGAGGATTTTAATAAAATAAAATGCTATTAAATATATAAATAATATTAATTTATAAAATATTGTTAATTATTATATATCAAAATTTATTTAATTGTTTAAATTGTTATATAAGTAATTTTTAGTACGAATGAAATTCGAAATCATAATTTCATTTCGATTCATTTTTACAAACCAAATATCACATAAATGAGTTATCTATTAGCAAGCTATTCATCTATTTTTAACCTTAAGTTTGCTCAAGCTTGACTTATAGATAAATTAAGTTTAAACTTAAGTTAAAGCTTATCCTTTTAAATGAATTGAGCTCTCAAACTACTATTTATATGTGCAAAGTTATGCTCAATGTAAAGTAGTGCTCTTTTATATAAGTTTTTGTTAGATATGAGATTACTGAAAATTGATTTATTTTATTAGTATTTATGATATATGTATAGTTGTGACATTAAGTTGAAAATTTTGAGTCAAATATATTTATGTAAAATTTTGTATATTTATCTTAAAAAGGAACAAGTTTAAGATATTGAAACGAGAGTAAGAATTTCAAGCTCATTAATGCTTGGTAATTTACCGATGAGTTTAGATTCCTTATAGAGTTTAAGTTTGAGTCTATAAATTTTAGACTCGATAAAATCTGGATTAGATTAAGTTTGATAATTTTTTTAACAAATCAAATTTCAATTTTTAAAAATTTGACTTGGTAGTTGTATGATGTTGTACAAGATTCTAATTGAAATTGCCTATCCCTATTGTCATATGGCCAAAAAGGACCCCAATATTATATCATAAAATACATTGATAAAAGATTAATTATTTCAAAAGAATAATTAAATTAAAATAAATTTACTATTTGAATACATTTAAATCATTTTATCATTTTAGAAGACATCACCTCCATGCGAATTTCAAAAAAGAAGGAGAGGGAATTTCTAATAAAAAACAAAAAGAGAGAAAAGAGAGAAAGAGGGACAGACACCACGTGGCGACCAACTAACCAACGCAAGAGGGGTTTATGGTTTATGTGGTTTATGGTTTTATGTATGCATGGTTATTGTTAAGGTGAGAAGAACTGGTCCAAAGAGTTTCACGGTTGGGAACTTACCTACTATTACCGGTAAACGTATGGTCCTTTTACCGGCTAATCCGGTTTCGTGGCCATTATCCAGTGGATATATAATTCATATGGTTGTGGGTTTAAGCACAGTTTTTGGGTGGTTTTATTTATTTTCATTGAAAAGAAAAAAAAAAATGCACAGAGGTTTTTGTCTTTCATAAAAGGAAAAAAAAAACCACAATATACAATATGAGAGATTTCGATCTCAATTAGATCATATCTTTTCAAAGTCAGTTCTGATTTCAATTACCCAATTCGTAAATTTGGATTTAGATCTCTGTGACTTTTCTTTATTTCTTAAATTTTTTGTAAATTTTGATTCTTTATGCTTCGTACAGCATAAGATTTAACCAAAATTGACTTTTTTGGGTTGTGGGTTGATAATTTAGTGTTATAGTTGAGAATTATAAAGAATTTGAGGTGGGTTTGATTTGGAATTCGAAGAAGAGAGCCTGATCGTTGAAGTAGGTGAGTTAGTTTTGAAAATTTCGAAACTTTTTATGTTATTTTAATGTTTTTATTTCTTTTGTTGATTGTATGGCTGTTTCGATGTGAACCACTAGAAAAATTCGTGTGAATTGTGATGAGTTTTTGTGAATCTGATGCTAAAGTTTGATGTATTTTTGGGATTTCCGTTGAGATCTGATCGTACCTAAATTCTGTGTTAAAAGTTGTTTAGTTATTGGAGTTTTGAATTTTTCGAGGTTTATGTCATAATTTGACTGATCACACGATCAACTATCACGCGATGCAGCAAGAATTGATTGTTGAATTTGAAGCATTTATTATTTATTTTCGGGCATGTTTGGTCATGCAAAACCAGGTTACTTTCCCAAAAGAAGGTTTTTTTTTTTTTTTTTTTTTTTTTTACAAAAAAAGTTTGATCAATTATTATCTCTTTCTGAATTTGATGTTGTACATTTAATGCAGATTTATTCAGCTGTTTGGACTTTGGTTATTTATTTATTTATTTATATTTTGGGTATTGTATATCAGAAGTATTCATGAATTTTGAGTTGGGGTTTAAGGATCTATATTTGACATTACAAGGTGATCCTATGATCTGGTTGGTTCCAATTGTTATGTATTAATGTGATGTTTAATGGCTTTATGAAAGTTAAGGCACTTGTAATATGGTCGTAATGAGGGAATTGCTGGTCAAGTTTGGATCATGACAACGCGTTAGTGCAGGATTTATATCTGAACATTGTATCAGTTCTTTGTGCTTGCTGAATTTTGATAGCCGGCTTTACAATTATCTGATCCCATCATGTGGGCTCTATGCAGCATTTCTGGATCACACAGTTTATAGAATTTTTTGCAATGTTTTTAATTTAAATTCTTCATGGTTTATGTGCAAGTTGGGAAGTGTGAGAATTCATTTGAGAGAATTGTCATTTGACACAATGCCGGTGTTGATGTATTCTTTTCCAACAGTGTGGTGGATTGTCGAGGTTTACGTTACTTTTGTGAGCTTTGAGGTGTTTTATGTCAATGCACACCTAAGCTATGGTAATGAAGAAGAGGCTGGAAACTAGAGCTACTGGCTTTCAGATCCCAATTGTACCCCGAGCTCCCAGATCAGCTAGAGTAAGTAATGATGTGTAGATGCCTGGCAGTTTCTGATTTGTTAATTTAAGATGTAATGACACACTGTTATCCCTTCCAGAGGAGGGGTCTTCTCAGGAAGATATCGGATGCCAATGACATATGTGCTATTGAGTTGCTTGCTTCGTTAGCAGGCAAGCTATTGCAGGAGAGTGAAAGCTCTTCGGCCTCTAACAATTCATCTGAAGAGACCAATCAGCTTTCAAGCAGCAAAGATGCTGTCAAAAAGGAAAGGCAAGATGAAGATAAGCCATTGAAAAGAGAATGCTTCGAACAATCATCTTGCAATCCATGCTTTGAGGAAACTCTCTTCCATTCCGAGCAGGCATCAGAAGATAGTTCATCAAAGTGTTCTACTGGACCATTTCCCAAAACCAAGGGTGATAGTACTGATCTGAAAGTTACAGGTACTGCTTTCAGTAGTGAGATCAAGTCTCCAGTTGGCAAGGACAAGAATGAAGTTGGATTTTGTAGTAAAATTATTGGTACATCCCCCGGTACTGGGGTCCATCCTGAGGTTAAGTTAGAAAGTCAAAAAGAGCAGCACCTTGACCGGCAAGGGACTGGAGACATCACATGTCCAAAGGATCCAATGGAATATCATACTAAGGTTCCAGCAAATTCAACTGGTTTTGAGCAGAAGCCATTCTTGAAGGATCTTCATCCTGTTGCCACATTTTCTAGGCATAGAAATGACACTAAATTAGGTCGTAGAGATGGTGACGAAAACTTTCCTAGGTTCAATAAATGCAGCAACAAATTGAAATCCTTTAGGCATCCACATCGTATTGCTGACCGCAGAATAAGAAAATTGCTCACTTCAAAATACTGGCGAGCAGCTCCAAAGCTAAAGGATTGTGAACTCTCAAAAGCTGGTAACTTATAAGACTTCTTTTCCTTAAATGTTTTAGTTATCTACGGTATCTTTATACTGATTCTTGTAATTTTGTCTAGAAGGGGGATTAAAGGCTTTTAACCAGAAGAGGAAAGATTATTACAATGGCGAAAGATACCATGGTGACATCTTTTATAAAAGAAGGAAGTTGCTTGATAGAAGTTCAATTGCTACTTCTGATGGAGTTCTTAGTAGTGAAAGCGTTTCGAATTCACCACAGAAGGACATGATTGGTGATAAGAATGTTATATATACATCAGTTCATGGAGGTCAGTTTCCTATGATAGAAATCTATTTGCTCTTTTATAGTTTTCCAGCATTTTAAATCCTTATAAATACGCTGATGATGGGATCTTGTTATTCCAGAGAGTGGGGTATCCTCTTCAGTTATTGGTGGTAAATCATCCTTTCAGGCAAAAGATGCTCATGGTACTTGAATCTCATGGGATTTTGTTTCATTACAGAGTTTGGATTGTGTTTACTCTATTTTAATGGGTTCTGATGTTGCTACATGTTCCTCTATTCAGTGAAATTCAGCATCAAATCCTTCAGAATTCCAGAGCTTTATGTTGATGTCCCAGAAACAGCTACTGTGGGATTGCTTAAGGTATGTCCACGAGGTTCCTGAAATCCTTCCACTTGCTGCTGTTCTTGAAAAGTTCATCCTACATATGCTGTATGACTTATTTGTTTGACTCTAGGATGTCAAAAATACGTGGTTGTTAGTTTATAAGCTTGCGTTCTGCCTCCAATGTAGATACCAATTTATTTGAGCCATATCTAGTTTCTATTTTTTAATAACGGCACAAATTGTTTTGCAGAGAACTGTTATGGAAGCAGTGAATGCTATACTTGGAAGTGGGTTGCGAGTGGGAGTTGTGCTTTGTGGAAAGAAGGTTCGAGATGACAATAGAACATTATTGCAGACTGGCATCTCCTGTAAAGAAAACCTAGATGAATTAGGTTTCACGCTGGAGCCTAGTCAGCCACGAACTCCACCTGTCATTGCTGCAGATAATCCTCTGCCCCTAACTTGTGACACCCCATCATTGGTCAGGTAGGAAAAGATAGCTCTCTTTGATGTTGAAATTATTTTTAGAAACATGGCTAAAGCATTTATAAAGATGTGTCTTGATCAGTACGTCATTTTGTTTTTTCATTTCAGGCCCCCAGATAATCCCGTTTCAGATCCCGTGACTGTGGAGGCCACATCTAACCCATTACCACTAACAAGCGTTGCTAATACTGTAGATAATAACCTGCAAACAATCTCCTCACAATCTGATGTTCTTTCTGACAAAACCGTGTCTGAGTCTAAGGCTCTTGTTGCTGTTCCTGCTCCGGAAATGGATTCGGAACCATTGGCTATAGTTCCGATGAACCCTAAAACCAAACGCTCTGAACTTTCACAGCGTCGTATTCGGAGACCTTTCTCTGTGACAGAGGTTGAAGCACTGGTTCATGCCGTTGAGGAACTGGGAACTGGAAGGTGACGAGATTACTCTTTTGTTTCTAGCAAACATGTCTCTCTAGTCCTACCTTAACTTCTCTTTCACATATGAGATGATCTATCTTAGTGTCTAATAGGAAATTTTACTTTTAAAGTTGATTTTATAATAACTGTGTTTTATCATGCAGATGGCGTGATGTAAAATTGCGTGCCTTTGAGAATGCTGACCACCGGACTTATGTTGACTTGAAGGTATGATACTGACCATTCCAGAATTTGTAGATCACTTAGTGTACATGAAAATTTATGATGTGATGGACATGGTCTCTGTGAATCGAACTGAAAGTTTAGTTATGTCTGCGTATATATTTTCTCAAATAATTCAAAGAATTGCACAATGTGTAGGTATCCTTCTCACTTTGCTTTCCCGTTTTAATGAATTGTTCTATCTATTACCAGCTCAAGTTGCTTATTCAAGACTTAGTAAAGAGAAATATGTCATTTTCTGTTTCACTTGACTTCATGATGCTGTAGGTTTTCGATTTTCTATCAAGTTGATAGGTGTATTTAACAACTTACCTTAATTTAGTTGTTTCATAAATGTAATTGGCAAATCTATGGTTTAATGTGTCCTCTCGGTTGCTTGGCTTGAAATGCACGAGTGTAGCATTTCAAGCGGAGTTAATTTATGTGGCTTCAACTCACTGGTGGTGTTTTACTGGCGTTTGGGCAGGATAAATGGAAGACATTGGTTCACACTGCTAGCATTTCCTCACAGCAAAGAAGGGGAGAACCTGTGCCGCAGGAGCTCCTGGACAGGGTCTTAGCTGCCCATGCCTACTGGTCTCAGCATCAGGCTAAGCAACATGGGAAGAATCACGCCGTCACCCTAAAGGTTGCAGATGTGCAAGCTGAGAGGAGCCAGGTCGAGGCGGCCTGATGTGTACAATGTGTAAAAACAAGGAGGAGAAGAAAATCATTTGACAGGAACACGTAAAATGAAAATGTACAGTCTATGTCATTCTCACTTACACCATTCTTTGCCAGATCTCCAGCCCCGGAGATGCCTGGCAGCTGTAAATTTTTCAAGGAATAAACAATTTTTTTTTCTTAATTTGTTGTATTTCTTCCATTCAGTTTCATGCGATCATGTACAATACATTCTAATTTGGTAAAGAACTAATCTAGCTTACCCTTTCAATTGTAAAACTATTTCAAGTTTTATATATATATATATATTTTCCATTTGAGTCTTTCGGTTTATGCAGCTTTGTGAAGTTTGCTTATGACTTCATTTTCTTGCAAGTAACTATTGAGGCTAAACATGTTTTCACTTTGTACCATGGTTGGTCTATTTTCTTATGATGTCATAGGGCATGAAAATGTAAAAAGAAAACTTAAGGGTTGATGTAGAGTGTCTCCACTCTCAAGCATCTGATAAGTTTATAAGTTGGTATCCTAATATGGAAAGTAGATTAAATAGGGAAGATGAATGTGAAAATAATATTCTTTTCGGGACTTTTAGCAGATTTCTTAGGGACGTCACAGTGCTTTTGAATTAATAGGTTTCATGTTATGTTAATTTGAACTCGCTCAATATGTTTAATTACGATCTTATAATTCAATTGCATTTTCTAATCCAATTGCTGTTTTTGTTTTTATATTCCTGATTTATCCACTAATTAAGTCTGGTTGGTTCTTTACACTTAGTTTTGATGTAAGAGATATGACCATGAACTTTCTAATATATATAGCTTTTGGTTTTTCGGGGAAGAAATGGGATCCATCTTGCTTCATTCTAATGAAAGGGTAGAAGTAGAAATCATGCTACGTCTTATATAAGCCGGATTTTTTAATTCCAAAATATGCAAACTCAATAGATCCAATGGTTAGCGTATATCTATTTGTTTGTAAAGAGTTAACAACGTACTTGACACTTGTTAAGGATAAAAGCAAAAACATTATTTTCTTAATCTTTTTATGTGCTTATATTCTTATAAAGTGTATAATCTTATTTAGAATTCTAGACTACTGTCTTGAAGAACTTTGGTTACTGCCCATTTAATTATCGGAGTTAGTGGAAGGTGAAAAGGGAGGTTGCTTGAGGGTGGGGAAAAAGAAAAAAAAAATAGCAAAAAAAGGAAAATAATTACAGGATAACAACACTCCAAATCGTTTTTTAGAAAACAATTTTAGTTTTAACATAAATTTATTTGGAAGTATCACATGATATTTGAAATTATAGATGATTTTAAGTATTATAGTTTTGGAACATTTTTTTAAGATCGAGATTTTAAGAAATTTTTCTTTTATTTTTTTATTTTTGTCCTTTCCCCGATTGTAAGATGTAGGACGCTGTCTTAAGAAGGGGACGTAGTAAAGAAGCAACATATATATGAAATAGGGTTTGAATTACACGCAACAAACATGAACATGAAACTTCCCTTGTTATCCAAGACCGTGGAACTAAAAATTTGGTGGTACTTCCCCACACGTTACGTCATGTGGTGTATGTGAAAAGATTCACACAGTTTTCAAAAGTCAGTTGGCTCTCACCCAACGTTTCTAAGTTTACGGTTTCGTGTTTTTATTGGTCTCGTAACCCATACATATCCTTTTCTAATTAATTAGGTTGATTTTTTTTTTTACTACCCAAGAATTATATGGATATTTTAATATGGATTTTAAAGATAGAATTTTCTATCATTTATTTAATTATATATGGATACTTAATTTGAGATCTCTTATGGATAAACTTTTATGCATTTTGACATGTTTAACTTCCAACTCCTCTAATGGCAAGTTCATTTGAATAAAAGGAATTAAGCTAGTTGACTAATTATTAAAATTTAACTTAAATATCTTTTCGAATTTGATTTGAGTGTGATTTTTATGAAAATATGCTTAATGAAATAACAGCCGTTGAGTTTCGATATTTGAGTTAAATTAAAATTTTAACCTAAATAATTTTAATAAAAGAAGCATTACTTTTTTACTAGAAATACAAAAATGACCAATCTAACTTTTTTTCTACTTTTTTAAACGAGTAAATCATCTTTTAACATTTTTGTTCAAGTCCTCCACTCCACTTTTTGCTACTTATCTACTTGAGTTGTTTGTTATTCAATTTTTTTATTGAGTCCTTGTCCTTCGTAATTTCAAAACGATCAGAAAAAGCTTTCCCTATCATGTCCGTTAATGATTTCGTTAGAAATTTTTTAACGATAATTTATCGATAAAATAATAACCACTTGTGAAATGAATATTGATACTTACTGGTATGAGAGTACAGAATTAATTAATCATAACTCAAGCTAATCCAATTCCGTAACTTTAAAAAGTTAAATCCATGAATAAATGAACTTATTACTAGAATGTACAAAGTTAAATCCATGAATAAATGAACTTATTACTAGAATGTACATGTATGGAAACAAAACCCTATATCATCAAAGCCCTATATATTTATATATATATCATATGTATATATTTAATTTCATGAAAATATATGGAGTAACTATAATTTGTCAACTATCACTTATAAAAATAATAAGAACATTCATACAAGAAAATTTTAATAGAATCATAATGAACATAATGTATGGACTTTTCCTTTTTTTTTTTTTTTCGTTTTTTTAAAGAACGTAACCAAGATAGAGAACTCAAATCAAAAAGGAGGGAACAAAAAAAGCACGAACTGGCCAGAATAGTTAAAAAAATAGAAGGATTCATATACAAACGCAATAAATAATTGAGAAAATTTTTTGTTCTCTTTCCTGTTTAGACTAATAAATTTATCCTAGTCAAGCTCAGGAAAATGTTTAAGTACGTTAAGTAAAAAATAAATAAATAATGATTTGTAGTAGTTTTGCCGCATCCATGCAGCTATTAAGCATTCATTTACTAAACATATATAAGCAGTTCCTTGTAACGTAAGCATGCAATGATTTGTTATTAACTAGACTTGTTTTGTTGGGGTGGGGCGTTAACTAATATGCTACATGTTTTGATAATTAATAGGTAAATATGAATGATATTTATATTTATATTAATATTAGTGGATTTATATTTTTATATACTAAAATTTTATTGATAATTACTCAACCGTAAAAAATCACCAGATGAATTAAAGCAATCGAAAGCCTAATGTCACGTTGCAACATGACTAAACAGGGCTAACCTTAAACGTAAAGAAAATAAAAATAACGAAGATAGGTCTGTTTCCATAACTTTTTGGTTTTTTTTTTTTTTTTTCTTTTCTTAACTTCTAACAATGTTACAACTTGGATAAGGAAAATTCAAATCTTGATATATCTCATGAAAGATTAATAGTAATGTTATTAAACTATAACGAACTTAACATTTTAGTTTAATAATATAGATTTTGGAATAAGAGAAAAATTGGTGAAATGAGAAATCAGGTCTGTGACAAATTTATAATTGTAACGACAATTCAAAAGCTCATACCCAAAGTGCCATATTAGTTGCTGGATGTGTTTGGACAACACGTTTGAATTCTCTTCCATTATTCGTATATAAAACAAGGACAATAAGGAGCTAAAAATCTACTCCTTTAATTCCTCTTTTCAAAATAGATAATTTTGTATCTAGTTAAAAGGTCCCAATTGATAAGATCAAATCAGGAAACCGATACTGCCCTAGAAGACATGTCCTCCAAATTATTGATCACATGTTCATAAAGTCTCTAAGTTTTTAAAGTTGTTTATAATCAAAATTAAAAAAAATTACCTAAATATAAATTATATAAAAATAATTATTAAAATACCAAACTTCTACTTCATCTTGAAAATACGATATAATTATTTGTACTAATGTTGCATCTTTAAAATATAATACTAGTATAATATCTATTTTATCTTGAAGATGTGATATTATTACAAATAGTTATATCATATTTTTAATATATGATATTAACTTTTATGTATCGTAGTTATGTCGTATCTTTATATAATTTGGTATTTTAATAATTTTTTTAAATATAATTTGTAATTACATAATTTTTTTCTAAAGTCGGTAAATATTTATTACACTCAAAGTGAGACATTATTTCTTTATAACTTTTAAAGATATGTACATACATTTTAAACCATTACTAAAACCCCAAAACCATCCCCATGTGATGGTTTTATAGGTTTACAATAAGGATTTGATGATTATCTACATATTTTAAAATTTAATGGAAAGATATAATTGTATATTGAAAATTTACGATATCTATTTATATCTAATTAATAGCTTAAAAGGATATATTAGCAATTATCTGAGAAAATAATTTATTTTCTTAGGCGTAAATAAATGATTTTTACCAACAAATGAACAGTTCCGTTCTCTAATTCTCTCTCACTCTCTCTCTCTTCACTAGAAACGAAGAAAAAACGATATTGGAGTTAATTAAAGAAAAATGTTGATAAGTGTTTCACATGCATCACAAAATTTCTTACCTTTTCATGTATATTGTTTTAGTACATATTAAATTTTCCTATAAAACTTACAGTTTTGTTCGCGAACGCCTGTAAACGGGATATTCGATAAAGTGGTATTGCACAATGTCAGATTACACCCAAATACGCGTAGATGCCCTACTAGCTAGAGAGTAGCATGTGAATGTTCACATGATGAATCATTAGGAATTTCTATATATAATCACACAATAGGTACGGTCTGGCTAATACCCTTTAATTTTCTTTAATTTATTTAGGGGCATGACCGTCCAAGATTGGTGACGACTGCATACATTTCCAATATAACGGTTTAAATACAGATATAAATGTATATATGTACATGTTACATTTTTTAGAGGACATGATTGTCCTAGATTAAATTATGAAAAATAAAAGAAGTAACCATGTTGGATACGTCATGATGCCCCAAATATTTAATATAGAGGGACTACATAAGATAGGATTGGACTGGCATTGTACATTCTGTTGGGTGAACATTTACATACGTGTCGAGTGGAAATATTTTCCCTTTTATGCAACGGGAAAAGGCAAAAAAAGAATGACAAACATACAATATCCGAAAAAATTATCCCAAAGATACCGTACTTGAATACAAATTTTACTCACACAACATTCAATTTCAGTACAAATTATTTCCATACACCCATATTTTACATTTTCGTAGACCCTTCTACTTTAAATTTAGTTAAGCTTATATGCGATTACAGTTTTTAACTACATTATCTTAAATTTAGTGGAGCTCATGCAAAATTTTAATTGAAAACGTATTTGAAACGTGATATTTAGTAGACGGTTAATTTATTTTAGTCAATCAATGAAATTTTATCAAGTTATTTATTTGTGAGATACTCGATTATATCTAAGTTCGGTACTACACAAATACATGATATCAAAAACTATAAATAACTGGAAATTATGAAGAAATGAAACCATTAAACGAAATGTAAGTAATCTATCAAAATAGTTAAATAGTATTTCAAAAATAAAGAAAATAAATCAAAGTGACATATACAAAGCTAATAACATCGACATCGGCATTGTCGGCAAGGCAGTGGTCGAGCATCCTAAGGTTTTGCATTATATTGTGGCTAAACCATCTAAGCCACATCCAACAATGTGATTTATCTACCGTCTTAGTTGTAAGCACCCAAGAATGATCTATACATAGAGACCGGAAAAGAGTGCATCTATGTAACTCCTTTGCTTAAATCGTACTAAGTATTTATAATCGACCTCCTTAATGGTATTGGAGGGGTACGAAATTGATTAGTAGAGGTCTCTTCGACAATAGAGGTATAACACATAGGATCATTAGAGCTCCTCTCGAGGAGTGGCTTACGAAACTCAAATTCAGGTGGTCTAAGAGATGTTGGAGGTGAAAAGTGCGGAGGAGAAGTATCATCGTAAATCTCTACTCCAGGCAGTCTACGTCCTCAACCCCTAACTCGACAATGACCATGTGCTCGACCCCTACCTCTCCATAGCTCGTCTTGTGGGGAGTCGTGTTCGTTGACATCTAAACTAAGTGGAGCTGGGTCACCTAGGTAGACCCCAATAATCCCCTGGATGAGGTCATTTACTCAATGTTACTCAAATAATATGTCCTCATATGATACATGTGGCATTCTATGTATGAATTTTCACTGCATTCCAAACACAAAAGCTTGAGTTGCATAGAAATTAGAAAATAAAAGTGTAAATAAAAATGTAACTTTACGTACCATATACATCCAAGAAGCCCCAGATCAACCGATATATCTACCGGTAACTTGTTGGTACCAAGGAACGTAGTCAAGAAATACACTAGGTGGTAGTCGAACTTAAGCTATTCGATTTTGCCAATCCTCCCATTATGCTATCCAAACTGCATGGTGGGTTATCCAATTTATATCTGTCTTGCCCCTCAGGTTGATATCATGTAAGGTGTTGAGCCCTATTTCGATTTCCTTAATTTAACTTATATTAAGCTAAGTCTGCTTAATATAAATTACCTGATATTAAACGAAAGAAAAGAAAATTATTATTATTTTTTTTAAAGAATGGAGTTGTCAACCAGTAAAAAATAAAATTAGGATTTTCAAGTGGGAAAATCCTAATTTGACTACCAGTCTGCGGGTATTCAAAAAAATTTGATTTTTTAGCAAATTAAATCAGAAAAACCAAATTCGGGAGTTAACTTATTAAGATTAAGTCACCATGTAAAAATTAAAAAAAATTTATAGGTTTTATTTTTGTAATTTTTCTAAAAATATTAAAATATTCCTAAATAGGAAAAAGTAACTAAAAATGATTTTTTGATTCTTTTTTTATTTTTTATTACGAATTTCTAAAAAAGGGAAAAATTTTTTTTTTTTATATTTTAGCAGTTGTCCCGAAGGTGCCTACGTATCCGCTAAAACAGGATCAAACCAACTGTAGTTCTTTTTTATAAAATATTTATTTCGTGAGTTATTTTTATTTTGAAGACTGAGCCGGGTTTACGTTTGTTAATTTATTATTTAAAAAAATCCTAAAAAATCTTTCCTAAATTAAACAAAAAAAAAACCTAACTATCTTTCCTTAAAAAAAAAACTCAATTGAAAATTTTATTTTTCCAAAAAAACCCTAAGTGTCAAAAATATATTTTTTTATTAAAAAATTGATTTTTTAAGAAAAACCCTAATTTAGCTAAAAGTTTGCAAGAAAATAATTAATTAAAAAAAAAAAACTAAGTCAGGTTACGTCGGTGTTGGGTGAGTACGGGCGATAGCTACACGACAGTGGACGACTATAGGCATGCATTAAGCGATAATGAGCATACGCTAGATGAGACACGAGCGACAGAAGGCAAGACTAGGCGTAAGCAAGGGCGACACGGGCGACCGAAGGTGTGCATACGAGCGATCGAAGGGTGTACTGAGGGCAAGAGCCTGACAATAGCACGGGCAAGAGCTTGGGTGACACATGGGCAAGTGAGGGGCATGCACGGGTGAGCACTTGGGGCGAGTGATGGGTGATCACGAACATACAGCTAGGCATACGCTAAGGCGATAGTAGTGTAAGCGATGGGCGGTAGACTGGGCAACAACGATGGTGCCTTAGTGGAGCGTTTGGTGTTTTAGGTAGCGGTACTGGTGTATGTAGTGGTTACAGAGTGTGTACGGTGGTGGCATGTGTGTGGTGTGACGGTGTAGGTGGTGGTGCATATGGCATGGTGGTGGTACGTAAAGTGTAGTGGTGGCGTATGGAGTATGGTGGTGCTTTGGATGTATGAGATTAAAAAGAAAAACCCTTCCTCAATTACCAATCGACACAATATTTATAAGCTCAAAAATCGAATCTTTCAAATCAAAGATACGAAAGATTTGTTTACGATTTAACCTAAATTCACCTTAACTTCTAGAAACCCTAGCTAGTTCGGGTTTTTCTTTTAAGGCCCGACTCGATCCAATTTAGCCCAATTAATTTAATAAATCCTAATATTGAGCCCCTAAATTGGTCTAGCCCGAAACTAATTGATTCAACCCATCTTAATAACTAATCTAACAACTCAACTTAATCTAACTCAACAGAACTTGACTTTTGACTCAACTTCCTGTGACCTAACTTGATTTTCTTTTTTCTATTTTTTCATTTTTCATTTTTATTATTTTTCTTTTTATTCATTAACCTACCTCGATTTAAAAAATAAAAATTGGCAAAAATGAGGTGTCTACATAAGGTACGTCCCGTATCAGGGTAGGTTGGGATCTCTTGCATCCTGCTAAACTGTCAAGCGACACTGTCAGGATAGTGCATCTCCATGATGTAGAAACAAATGAGTAGTATATGAGCTAGCCATATGTCACCCATACCAACAATAAGTTGGCAATCTAGCTACATCATCGTAGCTATATAGAATCCAAACAACCTAAATTGATAATCAACAATGAGGATAAAAAAAATAACAGTTACTAAATGAATAAGGAGAATGCTTTCGGTAAATATGTACCTGCTCCTGACGTTGGCGAATGAACACATCTCTATACTATCCAACTACATGCATGGGCAGCTCAATCACATCAAAGTCCGCCCCTAATTGACTCATAAGTGGTCGACCATTGATAACTATCGTAATTCGATGATGTAAGGGAGAAATGTGTGGGAAAACCTCCCATGCCCACACCTACAAAATAACCAATGGACCACTAATCTCTCCTACGTCAGCCCTAGAAGCCAAGCACAACTAGCGGTACAACCACACCAAGCAAGCTGCACCTTACGCGTATCGCTTAGTTATTGTAAGGTCCAATAAGAGAGATTAATTGGGTATCGACAGGGAAGAACATCAGGTGTATGACATTATTAGATTTGTATGATAACAGCATACCCCTGATCAATTGCATGATATGTGCCCTGGTGAAGCGCTGTACTATCTCTTTATCCGCATCAAAAGGCAAATTGGTGAAGTTGTTCTTCAACCATGACAATTTCAATTAGGCACCCTTTAGAGCACTCTCTGGTGAGCGAATTCCTAATAGGCGGTGATATATCTCGGCCTACCCAGTAGAAGCCATCAGTCCATAACTGTATTGCCATTAGCTGGCAGACCTATGAGCAAAGATATATCTTATAGCATCACTGTCATCTCGTTAGTGTGGAAGTGAAATATATGTGTATCTTCCCTCCATTGCTCAGCTAGAGCGATAATCAAGTGCTAATCCAGCTGTATGAAGGGGACTTGACGTGCACCAATGAAGCCCAACTACTCCAGATATAGGATCATACAAGGGTCTATCGGGGATCTCCTAGCCATCTTGACACCTAAATATCGCCTTACGTCTATGGTACCTGAGCCAGTAGTTTTCCTATAACTAAGGAAGAAGAAATATTGTTATAATAAGTATATGAAATGAATCAAACTACAAATATGTTTTCCATTTACTATTCCTTACTTAACCACCCCATACTAACTCAAATCTATGGGATGACTACAAATGAAGTAGTGACCTATCTATCGGTCTTAGATACATTTGCTCTTGCAAGTACAAAAGAGGAAAGGAAATTTGTAAGTTTGCTAGAAAACTCACATGATAAAAACAAAAAGTTAGAAAAAATAACTACTTCTTAAATACACTACTATATATATAATCAATCAATATTATCACGAGTTTTTTCACATTCAATAAGTGAACTACCGATGGATCCACTCGACATTGGTTGTCTTCCTCGCTGCGGATATCTTCTCCTATTATATCCATTCCCATCACATAGTCTATAAATCTAAGTTAATAGTCCCTCTTAGATGTCCATCTCATTTTGAAATCGTTTCTCTTATAGCCTGCTTGGATTCTTAACCTTGTCCAATGTTGTAACGGGATGCCATACAGGAATATCAAGATATGACCAACTAGACTTATCGGCACAGGGCATGAAGGAACGCACGTATATACGTAACTAATTTTGCATCATGTACCAATACCCAGTATATGCAGCACAGTCTATGCTCATTTTTTCTATAACAACTATAGTATGTGAGCATGGAATTTTGTATGTTTGACACTTGTTACAAGTACATTATGCGATCCTAAGGGCGACCGTGTGGTTGTTCTCTCCTTTTTGGTGGTGCACCGTTGGTCTAGGCGCTGTTATAACCTTGAATATTTGCTCATTGTAGTAAAAAATCATGATTTGGTGACCACTAGCCACTTCATGCCACCTGTCAAACTTTCTCTTCGCGAATTTGGTCAACACTTTACCAATGCCCATTTGCTTTGCTAACTCAGTCCTACATTTATTGAAGTAGTCGTTGCAATTGTAGAAAGTTTTCTTAAGTAGTGCCGCAACGGGCAAATTTCTAGCATGATTCAAAGTACTGTTATAACTTTCTCCAATGTTGGTTGTCCCATGAGCAAATCAAGCTCTATCGTCATACACCGATGTTCACATTTTAGAATGTAGGCCTCTAAAGTAAGCTTTAATATGAGGGCTCATAATCTTGGTCTCATCATAGTAGGTGCGAAACTTTTAAGGTTGCAATTGGTAAGCAGCTTTTTTTTTTTTTTTATCATCTCTTTGCAATCTTTATTCTTAGCTCGAGTGTTAAAGTTACTAGTGACGTGTCGAATACACCACCACCAAGGCCAACCCCTTGGCCATTTGATCATACTGCATTCTCGCCCTATATTGCAAACTGGATACCAACATGACAATCTGCAATCAAACATATATCGGTACGATCTCTTAAAACGTACGTAAGCACACACGTTATGAACCAACTCTAGCTATCGAAACATTCTTCATCAACTAAGGCGAAACCAAGTGGGATTATGTGATTCTGACCATTAACTCCTATTGCAATCAATAGTTCATTCTTGTACTTCCCATACAGGAATGTTCCGTTGATCATAACTATAGGCTTGTAATGTATAAACACCTCAATGCATTGTTCGAATGCCTAGAAGACTCTATCAAAGAACATATATTCGACAATATCACTATCTTGCCATCTTTACTCCACCATAGTACCGGGATTAACCTGTCAAATCACATTTAGTAGATGTGGAAACATCACATACGATTCTTCTCACTTATCGTAAACATGCTCAATCACTTTCCTAATTCTCTTGATGTGGACAATATAACCGTATTGCTTGCAAATAGTTACCTGCAAATGTCTTACCTTAATGTTTAGTGACTCTTGAACATCCTTAATCAGAAAGTAGGATAGCTTGTTTGAGTCTAATTTCATGTTGTCCTAGCTAATTGTGGGATTAAGGCACATGTGTGGACCCATGAACCTGGTTTTGATAAAGCATCTTGCATATTGCTTTTTACAAGCTTGGAGTCTCTACCTACAACCCTTTTTCCTAATCAATGCATCTGATAGACCATAACGTTAGTTCAGACTCCTTTACAATGAAGTCATGGTGGTTCATAATATGATACAGCCTCACAGCTATTTGTAAATGTTTTTTTACTCTTGAATTGCATGCTCAACTTCAATTCATCACTACAATTAACATATAGAAAGGCATAAGTTCTAACATCTCGACCATATCCATAGATGTTGATAACCTATACCTCCAATCGTTTTGTCCATGTAACCCTTGTGCTTCTTCCACTTACTGCAACCAACATTTACTCAGGCCAACGTCCTCATTACAATTTGTATCATTGAAATTTTCATCAATGTCGGTGAATGCTAGTTCATTCTCTACATTAGTATCTCTATTTAGCTCGCTGGTGATCAAGACATTAGGTTCACTAGACATGTGACTGGTGCTTGGTATGTTCCTCGGTGGGGTTACTTAGGATTCGAATACCCTGGTTTCAACTTACAGTCCAATATCATCATTATGTTGTTCAACATTGGCCTCAACTACGATAAGGCCATCGGCGGTAGGTTCACTTTATAAATTTCAATATATATTTCCGTAGAACCGTTAACTCCACTATGCCTTACTAAGGAACCTATTAACTATTACACATCGTAATCATTGCTAATGAGGATGGTACAAAACATATCCGTGGTCCCGCCTGCAGGGGGGTATCTATGAATTAACTTGATTTGTTGTGTTGTCATGTCAACCCGAAACCGATTACATATCATTCCAACTACTAGCTCATACGTCGCCCTAAATGGAACTTTGACTACTGTTCTCGACCGCTTGTCATACCGTACACTATCCTCTCTATAAACCCCGCAAATTTAGCTATTTAAGAGTAAAATTGAAACTTATTACTTTAGACTACTTTGTGAGTCGTTAAAGTTGAGTAAGATATAAATTTAATAAATTATAAATTTGAATATATTATAAGTAATAAAAACTCTAATAAATTGATCAAAATATAAATTGTGTATAAAAACCCTAAATCCGATGTGCGTGTAAATACTCGAAATCGAACCTAAACTTGATCGAAACTCTAAAACTATAATTTTAAGCTTATAAAATGAATAAATATCACTTAATAATGATATAATCGTAGTCGATCACAATTATCGACTAAATCACGTAAAACTTTTAACGAAAACGTTAAAATAATTTGTAAAAAAATTATAATTGTAGCAAATACTAATTAAATTGATAAATTTTCATAAAATTACAAAATTAGTTTATAAATATTTATTTTATGATTTTTTATGTTTGAAAAAAAATTACATATATTTATTTTTTTTTTCCTTTTTCTTTTTTTTTTCTTCTCTTTTTTCTACTTCCTAAATTTTTCTTACTACCATGTTGGTTCCCAAGTGGCCCTTGTTTTTTTTTTTTTTAAAGAAAAGCTCCTCTAGGTGTTGTCTTATTAAGGAAAAAAAACAAGGGATATGATTATGTGGTCATGTCATAATTAATGCCTAGATATAATTAGATTTATTCTTTAGTTCCTATTATAAATTGCTTTTAGTTTTCTCTTGCCATTGTGATTACGCTTGGGAACTTGGAAGAAAAAAAAGAGAGAGAGAGAAAGAAAACCAAAGCAAAGCAAAGCAAATAACACACACACAACTTAGCAAATACTTAAGAAGAAGGAGAAGGAGAAGAAGAAGAATTTAGAGGGAATTAAATCAAGTAAATTACTAAAGCAATTAGGTAAGTTGTTTATTTATTTTTGTACATATATATATACTCTATAACATGTACATGTATATTAGGTATTTTATTTATTTATTAGGTATGTATGCGTGAACATATATGTATATTATACATAGTATAAAGTATGTACATGAATGTGTATATATATATATACACTATGTATTTCCTTATGTATGAGTATACGTGATTGAGTACATATATGTATATGTACATAGTAATTTTTTAGGATATAATATGTGTGTGTACATGGGTATATACATGTGTATATACACTTAGTATTTATTTTTATTTTATGATATATAAAAATAAGTATACGTATATGATATATATGTGTATTATGTATTTCGGTATTTATGTGCATATGTAAGTATTTAGTCTTTTCTTCATGTAAGTATGTATATATATATATTTGTAGGTATAAATATGTATAGGAATATATATATATAGTATTTTGATTATTTTTTGTTATATATATATGCATACATGTATAGCAGGTATATGTATGTATATTTATACTTAGTATTCTCGTTTTATAAAAATTTTTGTATATATTTGTACATGTAGTGGTTGGATGTCATATATATGTATAATATTATTAATTGTATTTAGTATTTTTGTGTATATATATAATACGACTGTATATATACATATGTATATAAAGTATCAGTACATGTATATTATACTTGTACATAATGTATAATTAAGGTTAAGATGATTTAATATATAAAGTATAGTATGNACTACTGTAAATTAGGAAAAAGGATAATAATTAAGTAAATTAGAAAATTTAATGAAATATAATAATAAGTATTATGTGCAAGTATGACATGTAGCACTCTTACGTGTTACTACATCATTATATATATAAATTAAGTAATTTGTGTAATTAATAATTAATTAATTAAGTAAGTAGAAAAATAATAAAGTACAAAAATTCGAATTAATAAATATTAAACCCCAAAAATAAGTAATTATAGTAAAATATACTCAAAATAAGAAAATTGGTAAAATATATGATACAAATAATTATTAATTCGTAATTATACTAAGAAAAGCCTAATTTGATATTTTACAACCTTTTAAGTCAAAATAATGAACTTTATAATATTTTTATAACATACATAGTCTAAATTGCGAGTTATCACATCCAAAATAGACCTCGCTACGAGAAAGTACACTTGAAAATGATCGAAATAGACTATAAGTTTATAAGAATCCAAGCTAAATCGAAAAAATTGTACGTGATTCAATAAAAAGCTGAAATCGACAATTTCATGCATATCAATAACTAAGTTAAGTAAACAGTATGAATTACCATACTAGTTTAGTTTTTAAGCCTCGAACTTACTACTTTCTGTATTCTTTATTGTCAGGTGATCACAACTTTGACCCTGATTTGCCATTAGGTTACTACAACCCTTGAGTAGAGCATGGCTAGGTAAGTACTCCCGATGACTCTATACTTATGTTGTGCTTGTAATTAATGCACCTAAAGTAAACATTAATAATTCAATTCATAAGGGTGTGGGTTATGCATGTGTCTAATACTAGTTGTATATTGTGTAAAAGATTGTGAAACACAATAATTGAATAATTAATTGCTTGATTTATTATTGCATAATGGAATGGTTTGTTAATATTTGTTGATCACTTCATAAGCCGATTTAATCATATTCAACTCAACTAAAATTAAATGGATCATGCATAAGTACGAACATTGTATATAATATTCCAACTGTCACCTCACACGGTCTGTAATGAAGGGTTTTGGAGGGATAGATTCCTACATGATTTGATTAATACAATATAGGAGCATTATTATAACAAGATCCTACCCTTGGCTCACAGGTTCTACTAACGCCGGAGACGTTAACTGTGAGTGGTTGGGGGTCATGTCTAGAGACTACCGCCTGTAGGGTGTGAGTATGGATTGCAGAAGCTACCTCACCACTAGACCTAGATATTTGCATACTATTAACTATTGGAAATAGAAACCTGTTTCATGAAATAAAGAATTTCTATGTGTATTTATATATGGTTAAAAAAAAAAAAAAAACAAGTGCTAGAGCCTAATTGTAATTGGTACCGATATATCTCCAACCCTTACTTTGAAGGGCGTGAAATCCGATGTTATATGCAGCACTGGTCAACTACATATATATTATTTGGCATAATGCATGTTCATGCATTCATATGTTTGATAATAAACTATTTGATAACTTATTTGATGATATAGTATGATGGATATCTCACTAAGCTCTTATAGCTTACTTTCTAATAGTTTTCTCTTGCAGGTTACTAAATAATCAAGCAAGGGTTAAGAGCCGAGTGTTAGGTACTAGTGTCGAGGTGCTTAGAAGTTAGAATCTGAAGATAAACTGTGTAAACGGTTTGAAATATTACATATAATTATTAATATTATAGTTAAATTTTGTGATTTTCATAAGTTTGAGTTTTAGAACTTTAGTACCTAATCTTATCGTTAAGTAGGAGATACTGATTCTCTACGGTTCTGATGAACTATGACTTATCGGATATCTATAGTCACTTATATGTTATAATAAGTTAATTAAATTAAAAATCGAAAACTCTAGTTACTAATTTTGTAGAGTCTTGTAACCTCTAACTTGTAAGGCAATTTTCGTATTATGGGTATACACGTGATATGAAAACTTTAGGCAATTCTACTAGACCCTCTTTAGGGTCATGACACTCTCCTTCCATAATATTTCCATTAACATAACAAATCAACCTCATATTATTCATTGTACACTTGTTTATCACATCAACTATATAAACTTCAGCATGCGCGTGTACAACTACTATCTTACCCTAGCAGACATTGATTTCTTTTCACAACTAATATTATGAAAGCTAATGAGTCTTATTGCATAAAATATTAGTAAATAATAATATTTATATTATTTGTTGTACCATAAATTTTTTTTTCACAGCTAATATTATGGAAGCTAATGAGTATAATTTATAGCTAATTTGTTAGTAATATCATTATATATGTATTATAATTTACAATAATTAATATAATTTTTTTAAAAATAAGATATCACGTACTTAATATGAATCAAAATGACTATAAAATTATTATTATATAACAATATACTATCATGTATCAAATCATAACACTATTTCTTTGAAAAACATATACTTAAAACGAATCAAAATAGGTAAAAATCATACATTTTCGTAATAAAATTTAAAATAACATATCATATACAAACTTACGCACTTATCCCATAATTTATCAATATCCAATAATGTACCATCATACATAAGGTCATAACACTATTTCTTCATAAAACATATCCTTAAAACGAATCAAAACGAGTAAAAATCATATATTTTCCTATTTTGATGTCTAGAGAGAGAAAGTGATAATAGCGCACCAATAGTCTCCCCATTTCCAAAAAACTTCCCGCAATATTGACCTACACTACATAATCAATCCAATTCTATGATTGATTCATTAAAAAAATGGATCTAAATTGTTGATTTGGTGGAGTATTTTCTCAAATGGTTGAAGAGAGAGAGAGAATATTGAAGAAATTGGGCACGCATATTGAGAAAGAAGAAGTGGTGGGAGATTTATAAACTTGTGGAACTCACCTCTTTAAGAGACGATTTGAAGTGTGTATTTCTAGGGTAATTTTTTCAAATGCCATGTTTTCATTTTTTATATTTTATTTTTCCTTTTCCCTTATGCAACATTGACATTTTAAAAATTGAGCTCCTGTAGAGTTCCAAGTACTTCTTTTTTTTTTTTTTTCATTTTTGGTTTTCACCTATATTGCAGTTAGGGCAAATTATTTAGCATATGATCTTCATCCGGTTATAATGTGATATAATTATAATAAATAGGTTTGTATTAAAAAAACTTGAACCGTTTAAGCCTACTCATAAATGTATGCAAGTCAATATTCATGATTGTTTAATAAAGAAGTATGCTTCAGATCTGACCCATCAACCTGTTTACCATCCTATGTTACATTCTTTAATATATGGCCACAATATGTCACAGGATGTTGCATGAGTGAAATTGATTGATATTTGAGCATCGGTTTGTACTTTGATGGGATTATTTTCTAGTCGTTGATGCTAAGAAAAAGCCTAGTATGCTTATGCTATATGACTTTTAGGAGATAATAAGATTTTCGATTGCATTTGATAGTTAGTTTTTACAGTCTTATATGAAAAAATAATATGAATTAAATATAACACTTAAAATTAATAGGTTATTTTACCTATTAAGCTAATCTTTTCGGATAAGCTATCTCCTTAAACTTAGCTCATAACATTAGTCTAGTTAGGTCTTCCAATTTATCACTTTTGCCTAATATATATTGAAATAGTCGATGGGTGGTTTGTTTTTTCATTTTAAATAGTTTTTTTTTTTCCAACTATTAAGAGAAAGGTGATTCGAATCATCTTCTATCTCAATAAAAGAGGAGTGGCTAAAATAGATTTTGATTGTTTGAGAAAGTCCTTTCTTAATCATGTAATTTGTTACTTTCAGTTAATAAAGAGCTTTGTTCTTTTATAAATTTGTATAGAAATAACAAATACATTTCTGATTCATTTTAGATTTCTTAAATTGGAAAGTGATTTAATTTAATGTCACGATAAATAAGTTGGTTATATAAGTTTAGATTTTCAAATACAATATTAATTGATCATATTATTGTCTAAGATATTCGAATGTAAATCACTTTAAACCGGAATAAAAAGTATGAGCCATCAATATTAACTATCAAACGCCGATCGTAATGGATTTGTTCTATTCAGTTTTAGATTGGTTCATTAACTTTTCCTTAAAATTCTTAATTTCTTTTTAACAGAAACCAACTAGAAAGGTGCAACAACTTAAAATAAAATAACTAGTTGGACAGGATATGGGAAGTGACCTTTGTCCAACCAAACCCAAATTGAGCCACCAGATTAAGAACTTTCAAAAATAAATTTTTGTTTTTTTTTTTTTCTCCATATTTAGGTTTTAGGTCATCATCTTATAACTCATTTAATTCACGTGATGGAAGAGGGTAATAAGTCCGTTAATTCATCATCTTATAGGTGGAGTTGCCCCTTGACTCTTTCTAACTGCTGCTAAATCTTTCTCACCCATTAGTGGTGTGATCTCAATACGACAACACTATACAACTATATGAAAAAATATTAGCAACATGGTAAATCATATTAGTTAAGTATTTACTCCTATTAAATTTTAGAAATCTAGTTAGATTGGAGGATGGGTATATGATCACCGGATAGATTCTAATATCAAATTTTAGGATCCATTTCCATAGAATAGCATATGACAGCCATCCTTTTACTTGCAGAATACTCCTTACTCATCTTGTTATATACCACTAATAATTAGACATGATATTTGATCTACTTATAATTTTAGATCTTTAACATCAAATAACCAAATATCTAAAAATTAAAAATATAATTTTGTGTCATCTCTACAATTCAACCTCGCACCATGTGCAACTTTTTTAGTATTTTCTTGTATTTCATTGAAATTTCTTATGCTTTCATTCCTCATATTTGGAATTGTAATTCATTTGAAAGCAATGTTAAAATTAAAAATTGAATGTCGTGATTTCAAGCATTATGAACGTGAGTGTGCATTTCTACATTTTGTATCTTTAGTCTCATTTCTTCCTCATTTCCAATCCTGTATTTATTGTCATTTCCTACCTCTCTAATCTCATTTCTTACTTTTACTAACCCTAACTTTAATGAATACTTCTTTAGCACAACAAGAAAGGTATAAATACCAATTTCTCATAAAAAAATCAGAAATTTATTATTTATCTACATATTTTAATTCACTTCTCTTCAAAATGGAAGTTTTAAGCTTTATATAGGTACTTTTAATTCATTTTCTAATTTGCTACTTGAATTTTTTAAACCTTGTGTATAAGGTTATTGTATGTTGCTTCATGGAGATTACTCTTCAACTCCGTAGCTTTTAATTTATACAGGATATACCGTTATCCAATTTGAATGAAAGGATGTTATGACCTTTAGAATTCTAATATTATAAATTTATAATAAAAAATTAACCAGATTCCATTAAATTTCCTATACCCTATAGATCATATAGAGCAAAGATTCTAGGTAGCTACTGAGTATTGGGGTAGGTTCCATTCCTAAATTTGGAAACTACTATTTACTATGTAGGATATAGGTTAGGCCTCATACTTGACTCACTTTCTACTTACTCTACCCTAATTCAAATGCACATATCAATATTGTAGATTTGCATCCAAGAGGCATTGACCTAATTCGTTTAAGCGTTTATAATTGATTTTTACAAAAAGTAGGACAGGGAAAGCTTTTCTCCTTATAAATAATCTAGATAAGTATAGATTACTATCTTTGATTCACCTTAAACATACTAGCCATACAATATATTTTTATTTCTTTATGACCTTGTACCATATTTTCCCTATTATAGGTTATAATTTAGCATATATCTTTACCAATGCTAAGGTAAAATTTAAAAGAAATACTAGATTCTAGCAAATATAGAAAGCAAAGCATATCTTTCTTTTAAAAATAAATCTATCCTAATCCATTAACACTTCTTTCTCTTTAAATTTCAACCCTCTTAATTAAAAGTGGGTAGAACTTATTTTTTAATACGTTTAAAGCCAGTCTTAATAGAATTAAGGGCCAATTATGTGGTCTTGAGCTCAAGGACTTACTTCCTTAGTACATTAACCTGCCCAAAAGGACCTAACCTCAAAAGAAGAAGAGTACCTCCGAGTTGACCTAATATGTGTCCCATGCTCCTCCAACTTGATCACAATCTCTCAGGAGAAAGTTCCCATAAAAGGTGACAACTCTCATCTGTATTGAGATCTAAGCTCTCGTGATCCTGGTCTATCAAATGTCTAAGCTCACACTAATGTGCTTAGGAGTTGAGTTAATCACTAAGGCTTACCGTGGGAAAGGTAACTAGTAAGTCCCTTAAGATATCAAAGAAGAAGAAATGGATAAGCAAACACAGTAGCTTCCGTAGGGCTGCTCGTCAAGTATGACATACCAATGAATATGACACTACTCTAACTTTACTTGATATGACGCATAAGTAAATCTTAAAGTGCATACACCACTAATCTTGAGCTACAAGCAAAATTGAATAAGAGTAGGGAGTATGTGCTTAGAGAGTGGTGTCTTACAAGGACGAAGGAATATTCATTAATAATGACGTAAAAAGTTGATTACAGCTTACAAGAAGATGAATTATTTATAGTAAGTTCTTATGGCAATAAAAGGAAAGAAAAAAAGAAATTACGTAAATGGGCAATGCTAGAAATAGGTAACATAGTACTACCCAAAAGGGTATTTGCGACATTTAAATAAAAGTAATACAGTACAATGTTATAAAAAGAGAATGAAAAGTGGCATGTTGTTATTGTAGCCATATTGAATATATTAGGGCATTGGAGTACTACTATTGAGTTGTACTAATGGCTGCTAAGATGATTAAGTGAGGCAACAACTTGATAAGGTAAAAGAAGAGAGCGCAACGGTCAGGGATAGGGACTTATCCTCGACGCTTAGCAGGTCGGCACTAGAGTTCTCGGCATCTAATAGGCCGAAATGTGAGTGTTCGGTATCTGAATGAGTAGATAAGTAAACCAATGTGCATCCAAGCAGAGCATTAGGAGTGTTTGCCATTTGGCCTTCCTAATAGATGTGCTCGTCAAGGTTGAGCTAAGCAACCATGATTCTCTTGGCCAAGCCTTATAATCCTCGAAGTTTGACTTAGGTGAGAGGTCTAGTGGTTGAGATTCCATCACACACCAACTCATTGTTGAGCTAACCTACCAAAGATAAGCTCCCAAGTACCAACAATCCAAACAAGCGCCCTTAAGTTCCTAAATTGCTGACCTAATCAACTCTGCTCTGTGCTTAACACCTGTTTAGACCACAAATTAAGAGGTCAACTTGTGTCTTACTTTTTAACATTCGTACTGTCTTAGCATAGGATATTCCTTTTGTTTTTATTTACTGATCACCTTTACAAAATATGTATTTTTCCATTTCTTGTAGAATCTTTTTGATAATCTGTAATAACCTAGGATTTACCCTGATCAGGGCATATAAATACCCATCGATTGTAATAGCCGCAAGCGAGTATCTTTAATATTCAAACATTTTTCTTTTGAGCTAAGTGTTTTTTACTTACCCATCTCTGGTGCATATTGAGGTCAAGAACAGATAAGGTCGGTCCCAGGGTGGACCCAAGTTTGCTGAAAGCTTGAAAGAAAGTGATGGGATCGTGCAAAAATAGTAAAAGTGAAGTAAGCAAACTCACGAATAGCTTTGATGATATGATGCACTAAGGAACTTTCGATGACTCATGGCACAACTTAATATAACGCACGAGATGGTCCAGTAAGGTTACTTGTCATCTAGCCTTACTTAAGGGTTAGGATAAGAGTGAAAAGAGTAAATAAGCAATGTTCACAACAAGAAGAATATTCTATATACTGATGATAAGGTATATTGTAGCTAAATGTTCAAAGGGTATTTATGCCTACAAAACTATGACAACTTACCTAAAATGGAAAAGACCAAAAAGGGTAGTGTCTAAAAGGAGTAATATATAAGGAATGATGAAGGGTATATTGGAAAATACAATAAAAATGAGTATCCTGTATAAGGGATTTTGTTATATGGTTGCTTGAACACGTGGCTCACTATGGTGGATAACTTTTTAGTAGAAAAGATAATTATATACGATCAGCTTGATTTCTATCGAGCTAAGGTACCGAGCAAGGGTACCAATTCAAGGTGGACTCATCCGAGAAGGAATGGCAGTAGATATGTGTTGGAGCCCTTGGATTCTCTACACCAATGTTGATGAACAAGGGGTCGGCTCAATCATGGCTGAGTAAACACATGTGAAGGGTCGGGTTGTCAATAGAGCTTTCGTCCAATCGACATATGACTTCTGAATGATGTATAGTTACTCGGCATGACATAAGGGGTCAGTCGGTAGCAAGGATCAGATCAGCCTTTAGCTGAAGCAGTGGGATCCATCTTGTTAGTCCTCCTAAGCCTCGGGCTTGGTTCTGGGTAAGGGGTCCAGTAGTCGGATTTCTATCACATCTCACTCTTATCTAGCCTATTGTGAATATAGACTAGTGGTAAGTAACCTTTTATCACATTTGAATATCATATCAAGTGCAACTTAAGCTCGTGTAAGGCTTTGGTATGTCATATCTATCGTTGATGCACGGGAGCTCCTACTCAAAACTTCGACTATCACCTAGTTTTTGGACCATCTCACAGTTTAGACCACCTCCAGTTCGTGTGATACCACTGCTCATGTGTTCATCCATAACAATGTTCGTATCATCTTGGCTACGTTTGTTGGGTATCGACATAGTGTTCTAAGTTTTAGGGAGTAAGTGTGAGATTGCTCTTCTTTCCTCTATTTTTGTACTTTCAAAACAGAGTGCATAGATTTTGTTAATCCACAATTGTGTTAAGTATTGTTGGTGTTGTTCTAGAAGTAATCAAAGTATGAGATACCGAGTTGTTGCTTGAAGAAGAGTTTAGATGAAGATTTGAGTGAGAATTTAGTTATTTTTTAGTAGAAGAGTTAGTATACTAAAATATTGGACAATGTTGGACTTTAGTGTTCAAGGAACTCTTAGAAACCAAGAAAGTGGTGCTCGTAATGGTTGTAGCCGTCAAGGGAATTACACACCAAGGTTATCTGATGAGAGAATCAATAGGCTCATTGACCTAGTTGAGAACCTAGGTACTACCATACAAGGAAACCGATACCAATTTAGAGATGATTCCTAAGCAAGGTAATGGCTATCCTGGCTAAGATAATCTCCTAGGTTGACCTTGTAGACACCCAATTTTTGTACTCTCATTTTTTTTTTTAAAGGGTCTTAATTCAAAAATAAAAAAAATAAATAAGAAGTAAAAAAATTGAAAAATGATAAAAATAAAAAAAAATGGAAAAAAAGAAAAATTATAAAGATTTTTTTAGGAACGTAGATTTTTATAAAGTAAAATGTTTTAGGGTCAATTGGTTTAGTTTTAGCTCAGTTCAAATAATTTTATTTTAAAAAGTCGCGTTATTTAAATACAATTTAATTGTACTAAATGTCAAGGCATAGGCTAACGATTTAATGGATAAGCATTTGAGCATTGGCATTGGATTAGCTTGAGGTTACAAGTTTGAATGTCACTTTTTTTTTTTTTTTCTTCTCTTTCTTTCTTTCACAAAAATCGATTAAGCATAAGGGATTCAAATCTTCATAAATCTTTTGAATCTAATGCAATAAAGATTTGTGAAATTCAAATCTAATTTGATTTTTATCAAATCGAATTTGAATCAATATAAAAGACTTAAATTTAATTTGATTTTTATCAAATCAAATTGGGATCAATATAAAACATTTGATTTTATATGACTTAAAAGATTTGTTTACAAACTTTATAAATATAGATCGCGCGGCATAAAATGGAGGACAATTACACACTTTTCAAAAAGACACTAGACCTAATTATCCCAATCATCTTCAACTTTCATAATCCTTTTCAACAACAAGCCACGCTCACACCACTTCACCAAAGCATATACACAAATCACAGCATGCCATCTCCGTGTTCACATTCCACAATTCCCTATCCTACACTCCATTGATCAACCATGTATAGCACATCACTGTCCATGCTCCAGCACAGCATGCACAGGCTTCACCGAGCATATCCAAGCCACATCGTCTTGTACTGTCCACTCACTACACAAACACATCTAGTAGTCACAACACACATCCAACAGACGTGACACACATCATCGTCCCCATCCTCATTTGAATCTCCAGTTAGCCATGGTCTTCCATTGTAGCTCTTACCCATACATACTAGATCACACGCAACACACATCATTCACAGTCAATAACTCCAGCACTCCACACGCTACTACCACTCCTTACATAGACAATTTACTCACTTGCGCACCATCTTCGCTCTCTATACAGTAGACTACTCACTCTTGCTCGTCCCCGTCCTCCTTCATTCATCACTGTCAACACAGTAACAATGGCAATAACAGCATGGAAAGCAGTGGCAATGTCCATGCTAGCAGTAGCTTCAACACTCTATCATCACCAACAAAACACTAATCTGAACCGGTCGCAATTCGATCTAGATGCAACCTAAGTCCAGGTCCAACTCTTGCTTTGGTTTCAGTTATTTATTTATTTATTATTTTTTCTACCTTTTCCTTCTTTTGTTGTTATTTATTTGTTTAATGATTTATTAGTAGTTGACTTTAAAACATAAAAAAAAAATTTAAAAAATAAACTTCCAGCTTAGGACTTTCATCATTATGATTTTAAGGTTTTTCACTTAGAAAAAATTGTTTTCAAAAGATAAAAATAAAAAAAATCTTTAAATTAATTAATTTTTTTATGTTTTATTTATTATTATATTTACTTATATTTATTTATTTGTCTTGATTTGTTTAGGTAATTGTTTTACAAAAAAAAAGGGAATACATTAGCCTAGGAAATTTTTTTAGCATTAGGTTTTTTAACCTTAGTTTTTCTCATTTAGAAAATTATTTTTTTAAAAATAAAAATTAGTAAAAAACCCTTTAAAAAAAAAGATTATAACGTTCTTTAGAATTTCTTTTAATACTCAAGAGTTATGATCTCTTTAGATTTTTTTGAATAAATTAAACCAATAAATACTTAAACTTGGTCAATTTTCAAAAATTAAAACAAACCAACACACTAAAATTTTTGGAAAAAACTACAGTCATCTAGTTCCAACTAGCGGATACATAGGTACCTTCGAAGCGATATTAAAATCTGTAAAAACTTAGGTTATTTATTTATTTATTTTATTTTTATTTTCTTAAAAATATATTTAAAAAGGATAATTATGTAAAATAAACCTAATTTCGAAAAATAAATAATAGTACCCATTAGAGTTTAATAGGTTAACCCTCGAATTTGGAAATCTCTAGTTTTTATCAAATTAAAATAAAAAACTGGCAACTAAATTGTAGTCAATCAGTCCAATTAATTACAATTTAATTTTTTTCCTGACTCTAGTTAAGTGGCAACTCTAAATTTTTTTTTAAAGAACTAGAATTTCCTAATTTCTCTAATCAAAGATTAATATTAAATGGGTTAAGGTTTAGTATTAATAAAAAAGTGGGAAATCAAATTAAAATAAAGAAAACAAATGTTCAGATTCGACAATTTCACGACTCTACTAAGGAGACCATCAAGAGGGTTAGCCACCAAAATTTATCGAAATTAGAATTATTTTTCGAAAAAAAAATCACTTAAGTCAATTATTTTTTATTTTATTTCTTTTTGCACTAACACTTTTTGTTGCAGTTTATTTAGGGGAGTTATTTTACGATTTCTTTATTTCATTTTATTTTTTGTATCATAAATGCATGGTAAATACGGTCAGAATCAGGCCATCTTAGAACCTTAGGAAGGGAGCCATTGTAAAAGCTTTGAATGTTGTAAGGCAACTACTTTCCGGGACCGATCAGGCTACCCTACTCAAGTTCAGATGTACCCACAAAACCGTTGCTTTGAAAAACCCAATGGTTGCAGAACTTAAAGACCTTTAGAACCTACCCTTTACATACTTGAAAACCTTTTTCAAAAATTATAAGAATCCATAATGTGGTAAACCTAAACGGTCTAGGGCAGTTGTGAAGTTATATTACATTTTCCTTAAATAGTCCTGTTGTAATATTTCCCTGTAAATATCTTGTAATAAATCCATGTAAAGTTTAGAATATGTTGTGATTGTAATTTTAATTTTTCTTTAAATAGATATGGCTAGATCGAGTCAAGGTATGTGGTTCTGACTTTTTAACCTAGATAAGGAAGAATTTATTAAGAACAAAATTAGGCTCATCTTGTCCCTACAGAAAACCCTAGTAAATATTACCTTAGTACAGGGCTTAGTACATCTATGGGAGCTCGAATCCATCACTTTTTGTTTAAGCCCACATCAGTTGAGCCTAACCTTCTTAAAGCAAATGATAAGAAAATAAAAAACAAAACAAAAAAAAAAGAATCAAGTTTGTAAAATAATTTTAGGTAGTTACCATTTTGCCCAGTATTCTACTAGTCAGAAATATTCATTCTTCTGGATAGATTAGTACTTTATAAATAGCCATTCTCATTTTGAATAAATAGGATTTATATATTTTCTCTATTTAGTCTTTTATTCTTCATTCTTTAAAATTCCTCTTCTGTAAATAGACCTTCGATAGTGTTGTTCTATAGGTAAATAAATTTTGTAGGCTTGTATATAGAATTCTAAGAAAGCAATTCCCCATTTATAATTTGATTACTCAATCTCTGTAACATAAAGGCCTTAACTTTTTCTCTCTCTCTTTCAAAAAAGAAAAAAGAAAAGAAAAAAAAAAGGAAACTTGCTAATGGTTACAAGTCCTTATAGGACTTAGGACAAACTCGAACCACATGGCTCATTAAAATAGCCAACCCAAACACAAACTACATAACTTGTTAGGGTAGCCAACTAAACACGAACCCACAGTGCCACACCCCGAAACGGCAGAGTCGTAACAGTCCCGCCATGCAAACCATTCTAAGATAGAAGCTGGCCATACAATTGCTATCTTAGACCTGATTTACATAAGGCATTCATGACTAACCCGCTTTGAAGTAAACAATTCATAATGTAAATAAGTTATTTACTTATGAACTTAAGAAAAGTACATACTTGCATTAAAATAATCTGAGTATCTTACAAGATTTAGTAATCTAGTCACAATTTAATTAAGTAATTTGTAAACTAATGCTAAAAGATTTAAAATAAATTTAACTATAAAGTGCATTTGATCTTCAATTTACATCCTCACTCATCAGGATCCTACAGTTGCTAGTGTCAAGGTGATTATAAGCCGCTTCATCTCTAGCACCTGCAACAACGGCTATAAGGATGTGAGCAACTACAGCTCAGTAAGTTAGAACGAAAACTTAAAACTATATCATAAATACAAACAAGGTTATCAACCAAATTATTAGGTGCAATGCATGTTCAAGCAAATGCTATAGTACAATGTTGTCTGGCTCGTCATAAGATTAGAGAAATTGCATCAGCTCTAATCCGAGTTGAGGAGTTACCATTAATGCAATAGTTCACAACCAAACCCAGGCTTATACAATGGAGACACTACTCCTCCCGCAACTACCTTCGAACCATTGACTTCACCCTCGTTGTAACCTCCTCGCTTATCACTTAGTTCAACTAAGGATAAAGAAGAGACCCATTATGCTATCCAGCGCTATCCCTTTTGAAAGGGTTGGTGTTTAGCTAGAAAATCCTAGGTTTCCTCTAAAGGGTTGCTATGCAGGTCCGATTTATGGTTACGAGTCATATATTTGTTAAGTCAAGTTTAGGATGATCAACTATTTCATACAATACAAGCTAGAATAACAACAAAATCATAACATCATTCATAATCAAGCACATACATACAACCAACTATCTAACAAGAATGACTAAATATAATCTCAAGCCTCCAAAATACAGCAACGTATTAATCCCAACTTACTTAGAATCCTCGCTCACTCACTCGAGGTCCGACCCGCTCAAGCCATCGTTAAACATTTCTATAATACAAACGTAGTTTCAATTTTTCATATAACTATTATAGGTTGGTTTTATCCTATAATGTTTATTTTTATCTTTTGTTTAAGGTTTAATATACCTAATTATGTAGGTTTTTAAGTCTTTTACAATTCTTCTCGAATCATGTTAAGTTCTGTTTCAGTTTTCGCATCGATTTTTAAATTAGGTTTTTGTCTCAGTTTTTTGTTAGAAATTTATATGTACACCCTAAGAAATCATTCTGACCCATAATGTGAAATTAATCACATTATTTTCGAATATCCTAAATATCATTTTTAGTCTCTAACTAGTGTTTTAGTCCGTGTGGTATACCCGAATTCTAATTTAATTACCGAATTCACTCCCGTTATGAGAAAATCTTACATTTTTCATATAATTACCCTAATTTAAGTTTTCCATCAGATTTATTATATATTCCTATTATTATCATAATATCAATTCTAACCAATATTTTCCTGATTATTAATTTCTCATAATTACATATTACACATTATCACCTAATATGTACAAAATGTACACATCTAATATTCTCATCACTTCAAATATCATCTCCCAACATCAAATAACATTCCAAATATCTAAATTCAACTCAAATCAGATTTTGAACCTAATTATCCTAATTTACAAATTAACTTAAAATTTACTATTTTTCTCTATTACATATTTATTACATAATTTTCCTAATAATTACATTTAACACCATAAATACTACAAGTATCATATTTCATCATATTTTAATGTCCTAAAACATATAATTATGCACTAAATTAGTAATTAACCATTTAATAACTTAATTAGCCCTAAATCACCCATTTTAGGTATCATTTTAAGGCCTAAAAATTATTTAAAAATTTTAAAAATTAATTTTTGAAAAAGGGCTTCATGGCACTATTCTATATCACCTAAATAGTCTACACAAAAATTTTGGGCTCAAAATTATACTTCTAAGTTCATTTATTTTTAATCTAAACAAAGCTCGAGTTTGTATGGTTTCTTAAGGACAGTATATCACGGGACATATTTTCATCAAAATAATATTTTTTCTAAAAACTAAATATAAAAATATTTCAGAATAACAAGTTTCATAATTTTTGAACTAATTTTGATATTTTTAACAATTTAAAAAAAATCGGGACTCACTAGAACTAATGGCTTCGGCCACCGTTAGTGGCCATAGGTATGTTTGCCCATCTAGGCACTGCCACCATCGTGTGGTGGTGGTGGTGGTGGTCGTCCACTCTTAGCTGCTTTTCGGGTTTGGGTTCTCCTTAGAAGTCCTAATTATACAATTTTTTATGATTTTTTGTAAAACCCTAATATCCTCTCAATTTCGCCCCTCTTAATTTCGCCTCTCTCTAATTTTCTAAACTTCCAAACATCCAAAATGAGCTTTTGAAAAATTTGGGGTATTTATAGAAGTTTTGGGGAATTATTATGCATTAAATTGATTTGACAATTGCCTTAACTTTTTCCAATTTGCCTTTTGTGTTGTTCTAATTTAATTAGCTATATCTTTTCTTGTTTTCCCTAACTGCCACAACCCAAATCTAGATCATTCCTTTTTTTTTATTTCTATTTCTTTTTCCTTAATTAATTATGAATTTTCTTTAATTATTTAGCATTATTTTAGCATATTTTACGTATTTTAAGTAATTACACATATTTCTACCTACATGTAAATTCATATATAATACAAATTAATATTTATAAATATTATTTAGATTATTTTATGAGTTTTAGTGTGTATATAATTTATCTTTAGTGATTCATTAGTTGTCGGAATGCATTTTACGCATTTTCAGTAAATAATGAGTAATATACTTAAAATTTGGAAATTTTATATTCTTTTATTTTATTAATTATTTTCTTAAATTCAAACTTACGTGACTATTTTTACTAATATTTATAGCTTTACTTTATAATTTAAGTTGAATCAGATCCTTTAGCCGATCACTCTAAATTCTACTAGCCAAACTTCGAGTAACTAATTGTAGGTTTTACACACAACCCATGAAGATCGTTGAACTAACTTAAAACTTCGGGTCCATTAGATCCAACAACGAACCAAGTCAAAATACGAAGCTATGAAACGCCATCCTAAGTTTGATCCATCTCAAAAGACGTCAATACTAGTCTGTTCAACTCTAAAGAACCAAGCTCAAAATCACACATGGGAGCTAAGGAGTATTAAGACCTATAAGTCTAAGGCAATTTAAGCAAGAATGTGAAAGGTGGGGAGTATTTGGTCTTTGAAATTCCATTTTGAACTCAAATCAAGTGAAAGTTATTATTTCACAACAAGGACACATGTTTAAGGAATTGGGGAGTCAGGTTGGTCATCACCCTAAGGTCAATCCTTACATAGGGAATTGATAACTCGCTTTTAAAAAGTTTAGAATGAAAAGAGGTGAGCTATATCCTATATACTAACCCTTGAATACTTTAAGAGATGAGAGACATAAGGGTAAAGGATTTTTAAACTCATTCCTTAAAGAAAGTCCATTTTGAATTTGATACATAGATCGAAACAAAGTTAGGCATTCATTTTCTAATGCTAAACACAATGATCCTTTATTAACCTTAGAGTCCTTTTAAATGTAAACCCTGTCAAAAACCACCCCATAGTAAAGTAATTCGAAGGTTAAGGTTATTGATTAAGAGAGAAGGATAAAACTGGTCTATGCTTACCTTAGTAATAACAATTCAAGAGTAACTTTTGTTTTTGATAAATTGTTTCCTCTAATGAAGAGCTAAACACCTTGAGACCACACATATCTTACCTAAGCCCATATATTCGAAACCTATGGATTTAGGGCCTTGGTACATCTAAAGACAAAGACTTGACAAAAGTGATAATTACTTCTGAAGAGAAAAAAGTAGGAAATAATGGGGTAAAGTTAGAAAGAGGAAAAAAGAAAAAGAAAAGAAAGAACCAAAAGAAAGAAACAAGAAAGGCCCAAACATCAAGTTTGAGAAAAGCCTTAACCAAAGAAGGCCTAGAGGCCCAAGTTTGTTCTAAAAATACAAAGTCTTGAATCGCATTTATAACCAAAAACACAAAACCCTATATCCATTTTGGAATCACACTCTAAGTCATAAACACAAAACCTTTCTATCCACCTAAATCTCAAACACATGACTTCCCTACTCACAATACCTCCCTACTCAAAGCTCTTCTAAATTTAAACAATAATTTATCTAAAATAAAAATTATTTTTGAAACTAAGGTAAGTACACATTTAGTTTTTTCCAAAAGGTTCTTAACTTGTATACCTAAGTTGGATGAAAGTATTTCTTTCAAAATAGGCTCTCTCATTAATCCCTTTTGATACCATTTAACCAAAAGCCTAATTTATAATGTGGACCCCAAAAAGACTTAATAGATTGATCCAAGGTTGTTAAACTCGTGATTTTATCTAGAATCATTAAAGAATCTATAAAATCGGAATGTAAAATTAAAACATAGAAACGTAAGTTTCTATAACTTATGTAAAATAGCTTTAAAAGATTATAGATATACTTATAGTATTTATTCAAAACTTGAAATACATGATGAAAATTAAAAAAAAATGAAGAAATTAAGTTTTTTTTTTCATAAAAATTCTTAATATATCATCTAACATATTCAAAAGAATGACAAATAGAGCTGAAACTAAAATTTTTCCTAATTTTTTTTAAGCTATAAATTAAAGAGAACCAAACATTTCAACTCATTTTAAGTTATTGATGGTATAAAATAAATATATATTTTTCTTTATAAACTTTATTATTAGAGCTAAAACTTAGATAAAAGCTATAAATATAAAATAAAAGATTAAGAGAAAAAGAAAGAGCTAAAAAATTGGAATAGGATAAGATAAATATTGTAATGCCTTAATAGTTGATGACTTATAAAAGGCTAGTTGTATGATTTTTTTTCTTTAATTTTTTAGTTCATTTAACTTAGATATGTAGAATCTGTAAACTTGGTCAAAAATATAAATTTCTATCGAGTTTATATGTAAACTCGGTTAAAAACGTAAGTTTCTATAAGAAAAAAGATTCTACAACCGAGTTAACTCGAAAAAGCTACCTACAATCGTAAACTCATAAAATCACATGGGTAAAATTGCGATTTTGACAACTATGGATTGATCAAAGCATATCACTTACAAATTGGGCTATATTTTTTGGAATAGTAATTAAGAGTAAAATCAAGAACTAGAGTGTGCAAGTAAGTTCTCTTCAACTAAACTAACCATAAGTTACTTTTTTTTTTAAGAAATGAATGTTTAAAATCATAAGGCTTATCCTAGAAGCTCAGGGCCAAAAACTAGGACAAATGCAAGATACCCTACATGTTTACCAAAGAAGGGGAGTTATAGCACTTGTTTTCTTAAATAAGAATTTGTATCTGTTAGTAGACTTTTAAGAAAAAGATGAGAAATAGAAGAAGAAAAGAAAAGAGGGAGAGAAAGTAAAGGCTTATCACAAGTTTTTTCCATTCATTTTCAAATCTATGTTGGCCTTGGTAGCCAAATCTTCAATTCATGTCAAATGATTTCAACAATGTCCTCCTTTGTAAATTTCTCAAAATCAAGAGTTTTTTTTAATCAATCATATACCTTGGTTTTACTTTCAATTGTCATATAAAGCTTTAGCAAGTCCATATGGTGCTTACCCTTTATTCATTTTCTTAGGGATTGCGCTCTAGAGCGCAATCCCTATCTGTATTCACTTTTAGGGTTTTAGCCAGCTCATAGAGTACAGTCCTTATTTGTATTTACTTTTAAGGTTTCAACCAGCTCATATAGCACTGTCCTGATACACTTCTCTTTAGGGTCTTATCTAGCTCAAGAAGCACTCTGCCCATTCTCTTTAAGGTCTTAGCTAGCTCAAGAAGCACTCTTCCCATTCTCTTTGGGGTCAGCTCAAGGAGTGCTTTGCCCATTCTCTTTAGGGTCTTAGCCAACTTAAGGAGCACTTTGCCCATTCTCTTTAAAGTCTTTGCCAACTCAAGGAGTGCTTTACCCATTCTCTTTAAGGACTTAACCAGCTCAAGGAGCGCTTCGCCCACCTTGGTTAGTCAACCCATAAGGGGCACGACTAAGTTCTTAATATCCCTTTAGGGTCCTAGCCAACTCAAGGAATGCTTCACCTACCTTGGTTAGTTATCCCATAGAGGGCATGACTAAGTTTTTAATATCTCTTTAGGGTCTTAGCTAGCTTAAGGAGTACTTCACCTGCCTTAGTTAGTAAGTCCATAGGGGGTACAACCAAGTTCTCAATATCTCTTTAGTGTCTTATCCAGCTCAAAGAGCGCTTCGCTCGCCTTACTTAGTCAACTTATAGGGGGCATGACCAAGTCTTTAATATCTCTTTAGGGTCTTAGCCAGCTCAAGAAGCACTATGTTCGCTTTAGTTAGTCAACCTATAGGAGGCATAACCACATTTTCAATATCTCTTTAGAGTCTTAACCAGTTTAAGGAGCGCTTCACCTGCCTTGGTTAGTTAACTCATAAGGGACACGACCAAGTTCTTAATTTTTTTTAGGGGTCTTAGATAGCTCAAGGAGCACTTCGCCTACATTGGTTAGTTAGCTTATAAGGGGTACAACCAAGTCATTAGTATCTATTTAGGGTCTTAGCCAACTCAAGGAGTGTTTTGCCCATCTTGGTTAGTAAACTCATAGGAGGCACAACCAAGTCATTAATATTGCTTTAGGGTCTTAGCCAGCTCAAAGAGCGCTTCGCCCGCCTTGGTTAGTCAACCCATAAAGGGTGCCACCAAGTGATCAATATCTTTTAGGGTTTTAGCTAACTCAAGGAGCGCTTTGCTCGTTTTAGTTAATCAGCCCATAAAGAGCATGACTAAGTCTTTAATACTTCTTAGGGTTTTAGCTAGCTTATGGAGCACTTTACCTATTTATTTAAGATAGCTAGCTCATAAGGCACTACCCTTTTTTCAGTACTCTTGAGGTCCTTGCTAACCTATAAGGGAGCTACCCTCACCACTGTTCTTTTCAAGTTTTTTATCACCAAATCCTTAATCGATCAGCCTTAAGATAGCTAACTAATTGTAGCGCTACTTAAGACATAGCTAGTCCCAAGGAAAAAATGGTGCTTTTTTTTGTCTTTGTGGTAAAGCTTTACTCAAATTTCACTACAAAGAAAAGTAGCTATAGACACCCAATTTTTGCTCCCTCATTTTTTTTCTTTAAAAGAGTCTTGATTCAAAAATAAAAAATAAATAAATAAATATTGAAAAAATTAAAAAATAATAAAAATACAAAAAAATGGAAGAAAAGAAAAATTATAAAGATTTTTTTAGGAAAATAGATTTTTAGAAAGTAAAATGTTTTAGGGTCAATCAGTTTAGTTTTAGCTCAATTCAAATAGTTTTATTTTAGAGAGTTACGTTGTTTAAATACAATTTAATTGTACTAAATATTAAGGTACAAGCTAACAGTTTAACGAATAAGCATTTGAGCATTGGCACCGAATTAGCTTGAGGTCACGGGTTCAAATCTCACTTTTATTTTTTTCTTTTCTTTTCTTTTCTTTTCTTTCTTTCTTTCTTTCTTTCGTTGAGCGTAGGAGATTCAAACCTTTTGAATCTAATGCGATAAACATTTGTGAGATTCAAATCTAATTTGATTTTTATCAAATTGGATTTGAATCAATATAAAAGATTTAAATATTATTTGATTTTTATCAAATTAGATTGGGATCGATATAAAAGATTTGATTTTATATGATTTAAAAGATTTGTTTACGAACTTTATAAATACAGATCACGTGGTGTAAAATGAAGGACAATTACACACTCAGCAAAAAGACATTAGACCTAACTATCACAATCATCCTTAGCTTTCATAATCCTTGTCAACAGCAAGCCACACTTACACCACTTCATCGAAGCATATACACAGATCACAGCATACCATCTTCGCGTCCTCATTCCACAATTCCCCGTCCCACACTCCATCGATCAACCATACGCAGTACATTACTGTCCACGATCTATCACAACATGCACAAACTTCATCAAGTATGCACAAGCCATACAGTCTTGCACTATCCACTCACTGCACTAAAACGTCCAGCAGTTGCAACACACATTACCGTCCCAGTCCTCGCTTAAATCTCCAATCAGCCACAGTTTTCCATTGCAACTCTTACCTACACATGCTGGATTACACACAACATACACCGTCTGCAATATAAGCACTCTTCGAGCAGTTTCAGCCACATCTGCACGACTCACTATAACACAGTCAGCAACTCCAGCACTCCACATGCTACTGCTACTCACTATACATACAATTCACTCATACACTCGTGCACCATCCTCGCTCGTTATAAAGCAGATCGCTCACTCTCACTCATCCCCATTCTCTTTCATTCATCACTGTCAACACAGCAGCAATGGCAATAGTAGCATAGACAGTAGTAGCAACGTCCATGCTAACAATAGCTTCAACACTCCATCATCGCCAACAAGACACCAATCCAAACCAGTCGCAATTTGATCTAGATTCAACCTAAGTCTAGGTCCAATTCTTGCTTTGGTTTCAGTTATTTATTTATTTATTTATTTGCCTTTTCTTTCTTTTGTTGTTATTTATTTGTTTAATGATTTGATAACAGTTGGCTTTAAAACATAAAAAAGAAAAAAATAAACTTCCAGCTTAGGACTTTCATCATTATGATTTTAGAGTTTTTCACATACAAAAAATTGTTTTCCAAAGATAAAAATTAAAAATATATATTTTGATTAATTGATTTTTTTATTTTTTATTTATTATTATATTTACTTATATTTATTTATTCGTCTTGATTTGTTTAGATAGTTGTTTTACATTAAAAAAAAAAAGGGAAATACATTAGCCTAGGAAAATTTTTTAGCATTAGGTTTTTCAACCTTAGTTTTTGTCATTTAGAAAATTATTTTTTTAGAGATAAAAATTAATTAAAAAAAAAAACCTTTTTAAGATAGAAAAAAAAAAGATTAAGACATTCTACAGAGTTTCTTTTAATACTTAAGAATTAAGACCCATTTAGATTTTTTTGAATAAATTAAACCAATAAATACTTAAACTCAGTTGATTTTCAAAAATTAAAACAAATCAATACACTAAAGTGTTCGAAAATAATTACAATTGTCTGATCTCGACTAGCGGGTACATAGATATCTTAGGGGTAACGTTAAAATTTGTAATAACTTAGGTTTTTTATTTATTTATTTTATTTTTATTTTCTTAAAAATATATAAAAGGAGATAATTGTGAAAAATAAACCTAATTTCGGAAAATAAATAGTTGTACTCGTTAAGGTTTAATAGGTTAGCCCTTGAATTTGAAAACCTCTGGTTTTTATCTAATTAAAATCAAAGACCGATAGTTAAATCATAGTTAATCCACCCAATTAATTACGATTTTTTTTTCTAACTCCGGTTGGATGGCGACTCTAAAAGTTTTTTTTAAAGAACCGGAATTTCTCAATTTCTGTGATCGATGATTAATATTAAATGGATTAGGGTTTAGTATTAATTAGAAAATGGGAAATCAAATTAAAATAAAGAAAACTGTAAATTCAGGCTCAACAAACCTCACTAAGCTAGAGGAGTAGAAAGACCTACTCGACAAGGACTTGTAATAGATGACATAAAAGAAGTGGAAGAGGAGCTGGGTGATGACAAAGGTGAATACTAACAGATGGAAGAACAAAATATCCAAGCTCCTAAAGTAAAAGGCTTAAAACTACAAATATCGAGCTTCTTTGGTAGTGGTGATGTTGAGGATTACATGTGTTAGGTAAACAAAATTTAAAAGCAATTTGAGTATCACGAAGTTCTAGAGAATGCTAAGGTGAGACTTACCATTTTAGAATTCATAGGATATGACACCTTGTGGTGGAAGAATTTGCAAGCAACACGGCAAAGAGAAGGAGAAAGAGAGATTAGAGAATGGGACGAGATAAAGAGAGAGATGACAATGAGGTTTGTCCTAAGTTACTATTGTAAGATATGTTTAAGAGGTTACAGGAGTTGAGGCAAAGAGGCTCGAGTGTCAATGCCTCTGTAAAAGAATTTCAAATGTTGATGATGAGTTGTGAAGTGGTAAAGCTTGAGAGTCAAACTATCTCCAGGCTTATTAGGGGGTTGAGGTTTGAAATCGAAGATATTATGGAGATGAAGGACAGTGGCACACTAAATGAAGCAATTTGAGCTACATAAAGGATAGAGCAACATCAAATGAGCAGATTTTGAGCTCTTATTAGTCAAGCCGTAATAGGGATTGCGAACCAATCACTTGCTCTTGAGCTTGAGGACTCGCTAGTATGGTTCGCCAAGCTATCTAAGAGGAGTTGAACCATGAAGAGTAATGCTTTATACACCTTGACCTGCCGAGCCTTTCCAACCCAATCTCTCTCTTTCTCTCTTTTTGAAGATGCTTAAAGTGGTCGACCTATTGTTGAGCCAACCTCTTATTTTCACACCAGTCTAAGGCAAAGTACAAGATTTGCCTGATGTCAATCTAATATCCATCTAAAGCTAAGTTGTCATACTTTCAAGTCAACCTGTCGTACCTAACTAAAAGAATGGCCGCCTATTGGATTAGCCCTTCCCAAACCCTAAATAGCTAAGTTGTCAAGATGCCAAGCATTTGAACTAACCTACTTTACTAGAAATAGCTTTACCCAACAAAGCATAATCATTAGGACCACTGAATAGATAGTTGATATGTACCCTATTTCTTTGACATTCGTACTATCCTTACAAGGATATTCCCTTTTCCATTTGATTATAGATTTACCCTTGTAAATTATACACTTTTCCTTTTTTAGTAAGAATCTTTTTGAAATTTTCATCAATTTAGGACTTACCCTAATTGGGCCATATAAATACTTGTAATATGTAATAGCCGCAACAATATTAATATTAAAATTTTAGACATTATTCTCTCTTTTCTTCTTGAGCTTATGTTCTTCTCGTTGAGGATTGAGACTACGGAGAGCTCTCATCTTGACCAATGAGCGTGGACTAGTGGTGAACAATCTTGTTTTATACTTGTGTATCATATCAAGTATGGTTTAAGCTTATGTGAGGCATTGGTGAGATATATCCACCATCAGTGCACAAGAACTTCTACTCAACTTTCAACTTCCATTAATCCTTCAGGCTATCCTGTGGTTCGAACCTACCTTTGGTTCATGTGATAACGGTTGTCCATGTTTCCCTTTCCTAACAATCCGTATCAAGCTCCTCCAAGCTGACCTATTCCAAGCAAACCTGTGTGATCGGAAACAAGTAAGACTAGTGAAGTCAGACCTATTTGAGTTACTCGAGCAAAAGAAAAAGAAGCCCAAAGGAAATTTGAAAAAGGATAGAGTTCAAGGAGAAAGAAAAGTGAAATCAAGTGTTTCAAGTATTAAGGATTCGATCACATGGTAGCTTAGTGCTTGAACTAAAGAACAATGATAGTAAAGGGAGAACTACCAACCATTGAGGTCAAAAGCACTGATAAGGAGTTTGAAGAGCAAAAAGTTTAGGCAGACCAACCTATCCAAGGAAGAGGAAATCATATACCGTAAAGAGGGCAATTCCATGCCCAAAACTATGGTAATGAGGTGAGTAATGAGTGTAAGTCTCGCATCAAAGAATAGACAACAAAAGAACTTGTTTCATGTCCGTTGTAAGGTTAATGGGACGTTGCGTGCTCTTATTGTTGACAATGGTAGCTATACTACTATAGTGTTAGCATCTATGGTCTAGCAATTGAAATTGCCGGCTACACCATAAACCTTACAAGATACATTGGCTTAGTGATAAGGGAGTCTTGCAGGTGACTAAGCAAGTTGCAATGCCAATTTAAATTGGAAAGTATCAAGATGTGGTTCTATGTGATGTGTTGCTTATGAGTGCCTCACATATTCTTCTTGGAAGACCATGGATTTTTCAGCAACATGTAATCTATGACAAGAAGATGGATACTTATTCTTTTGAGCATGAAGGAAGAAGGGCGAGACTGAGTCCCATGTCCTCCGAGCAAGTCAAGACTATACAGGCTCAGTTTAGACAAACCCTAAAGAAAGAGAGACCTTAGTAATGATGCATACCAAGCTATCAAGGGAGATGAAGCATGAGGACTCGACCTTTCTATTGGTCAGGAGGCTACTCGAATTAAAGGTTTTGAATGTCGAGCTACTTGCCTAAGTGAATTATCTCTTTAAAGAGTTTACCAATCTGTTCCTTAATAAGCGACCTAAGGGACTACCTCTAATCCAAGGGAATGAGCATGCAATAAACTTGTATCCAAGAGCCACACTTCTAAACGAACCAACTTATCGATTAAATCCTGAGCAGGCTATCAAGCTTCAAAGACAGATTAATGAACTAATAGAAAGAGGATATGTTCGAGAATCCTTAAGTCTCTATTCCAAGCTTTATTAGTGCCAAAGAAAGATGGCACGTAGCAAATGTGTATAGATAGTTGAGTTATCAATCGAATCACCATCAAGTACAAGTACCCTATAACCTAACTTGATGATATGCTTAACAAATTGCATGGTGCAAGATTGATCTCAAGTCCGGATATCATCATATTAGAATACAGGAAGGAGATGAGTGGAAGACCACATTTAAGAATTGTTACGAACTATATGAGTGACTTGTGATGCCATTTGGATTATCAAATGCACTAAGCACATTCATGAGACTGATAAACCATGTACTTGGAGAGTTGATCGAAAAGTTTATTGCTATTTGCTTCAATGACTTCCTTGTTTATAGCCTTGACCTGGAGATGCATTGTGAACATCTCTAAGCTATTTTCTCCAAGCTTCGAGTTAAAAGGTTATATGTCAATCTAAAGAAGTGTGACTTTTGCTGTCTTAAAGTAATCTTCTTAGGATTCATTGTGAGTAGAGGAGGTATTCAAGTTGATGAAGAAAAGGTAAAGGCAATTACTAAGTAGCCAATGTCGACCTATTTAGTCAACGTTCATAGTTTCTATGGTTTAGCATTATTCTAACACTACTTCATAAAGAACTTCAGTACTATTGTGGCCCTACTTACCAAACTATCAAAGAAGAATGTTGAGTTCAAATGGGGAGATAAGGAACAACAAAGCTTTAACGAAGTAAAACAAAAGTTAACCAATACCCCTATCCTAACTTAGGTGCTATGTTAATGTAGGAGGGCCAACTTATTGCCTATTATAGTGAGAAGTTTCAATGATTTACTCTTAATTACTGTATATGACAAGGAATCATACTCCTTAATCTGAGCTTTGACTGTTTGGCAACATTATTTGTTACCAAGGGAATTTGTGATCTACATTGTAGACACCCAATTTTTGCTTTCTTTATTTTATTTTATTTTGTTTTTATTTTTTATTTTATTTCTTCAATAGGTCTTAAATTAGTAAAAACACAAAAAAAAAAAAGAAATTAAAGAAAACTCCAAAAATAAAGAAATTTAGAAAAAAAAAACAAGAATTTTAGGAAAATACAAAACTAGGAAAAAATCACAAAAAAAAAGAAAATTGGAAAAATATATAAAAAAAAATAGGAAATCTAGAACAAAAATAATACAAAAAATAAGAAATTTAAAAAATAAAAGAAAATTGAAAAAAATAGTGAATTTAGAAAATAATAAATTTTTAGGTTGTTTAAATAGAATATAATTTTAATTTAAATAATTTTAAATAAAAGGCTGTTAGGCTTGAGCTTAGATTTGAATCTAGCCCAAGTTAACTTAGTCCATATGTGCAATAAATAAGGAAAAACCAATAGCTCAACTAAATAAGCACTTAGACTTAGTTTGGGTATTGAATGCGAGGTTACGGGTTTGAATCTAGGAGAAGGCATGAACAAGTTTTTTATTTTTCTCACATTAGGGACTACCATATGTCAAGATCTTATTACACTACGTATCCTAACACGTAGCAGCATTGGGTTGGATGACTCATGCTAATGTGGCGTCCATGTAGCATGCCATGTCAACTACCACATATCACCAATGACATGTGGCACACTGTCATCGGTCGAATTGGCTGACATAGCGCCATGTCAGTACTTTCCCTCTCTTTCCCTTAGTTTTCCCCCATTTTCTCCCGATTTTCCTCCTTTTTCCTTCTCAAGAACAACCTACTCCCTCTACTTTGGCTTCAATTTTCGCACAGATTTCTCACACTCGTGCCCAATTTCTTGCTTTGATTTTGTTTACCGCATGGCCTACTGGTCGTCTTTAAACAAAGTTTCTGAGTTTTAAAAATTAAATTCCTATATTCTATCCTTAACTTAGTTCAATAGGCAAGTGTACCTATTGTTTATAGCACGGATGAGAATAGGGTCATCTCTACTGGAAAAATGACTCAAATAGTAGTACTTAATAATTTTTCATATTATCTGGCAATTCAATTTATCAAGTGATTAATTATTGAAACTCTAAATTACTGACTAAACTATACTAATCTACAATCTAAAATTATTAATACAATGATTACAAGAACAAGAACAATTACAAAGATACACCTAACATGCAGGCTTGCTTCATTATTTAGTATAATCTTACCAACGTACTTTTCATCCTAATGCTTGTTAACTACGGGAAATTACAGCATGTAAGTATTCTTCTCAGAACTACTTACTTTTAATCCTAATTATGTCTATTGGAATCTCTTCCTAATTAACAGCCAACTCAGATCGCATTAATGTCATGTTAATGTATCGATTCCCCTAAGAATGCAACAACTTTCCTAATAATATCTCTATTATCAAGAGTAAGTTGTTTCAATGAACTAGATCTATTTAATAAAATTGTCTCTCGACATATTCTATTGAAATCTGTCCTAAGTCAATGTCGTACACTACACCAAACTTAAATTCATTAAGTGCAATTCATCGGAATTAACATTTATCAAGAAACTACTATTTTATGCACTTGATCATACTAATTGATGTAGTAAGTCCTAATGTACTACTCACACATAATGAAAAAACAAAACATATCAATAAAATGCAGAAATAACAAAAAAATTAACATAGAACAAGTAGAAAAGTACAACCCTGTTTGAATTCCACTATAGAAATCTAATAAACACATGAACAACGAATTCCCGTCGTCTCTCTCGAGTGATTCTGGGAAAGGTAAAAGGTACAACACTTGGAAAAATAATACAGGATACAAACTAGTATAAGGATGGTTAATAAAATGTCTATTTGTGTAAACCGGTAGTGTGTTGTTTAAAAAATGATATCTACCCTCCTAAAATTTGAAATCTATCCAAAGAATCTCCTCGTCAAAAGACTCAAATTTACCCCTTCACAGCACTACTTAATACTTCCCATGTACTAATTCGTGTGAAAAGGTTGAAATGAACAATTGTGCCCCTTCTTATCACACCCATGACTCGGAGCATGATAGTCTTGAAAAGAATTATTCTTCACCAACCACAGCCATTATTGAGGCCATGAGCTCCTCGTTGAATCATTAAAACTCATCACATCCGTAACTATGGCTATGATCATCCTTCTGCTATTTAATCATGACCGTGATTGATAGGGGGATTGACAAAACTTCCCTTGATTACGGCTGTGATTGAGAGCATAACCAAGGTAGAATCTTCAATACTTCGCTATCATGCCCATGATTAATACTTCTACACTTATTTCTTCTCCTTCACGGCCGTGATTAACTTGAAAGTTATTATTTTAGTATATATTTCCTTCATTTGCTCGTGATTTACTAGAAATCCTTATTTTATTCAATTAAGTACCCAATCTACAAAATTGAAGCACATTTATGATCAATTCTATGTCTAAACATGTTTTGAAAATATAAAGTAATTTACACTTATTACTTACTGTGAATCGAATCCATTAACACGTCTAAATACAATCGAAGGAGCATTCAATTTGAGCTCCAAAATTTGAAAAAAAAAATGATTTTCTAGACATTTTCAATAACTATAATTCGAGCATTCCTTTGTTTCTAGGCTAATTACAAGTATAAATTGAGTGTTTAGGGATGTTTAAAAGTACAAACAACCACCTACGAGCTTCATAATCAACTCCTAAGTTCTCTCTCTCTCTTGTGGCTCTCTTTCTCTCTCTAACTTGCACTCTCTCTCTTCGAAGCTCTCTCTATCGAACTCTCTACCATTAGCCACCACCCTCACTAACTTCCCCACACCATCAGCTCCCTATCCCTAATAAAAAAACACATGAAACACCCTTCTCCCCCTCGATTTAGCCATTAAATCGAGTAAAACCGATCTTTGCAACCGTTGCTTCTTCTCCTTCAACTGCGACCCAACCAACCCAACCAAATATGAGCTCTAACCCGACTCTCCGACCTTGAGCTCCAACTTGCGACCTGACCAGACCGACCTGCGCCTCTTTCCTGGTCCAAACCGAATCCAATTCGAGTAGAATTTATTTATTTATTTATTTTTTAATTTTTTTATTCATTTATCCATGTAAATGCAATCAAATTAAAAAAAGAAGAAGAAGAAAAGGAAAAGGAAAAGAAAGAAAAAAAAAAGAAAAAGGAAAAGAGTAAATTTTTTTTTACTTTATTTCTTTATTTTTAGTTTAATAAGAACAGATAAAAAATAATAAGTAGTAAATAAATAAGATTTAAATAAAATAAATAGGATAGGGAATAAAATTATTTTATCACTTAGAAAATTTAATTTTTAAATAATAAAATAGAGAAACCATTTTTCAAATTAGAATCATTTAGAATTTCTAAAAATAAAATCCAATTTCGGACTTTTTTATTAGAAATTTTCTTAAATAAACCAAATTAAACTAAAAACATAAACTTGGTCGTTTTCAAGAATTAAACAACTCACTAAATATTTCATTAAAAAAACTATGTGTATCTGATCCCGAATTACGGGTACGTAAGCACCTATGGGCTGATGATAAAAATTAAAAAAACTAATTTCCCTTTTTCTTTAGTTTAGATTATTTTATTTATCCAATTAGAGTAACCAATAATCAAGTTTTGTCTTTCAAAATTAAAAGATGATTTTTAAGTTTAATTCTAATTTTAGAAAGTCAATATTATCCACAAGGATTTAAAATTCCTAACCTCCAGATCCAAATTCTCGTGTTTCAAAAACCGTTTTATAAAATTGGTTTTAATCATTAGACTAATGGCTAAGTTATAACCAATCCACTTAATTGGTTATAACTTAACTGTTTTTCCCGACTCTAGTCTGGTGATGACTCTAAAGTTGTTTTCAAAACAAAAAGGAATGGTTTTCTTTAAACCCTTGTCAAAGATCAATATTAAACGGATAAAGTTTAATACTGATCGGTTTAAAGAAGGCCTATCTTATAAAAAGAATCAAGAGAGTGGAAAACTAGGCTCAACAGATTGGTAACTCCACTAGAGACATCAAGAGAGTTAATCATTCGACTATCCAAAATTAAAATTAAACTTTAAAAATCACTTTATTGCAGTTTATATACTTATTCGTTCTTTGTTTGTATTATAACTGTATTAACGTTTTTACAGGTTTTTGAAGGGGAGATTTCTTTCTTATACCATGAATACATGATATATACGGTCGAACCCAGGCTATCTTAAGATCCTAAGACGGGGAGCCATTGTGTAAGTGCTAAACGTAGTGGGGTAACCACTGTTCGGGGCCGATTAGGCTACCTTACTTAAACTTCGATGTGACCAAGGAACTGTTTTGTAAGAAACGCGTGAGATCACAAAGTTTAAGAATCTTTAGAACCTACCCTTCTTACATACATTCTTCAAGGTTTTAGGGCAGCATTGTTATAAAAGAGAAAAAGAAAAGACGAACCTGAAGCTTCTTTTCCTATATTGTCCTAGAATTCACTCTTAATTTCTGTTTATCTATTTGTACTATCATCTCACATATCACATGCATTGGGATATGGGGGGTCATTTGTTGCATCAAAGGGGCAAGGTAGATACGGTCAAACTCAGGCCATCTTAGGACCTTAGGAGAGAGGCCATTGTGTAAGCTTAGGGTGCTATGGTGTAACCACTGCTCAGGGTTAATTAAGCCACCTCATTTAAGCTTAATGTGACTAATGAAAGTGTTTTTTAACAAATGAGGTCACAAAACTTAAGGTCCTTTTCAAAACCTACCCTAATTGCATATGCTACCCTCCTTAAGTTCGTATACTACCCTTAAGAAATTGCAACCCTACTGATCGTTCAAGAGTGTTAATGCAAGCAAGTTTTTGAAAATAATAGTGGGTTTGCAACTCAAGGGAGTAATGTATTAACCCAAATGATCCCAACACCTGTATATTTCCATGTGTTTTCTTTTTCTACATCGATGATTGATTATTGTCCATGAAATATGTAGAACTAAAAATGGTAGGTAACCAACAAGAGAATAATCAAAGACTGCCAGTTACCTTAGGAATCCATAAGCAGCTGCTACAAGCTGAAGCTACCTATTGGAAGAAAAGGGCTAAGCGTACTGAGGCCTCTCATAGGGCCTTGTTAGCTCAAGTTGAAAAAAATGAGAGGACCATGAATTGGGCTTTAGAAATGCTGGACAACATTAAAGCCCAACTGCAAGAGTTAGATTAGAAACTTTAGATGTAGTTAAAGGACTTTAAGTTTCATGTACTCTGATCTTTCCAAAATAATTTTTGTTTCTCTCTTTAGTCATCCTTCGTTCTTTCCTTCTTTGTAGATAATCTTTCAATAGAACTTTTCATTCTCCCTTACTCAAGGAAGTAAAAAAAAAAAAAAAAACCAAAAAAATAAAAATCCATCATTTTTATTTGGTTTCTATAAAATAAAATTTTATCTTTCTCTCTCTTTAAAAAAAAAAGAAAAAGAAAAAAAATAAAATAAAAGTTGCTAACTAGTAAAGATATTATCCAATCAGGTTCACATGGCTAATGACGGACTTACCTCCTTGGAAAGAATGATGCATTAGAGGACCCAACAATGGCAAGTTTTATTCCTAATAATCATCACTCTCTAAATATCCCAAGATTTGAACTTGGAAAGGAGATTCTCAAATCTGGAAGAGAAAATAGCCATGTCACAAAAGATCACCGTAGATCTAGAAATGGAAATGGGCTCCATGCTTAGAAGATTTCAACACCCGACGTTCAACACTAATCAAGTGCTAGTAAGCATAAGTGATGAAAGAGGCCTAAGCAGAAAAAAGCCAAGGAGAAGCGAGAAAGAACAAACCCAAGGGACTTAAAGGAGACCATTCACTTAACTGAGGATATCAATCACCCAACTCTATTATCATTTGAAAGTAGCAAGGGTTGTAGCTTATGAAGCCCCTAATTTGAATTATAAACCATACAGCTTTGACTTAGAAGCAAGATGCAACTATCATATGGGTCAAAAGGGACACTCTACTAAAAAATGCTAAAGATTGAAGAACAAGATTCAAGACCTAATTGATGCAAAAGTCATTCAGCCAGAGCTATAACAAGACGTTCCTTTTTTAAGTCATGGGGATAGTCCAACTGAGTCGCCTTAAGCTCCATTTCTTTTAAGCTTACCAATGCTTTCTAATAAACTCACGGGTTATTTCAAGTAATTGGGTGCTTGTTAAGATAGGGGCAAAGAAAGTTGTTTTCAATAAAGTTTGTAATAACTGGAATAATACAGTTGCCTTTTCAATGAAATAATTGAAATGTTATTTGGGAAAATAAATTCCTCCTCAATAAATCGGTAACTCACTTTTAAAAAGGTTTAGAATAAAAAGAAGCAAACTATTTTCCGCATACTAACCTAAAACACTTTAAGAGCTTGAGTGACACAAAGGTGAGGATACTTTGGATTCATTCCTTAAAGGAGGTGCACTTTGAATGCAATACCCAGATCAAAATGAAATTAGGCATTCATTTCTCGAATCCTAAACACAGTCATTTCTTGTTTACCTCGTTGGACCTATTTGAAGAATTTTTCAAATTTAAACCCTATCAAGAACCACCCCATAATGGGGCAATTCGAAGGTTAGGGCCATTGATAAGGAGAGAAGGATTAAAATTGGTTTATACTTGCTTCAGTAACGTTAAATTCAAAAGCAAATTTTATTTCTAATAAGTTATGTTTTCTTTTTTTAAAAAAAATAAGGAAGAGCTACATCCTTTTTAAACATCTCAAGCTTCTACTTACCTTACCTAAGCCCATACAATAGAAATCAATGAATTTAGGACCCTAAATCGCTTAAAAGGTAAAAACTTAGCTTGGGGCCAAAAGAAGAAGAAAGGACAACAAAAGAACAGTGGGGCAAAGTAATAACAAAATAGAAAAAGGAAAAGATGAGGAAAATAGGTTAGAAAATTGGGCTCAATTATAAGATGAGAGCCAAGTGAAAGTCATATCATATTCTAGTAGGGGTAGTTAAATCAAAAGTCAAAGCTTAAATAGCCCCAAAGACACAAAGCCCTGAATTACAGTCTAAGCTCAAAAACCCAAAATCTCTACATCCACTTTGAAACCTCTCTCACACTTGGCCTTCCCACCCACAACATCACTCTTACACAAGTAAAAACTCTTCTGATCTTTAAAGATAATTCATCTTTAATAAAATTTGTTTTTGAAATTGGGGCAAGTATATTTCTAATTGTTCCTAAGGTTCTCGAGTTGTATGCCCGAGATTAATATTTATTTCAAAATAGGCTTCTTTGTTAATTCCTTTTCAAACCCTTAGACCAAAAGCCTAAATTCATAATGATAAACCAAAAAAAAAAAAAATAATGGATTGATCAAGGCATATCACATGCAAAATGGACTATAATTTTAACACTGTAGTTAAGAGTGTAATCTGGACCGAGAGTTTGCAAGGAAGTCCTTTTCAACTAAAACAGCCATGAGTTACCTTTTTAAAGATGTTTGAAATCACAATGCCCAACCAAATGGCTTGGCATCTAAGTTAGGGGGGAACATAAGAGGCCCCATGTGATTATTAAGGAAGGGGTTTTTTCCTGTTAGCAAATTTAAAAAAAAAACAAAAAAGCTAATAAAAAGAAGAAGAAAAGGAAAAAGAGAGAGAAAGCATTTTAAGTCTATGTTGGCTCAAGTAGCCAAGTTTTTAATCCATTCTAAAGAAAAAAAAAAAGAAGAGTTAAGAGTCTAGGCTTTTTCTCATTCTTCCTAAAATAAAGGAAATTATCCTTAACATCTTTTTTTTTAATATAAATGGTTTTTCAAAAAAAAAAAGGGTTTTTCTATAAATATTTTCCTTAAAATCCGGTAGTGCTTCAGACAAGCTCTCGGTTGGGTTATCTCACCTTCCATCCATTCATCTCTCTTCAAGGTCTTTAGCAAACCCTTAGGGCACTTCTGTTCCTCAATTCCCTTTCGCGTGCCGATAAAGCCCTTCCCTTCTATTCACCAAGTTCCTCTTAGCGAGCTTATACAGCACTCCTCTTCATCAGTTTCTTTTGGGCTAGCCTTCTAGACATAATCTCAACTCAGTCTCATTTCTAAGTATCTCTTAGGTAAGCCCACAGGGCGTTTCCTCATCCACTAATCTTTCTTCAAACATTTTAGCAAGATCATAGAGCAATTCCCCTCATCATTCTCTTTAAGGTTTTTGTAAGCTCATAAGGCGTTTCTCTTCCTTTTAGCAAACCCGTTAAGACACTTAGTTTCTTTTAGCAAGCCTATGAGGCATTTTTGTTCACCAAATTCACTCAAGCGTGCCCATTAGGCCCCCCTATTCACGAAGTTTCTCTTAGCAAGCCCATATGGCACTTTACTTCATCGTCTCTTCTATCGAACCCATAAGACACTCACCTTCCACATCCAAGTGATTAGCCAATCTTTGAAGATACAATCTTAACTCAGTTTCTTTTCCAAATTCTTTAAGCAAGCCTATGAAGCATTTCTCTTAACTAGTCCATAAGGTACTTCCCCCATGTTCATAAAGTTTATCTCAAGTAACCCATAGGGAACTTCATCTCTGTTCACAAAGCTTCTCTCAAGTAAGCCTATAGAGCATTTCCCCTCTATTCACCAAGCCTATAGGGAATTTCCCTTCATCAAGTTTCTCTTAGCAAGCTCATAAGGTAATTCCCTTCATCACTTTCTTCTTAGCAAACCCTTAGGGCACTCTCCTTCCCAGTATTCTCATAAGGTACAACATTAAGACCAAGTTTAGGGTTGCTAGTCCTTAAGAGATGCTCTCACCTAGGTTAATGAGCCTTATGAGGTACGACTAGCTTTTAAATCGATCCTAGTTTAGGGTTGCTAGTCCTTGAGAGACGCTCCTACCTAGGATAGTAAACATAGTGAGGCACGGCCAGGTTTTAAATCGATCCCAGTTTAAAGTTGCTAGTCCCTGAGAGACGCTCCAGCCTAGATTAGTGAGCCTTGTAAGGCACGACTAGGTTTTAGATCGATCCCAGTTTAGGGTTGCTAGTCCCTGGAGACACTCTCTCCTAGGTTAGTGAGCTTAATGAAGCATGCTTAAGTTTTAGATCGATCCCAGTTTAGGGTTGGTAATCCCTGAGAGACGTTCTTACCTAGGTTAGTGAGCTTAGTGAAGCACGATCAAGTTTTAGATCGATCCCAATTTAAGGTTGCTAGTCCCCGAGAGACACTCCCGCCTAAGTTAGTAAGCCTTATGAGGCACAACCAGGTTTTAAATCGATCCCATTTTAGGATTGCTAGTCCTTGAGAGACACTCTCATCTAGGTTAGTGAGCTTAGTGAGGCACAACCAAGTTTTAGATCAATCACAGTTTAGGGTTACTAGTTCTTAAGAGATACTCCCACCTAGGTTAGTAAGCCTTGTGAGGTATGACTAGGTTTTAGATCGGTCCTAGTTTAGGGTTGCTAGTCTTCGAGAGACGCTCTCGCTTAGGTTAATGAGTCTAGTGAGACACAACCAGGTTTTAGATCAATCCCAATTTAGGGTTTTTAGTCCCCGAGAGACGCTCCTACCTAAATTAGTAAGCCTAGTGAAGTACTACCAGGTTTTAGATTAATCCTATTTTAGAGTTACTAATCCCTGAGAGATACTCCCGCCTAGGTTAATGAGCCTTGTGAGGCACGACTAAGTTTTAGATTGATCCCATTTTAGGATTGCTAATCCCTAAGAGATGCTTTCGTCTAGGTTAGTGAGCCTTATGAGGCACGACTAGGTTAGGTTTTAGATTGATCCTAATTTTAGGTTACTAATCTTTGAAAGACGTTTCCGCCTAGGTTAGTGAGCCTTGTGAGGTACGATTAGATTTTAGATCGATCCTAGTTTAGGGTTGCTAATCCCCGAGAAGCACTTCCGCTTAGGTTAGTGAGCCTTATGAGGCACAACCAAGTTTTAGATCAATCCCAATTTAGGGTTGCTAGTCCCCAAGAGATGCTCTTGCTTAAGTTAGTGAGCCTAATGAGGTACGACTAGGTTTTAAATCAATCCCAGTTTAGGATTGCCAGTCTCCAAAAGATGCTCCTACCTAGGTTAGTAAGCCTTATGAAGCATGACTAAGTTTTAGATCGATCTCAATTTAGGGTTGCTAGTCCTCAAAAAACATTCCTACCTAGGTTAGTAAGCCTAATTAGGCATGACTAGGTTTTAGATCAATTCCAGCGTAAGAATGCCTGTTCCTTAGAGACACTTCCACCTAAGTTAATGAGCCTAGAGAGGACCATGTTTCATTTCTTCATCCAAATCCCCAATAAATCGATTTTAGGATAGTTATAGTTGTTTAAAGTCATCCTAAGGGCAAAATAGTGTTTATTTGTCTTTGTGGTAAAATTTTGTTCAAACTTCGCTACAAAAAGGAGCAGCTATAGACACTCAATTTTTGCCTCCTTTATTTTATTTTATTTCTTCATTAGGTCTTAAATTAGTAAAAACACAAAAAATAGGAAATTAAAGAAAACTCAAAAAATAAAGTAAAAAATAAGAATTTGAGGAAAATACAAAAATAGGAAAAAAGCACAGAAAAAAGAAAATTGGAAAAATATCAAAAAATAGAAAATCTAGAAAAAAAAATAATAAGAAATAAGAAATTTAGAAAATAGAAAAAAATAGTGAATTTAGAAAATAATAAATTTTTAGGTTGTTTAAATAGATTATAATTTTAATTTAAATAATTTTGAATAAAAGGCCATTGGGCTTAGGCTTAAATTTGAATCTAGTCTAGACTGACTTGGTCCATATGTGCAAAATAAGAAAAAACTAATAGCCCATTTGGATAAGCACTTAACATGGTTTGGGTATTGAGTATAAGGTCAGGGGGTTTGAATCTTGAAGAAGGCATGAACAAATTTTTTATTTTTCTCACATTAGGAATTGTCATGTGTTAGGATCATATTGTGCCATATGTTTTGACACATGGCAGCACCAGGTTGGATAACTCGTGCTGACATGGCACCATGTGTCACCATTGATACATGGCGTGCCATGATCGATCAAATTGGCTAACATAGCACTATGGTTGCATATTTTCCTCTTTTTTCCTTCTCAAGAACAGCCTACTCCCTCCACTTTGTCTTCAATTTTCGCACAAATTTCACACACTCGTGCCCAATTTCTTAATTTGATTTTGTTTACCACGTGGCCTACTATGAATCAAATCTATTAACATGTCTAAATATAATCAAAGGAGCATTCAATTTAAGCTCCAAAATTCGAAGAAAAAAAAATGATTTTTTGAACATTTTCAATAACTCTGATCCAAGCTTTCCATTGTTTCTAGGCTAATTACGAGTATAAATTGAGTGTTCGAGGATGTTCAAAAGCACACACAACCACCCACAAGCTTCATAATCAACTCCTAAGTTCTCTCTCTCTCTTTCGCAGCTCTCTTTCTCTCTTTAACCTGCACTCTCTCTCTTTGAATCTCTCTCTACCAAGCTCTCCATCACCAGCTACCACCCTCACTAGCTCCCCCACACCATCATCTCCCTAACCCAACTCCTCTCAGCCTTTGCCGTGCCCCTAGCAACGTTACTAAGCTTACCGCCACCTAACCCTAACCACCGAACCCCCTCTCCTCAAACTACTACCTCCAGCAACTTTTACCTTAAACTGATCACACGGCCAAACTCCTAACCACCCTAAACCTTCAACCCAACCACTCATTCATACCCAGCCATCAATCATGACTGCCACCCAAGACCACTGCCGGCTACCACTTCACACCACCCTCTAAACCGCTTCCGACTACCACGACACGTTGCCTATACCCCCTATCCCCAATAAAAAAAAAAAAAAACACATGAAACACACTTTTCCCCCTCGATTTGGCCACTAAACTGAGCAGAACCAATCTTCGTAACAGCTGCTTCTTCTCCTTCAACTACGACCTGACCAACCCAACCCGATCCAAGCTCCAACTCGACCCAACCGACCTATGCCTCTTTCTTGGTTCGAACCGAATCCAATCCGAGTAGAATTTTTTTATTTATCTATTTATTTGTTTAATTGTTTTATTCATTTATCCATGTAAATGTAATCAAATTTTGAAAAAAAATAAGAAAAGAAAAAGGAAAAGAAAGAAAAGAAAAAAGAAAGAAAGAAAAAGAAATAGAAAAAATATAATAAACAGTAAATAAATAGGATTAAAATAAAATAAATAGGCTAGGGAATAAAATTATTTTATCACTTAGAAAAATTGATTGTCAAATAATAAAATAAATTAACCATTTTTCAAATTAGGATCATTTAAAATTTCCAAAAGTAAAATCCGATTTAGGACATTTTTTTTTTAGAAATTTTCTTAGGTAAACCAAATTAAACTAAAAACGTAAACTCAGTTATTTTCAAGAATTAAACAACCTACTAAAATTTTCATTAAAAGAACTACGTGCCTCTTATCCCAAATAGTGAGTACGTAAACACCTACGGGACAACAATAAAAATTAAAAAAATTAATTTCCCTTTTTCTTTAGTTTAGATTATTTTATTTATCCAATTAGAGTACCGATAATCAAGTTTTGTCTTTCAAAATTAAAAGATGATTTTTAAGTTTAATTCTAATTTTAGAAAGTCAATGGTACCCGTAAGAGTTTAAAATTCCTAACCCCTAAATCCAGATTCTCTAGTTTTAAAAACCATTTTGTAGAATTGATTTTAATCGTTAGATTAGTGGCTAAGTTATATGTAATCCACCCAATTGGTTATAACTTAACTGTTTTTCCCGACTCCGGTCGAGTAACAACTCCAAAGTTTTCAAAATAAAAAGGAATGGTTTTTTTTAAACTCTAGTCGATGTTCAATATGAAACGGGTAAGGTTTAGTACTAATCGATTTAAAGGTCTATTTTGTAAAAAAAAAAAAAAAACTGGGAGGGTGGAAAACTAGGCTCAACATACTCAAATAATGAATCATTAAGATATCTAAAGAGTTAACCAAAGTTATCCAAAAGACAAGCCAAATAGGTTGAGTTCATAGAAAGATTCTCGTATATTATAAAATACAAGAATAGCAAGAACAATGTAGTGGCTGACACCTTATCAAGGCGATACTCCCTCTTGACTGAGCTCCAACAAGGTTGCTTGGATTTTTTGTCATCAAGAGTTTTTATGTCAATGATATACATTTTGGCTCAATTTATGCTAGGTCTAAGGAAGGATAAGCTATTAATGACTACAACAAAGAGGATAAACACTTGTTTAGAAAGGGAATATTGTACATTCCGACCTATTCTATGTGAGAATTGCTAGTGCACAAGGCACATGGAGAAGGATTATCTAGTCACTTTCGAAAGACTAAAACTCATGAAGTGCTTACTTCAAGATCCTTTTGGCCAAAGATGATAAGGGATGTACAATCTATATTGGAAAGGCATACTACTTGTAAAAAAGCCAAGAGCTGAGCTAAACAAAGACTCTATTACCACTACCTATCCCAACCAAACCATGAACTGAGTTAAGTTTGGACTTTATGTTGAGGTTACTAAGGACATTACGAGAGAAGGACTCAATCATAGTGGTTGTAGATTAGTTTAGTAAAATGGCATAATTTGTGTCATGCAATTGAACTAACGACGTATCGGCTATTTCTTTTTTCTTTTTGTAAGAAGTGGCAAAGCTACATGGAGTGCTAAGGACTATCATGTCAAATTGAGATCCCAAATTCCTACGCCATTTTTGGAAGACATTTTAAAAGCACCTAGGGACCTAGCTGTTATTTAGCACTTCTTGCCATCTACAAACGGATGGTCAAACCGAGGTCATCAATCGAACCTTAGGCACCTTATTACGAGTTGTAGTTGGGAAGAACCAAGCTAATTGGAACTTATGCAAGCCTTGCAATTTAGTATTCAAGGTTTATATGTAAAATTTAAGATAATTGCATAAGTTATCTGATTAAGCCTAAATTTTATGACGAAATTAAGAATATTAGTAAAAGTAATCCTATGAGTTTGAATTTAGGAAAATAAGTAATAAAATAATTAAATATTATAATATTGAATTATAAACATATTATCTATTATTTATTGGAAACACGTAAAATAAGTTCTAATAACTAACAAATCAATAGAGATAAATTATATGCGCACTAAAAATAATAAAATAACATAAACAATATTTAGGATTATTTATTTGTACCATATAAGTATTTAAGTATAGGTAAAAATACCCAAAATTACTTAAAATACCTGAAATATGCTAAAATAATATTAAATAATTAAAGAAAAATAAAAAAAATTATCTTTTAAAAAATGGAATTATCTAGAATTAGGTCGCAGCATGCTGGGATTTAGTATAACACAATTAGCCAATTAAATTTACCTAACTAGAAAGTAAAAAGAAGAACAAATAAGGAACAAATGGCAACAATTAATTTAATAAATTATCAAAGTAGCTCTATAAATTCAAACTGCAATTCATTTTGGTGAGTTAGGAATTAGAAAAAAAAAATATAAAAACCAGAAAGAGAGAGTTAAGTATTTTTAGAAAAAAAAAATAGCAAAATTATAGAACAATTAAAGCTTTAGGAAAAAACTCATGACCAACAATCACTTGGAGATGGATGGTCACTGCCACCACCACACCCTACCACCATTGCTCCTCTCTACTAACATACCTGGAGCCATACTAATGGCTAGAAGCCTATCAGATAGGTGAGTCCAATTTTCAATCTAATTTTGTTTAATTTATTAAAAATACTAAATGTGTTTAGAAAATTATAAAATTTGATATTTTGAGGGTTTTTATGTATTTAAATTCAGGGAAAAATATTAGTTTGATGAATTTAGATCTAAAAATATACAGTGCTAAAGAAATCCCGAAACCCAAGCTTATTTTCAATTTAAAAATAAATTATCTTAATAATATATTTTTGAGCCCAAAATTTTTGTGCAAATTATTTAGAGTATTTAAAACAATGTTATGAAGAGATTTTTCAAAAATTAATTTTCAAAATTTTCAGTTAATTTTTAATCATTTAAATTATATATAAAGAGTGAATTTTTAGCTTAATTTAGTGATTAAATGTATAAATACTGATTTAGCATGTTATTAGGAGTTTTGAGATGTAATTTACCGATGTAGTATGATATATGTGGCATTTGAAGTATTGGATATAAGTGTTATGAGTCTTATGTCATAATTATGTGTAAATTAATAATATATGAAATTGAAAATGTAATAAATAGAAAATATTAGATTAAAATTGATAATATCATAATAATAGTATACAATAAGTCTGATATAAGACTTAAATTTAAGTAATTATATGAAAAATGTAAATTCTTCTCACATCGAGAGTTGATTCAATAGTTAAATTAGGAATAAAATGCACCGTACAGACTAGAATACTAGTTGGAGACTAAATATGAGATTTAAGATACCCAAGTATAATGTGAACCTAAATTAGAACCTAAATCCAAAACGAATTCAAAAATTAGCCTAAAATAGATCGGTAATAAATAATATATATATATATATATATAACTTGGATAATTGAGCAAAAAACATAATTTAAAGCCTATATATTGTGATGACCTACAAATTAGCAATCAGGATATGAATATCTGAGTATTATAATAAAATCCTATGTTTGTTCAATTAGGGTCGAGAATAGATTTAGGGAATTCAAGATAGTAAGTCAATTAAGTTAGAAACTTATGAAAAACATGATAAGTCTAATCGAGAAATTTCCATACACCCGAAAGTCAAAAAATATAATAAGATATCAAGAATACAATCAAAATAGGAAGGATTTATTCTATATAAGCCCTTAAAGCCATATTTAGGATAATTATATCTAAATTTAAGGTTTTTGGAAAAAATTTATCCAATTGAACCCAAACTTTATGACTATGATAGAAAAATTAGTTAAAGTGACTTAGTGAAATTGGATTTAAAAAATAATAATTTAGCCTTAGAAGTATGCATATTCAATATAGTGTAAAAACGATCGAAACCCCTAAAATCAAGCTTAAAATATAACAGGGACTTAAAGATAAGTTAATTAGATTATAAAAAGAAATAATATAGCATAATATACCATATGAGTATACACATATTTTTATAAATATACCCGGTATATATAATAAATATACTTGTAAATTAACCTAAAATTATATAACTATGCATACTAAGTGATAAATTCACAAAATTAAATAGAAAAAATATTTTTAAAATAAAAGATATGCTAGAAACATGATTATCTGCATATAATTACTCATTACATGTATGATATATATAAGATATATACTCGTATATTAACAAAATCATTAAATACTAATATAAAATTCCAAAATACCCTAAAATATCATTAAAAAATTATAAATAAAATAAGAAATGACTTGAAATATAATTAGGTTAAATGTAAAGCAACTTAAAAAAGGATAAGCAACTGTATCAAAAGTAAATTTATAAAAATTTGACACCTTATGCTTGATTTTTACACTTGTAAATGGAGAAAAAACTACTTAACAATTAAGAAAAAACTATAACCAACCTAAAACACTATAAATAGGCTATTAGGACTTGGATTTAACATTCTAGCAACCAATGAAACTTAAGAAAAATTACCTAGCTAGTTCCCAGACCAAAACTAGCTAATTCCTAGACCTAACCTTGATCTGCTGTTGTGCCCTTCCACTACTACGTAAGACCACTAGCACCTATGCCTTTTGACCACCCTTTGCTGAATGACGGCCATCAAAGTACCAACAAATAGGTTAATCAAATTTCGGCCCTATTTTTACTTAATTTTATAAAAATATTAAATTAATTCATAAAATTATGAAAAAAAATTGTATAAAGGTTATTTTAGATATATGTTGATGTGGTAATTTTATTTTTGTAAAATTAATATTTTTTTATGTACTTACTTAAGAAAGTCGCTATTTATCTGAATTTTGACTTTCAAGTAAATATCCTAAATGACGTAGTTTCTAGCTCAAAATTTTTGTATAGAATACATATGATATATATTTAATTGCTATGTATCCATATTTTTAATTTAGGAACTTTTGATATTTAATGTAATTTTTTACCTTAAAAATAGCTAGAAATAGGATGAAATGATGAAAAAAAATAGGTTTTTATAAAATTAATTGATGGAAATGATAGGTACTGCCTTATTGTGAATTGTAATGATGTTAGGATATATTGGAAATAATTTTATATAAAAATAATAATATTTAGTTAATTAAATGCAATTTAGGAGTAAAATTGTAATTATAAGCATTTAAGCGATGAACCCAATAGTATGGAACCATATGTTGACTAAGTTCCCTATATTTTTAAGAGTCTATAGAGATTTTCGGGAAATTATTTGGTGACCTAAATTATTTATTATGAATTTACGTAGTAAAATAGTTTAAATTATGAACTGGGGGGTCATTTTTAGTAATAATAGACTAAAATGTAATCAATATTGAAATAAAAACTATATATATACATGCTAGTTAATTAGTAAAAATGATTTTTTAATATATTTAATGAGAGTTTTTACAACTAAGGTAGGTTATATACATATTAGCATTAAATAATACTTATATTATTAAGTTATATTAACAAATTATATAAAAATATAGTTCAATTACATAAAATGAGTATAATACGATAATATTTATTAAAGATACATATAAGTATATTAGAAACTCGAAATACTCTTTAGAAGTTATTTTTCAAAATAAAACCTATAATATGTATTGTTAGATATGTACGAACCCAATTACACTTCTTTTACAAGAATCAAACAATCCTAGATAATATAACCTATATCTCTATAATATTATGAAAATTTATGCACTACGATAACTTGATCATAATTAAAATGTAAATTGATTGATTAATAGTACGTTTCGATACAATCGAAATGATATATTATACGTAATAGTATAATTGCATATATTACGATACTTAATAACTTAACTTATATAACAAAACCGTATCTCATTATATAAGGAAAATAATAATATACTTATATATATAACTATTTAGCAAAATACAAATAGATAGAACCATAACATTTTCGTAACTTTTACAAAAACTAAACCTGAACTTTATATATATATGGGGTCTTCCAGTGAATAAGGTGTTGATGACACAAGTCTTTCGTAGTGAGTGTCAGGACAGGTAAGTGGGATCAATACTTCATAGCATTTTGGGGTATTATTTCAGAATATTTAGAGACTTTGGTATGTATTTGCTTATGATTATAGCTAACTACCTATACGTGTGCAGCACTTGTGTTTGAGATTTGATTTGCTATGATGGGAGTAGAGCTCCATGTTATAATTGTTTTGTGAATATTATGCTTGAATTGTTCATGCTTGGTTGATCACCCTAAAAATAAATTAACTTAAACTTGATTTAACACCTAACTTGATATGTACTACAACCCACTAAAGGTAATGGTTAAGATTCTCGAGCCAAACATAGATTCCCTTTGATGAGGATAGCTAAAATGTCCTTTCTCTACTCTTAGTGGAATTAAGTGATAAGAGAGAAGGTCACAACAAGATTAGGGACCATAGTTCAAAGGTGGTCATAGGAAGATGGTGTTCTTCATTGTATAAGCCTCAATTTGGTTTCGATTCATGAGTGCATGACATTAATCTTCTCAACCCAGATTATAGCAGGCGTAATTTCTCAAATCTCAAAATAAACCAGATAACGTCGCGTGATGGTATTTGCTTGTGCATGCATTACATCTAACTAACTTAGTTGAAAACCTTGCTTGTGATGTGTTAAATGCATACTTATATCTTCACCCCTACTTATTGAGCAAGTTGTCACTCATTCCCCTATAATTTGTTTTGCAAGTTCCGAATGAATTATAAGTACCTACCTAAAACTAGAGTACTAGAAAACTAAGATAGAGAGTAAGGTGTAACAAGAAAGGGCTACTTGTTATTTTTAGTATTGATTTTCTTAACTTTTAAGAAAAATTACACAGGACTCTTCAAGAGACTTAGTAGTTTTCAGTATTTTAGTCTGTATATGAAATGATAGGTACCTGTAGAATTTATTACCACTCTTTGTAAAGTCAAACTACAAGTTTATTTTTAATAAATTATTTCAAAGAATTACTCCACAGGTTTATAACAAACAAGTATTGAATTGGATACTTTAAAAGAGTCAATTCGAGTACGCTTAGTGTGGACTAGGTCTAAGATAGCAGCTATAAAAACAGTTTTTATCTTAGAATGGCTCATATGGTAGGACTTTTATGATTTTACCTTTTTAGGACATGACATATGTCATAAGATATAAATACTAAAAGAGTATTTATATTATAAGACAAGCGAAGACAAGTTAACCTGCAACAAGTTAAGTAAGTAAATTAAGGATTTCAGATAAGTTGGGTTCAATATATTACTGTATTTTGGAATACTATATTAAAGCACTTAGAGACTTAGAATTGTATGTGATTATGCTTGTAAGTAGCTATATGTGCATGTAATTGTGTATCTCTAATACTTGTTGAATACTGATGTCGTAGTACGGTGATTTGTTGTGAATTGAGTGGTATACGATTGTTTGATCATCCTAAACTAAATTTAACCATATTTGACATAATACTTTAATTAGTCATGCATTGCAATCCTTTAGGGGATGGTTAAGATTCTCCAACCAAATACCGACACCTTTAAAAAGGATAGTACCATATAGCATAATGGTCACTTTTTCATCCTTAGTTGAACTAAGTGACAAGAGAAAATATCACAGTAAGAATGAGGATAATGGTTTGATAGATAGTCATGGGGGAAGCAGTGCCTCCATTATATAAACCTGGGTTTAGTTGTAAGTTGTTACATAAAAGTTGAAACTCCTTAACCTGGATTAGAGCGGGTAAAATTACTTTGATTTCACAACAGACCAGACCACATTGCATGATGGCATTTACATGTTGCATTGCATCTAATTAATTGCTTCAATACCTTGTTTGTATTTAATATGCATTTTTAAGTTTTCATATCGATTTACTGAGATATTGGTTGCTCATACCATTATAGATTTTCTTGTAAGTACTAACCGAGATGCTACGTTATAACTATCTCGAGGTTAGCTTCTTTTTTAAGTGCTTTATGAAAGTGAGGATCAAACTAGCTAGTTAATCGAGTCTTTAGAGTTTTTCTTATTAACTCTTAGGTTTATGAGATGGTCATATAATATTTACCTATCAAACTACCACAACATATAAATATTTCCTGGGATCGTAAGACAACATAAGTATCTTTATGTAAATATGACTTAAAGTTTTTAGTTCTATATATAACTCTTATCAATAATTATGAATGAGCTATTTACTTTAAAGTGAGGAGTTATGGACACCTTATGTAAATCTTACCTAAGATAGTGATTATGAGGTCAATTACTATTATAAGTTGGTTTACACAACTGGACTGTTGTAACTTTAAGGTGTAACAACCTATACTTGCCTGTAATCAAGTTTGCTTACATTAAGACAGCCTATGGTGTCACCAAAAAGTCACCCTTTAAGGTCACATATGGATATAACTTCGAGCTTCCACTTGACCACTCTCCTTACTTAGCTAACTTGAAGATCAACAAGCTATCAAAAGATAAAAAACCATCCAAGCAATGTACTAGAAGGTCGTTGGCCATCTAACCTAAGTTGCTTCCAAGCTTAAGAGAAGAGGCCAAGGACAAAAAGCTAAAGATTTTCGATTTGGCAATCTAATTTGGATTTATCTTAGTAAGGATCGATTCCCTAATCTAAGGAGAAGCAAGTTGTCCCCGCAAGCAAATGGACCATTCAAAGTGATTGAGAAAATCAACCCTAATGCCTATAGAGTTAAATTGCTAGAGGAATATGGAGTCTTAGACTCCTTCAACATTGTTAATCTTAGCCTGTACTTCCTTGAGGATGAGCAACCTGAAGCTAACTAAGATTTGATCCCAAATCTCAAATAACCTAAAGTGGATAATAGGAATCAAGGACCAATTACATGGTCCAGAGCTCAAGGACTTGCTTCCTTAGTACGTTAAGCTACCTAGAAGGACCTAACCCTAGAAGAAGAGGAGTTCCTTCCAGCCAACCTGATATATGTCATGAGCTTCTCCAACCTGATCACAATCTCTCAAGAGGAAGTTCTTATAGAAGTTGACAACTCTCATTTGTACCAAGGTCTAAGCTCCCTTGACTTCGATCTATTAGACGTCTAAGCCTACACCAACTCGTTGCTAAGCTAACCTACTGAAGCTAATCTCCTAAGTACCAACAATATGGACAAGCACCCTCAAGCTCCTAAGCTATTGACCTAATGCCGACCTAATCAACTTTGCTCTTCCCTCAGCACTTGCTTAGACCATAAATTGAGAGGCCAATGCATATCTTACTTTTTAACATCCCTACTATCCTAGCATAGGATATTCCTTTTGTTTTTTATTGAATTGCCCTTACGAAATATGTAATTTTCCATTTCCAATAGGAATCTTTTTAGTGATTTGTAATAACCTAGGGCTTACCCTAATTTGGGCATATAAATACCTCTTAATTGTAATAGCTACAAGTGAGTATCTTCAATATTCAGACATTTTCCCTTTGAGCTAATGTTTTTTACTTACTCATCTCACTCTTCTCTAGCCCATTGTGAGCGTTGAGTAGTGGTAAGTAACCTCTTGTCGCATTTATGTATCATATCAAGTGTAACTTAAACTTGTGTGAGGTATTGGTGCGTCATATCTATTGTCGATGCATAGGAACCCTTACTTAAAACTTCAACCATCATCTAGTTTTCGGACCATCTTGTGGTTTGAACTTGTAAACCCCTAAAATTTTCAACCTAAATCCTAGATTAGATTCAAGTATGCTAGACAACCATAAAAGTTAACAAGAATAGTTAAGATTGAAACCTTAAGATAACAATCGAAAATTCAATTGTGTATAAAATTTTTAAATCCTAAATGTATATAAACACTCGAGATTGCACCTAAAAGTAATAAAAACCCTAAAACTATAACTTTAAAGATATAAAGGTACTAATTCACTATAATTTACCTTAAAACCTTAATTGTTAATATATTCTTAGTAACATATTAAATCATGCTAAATCATTAGCAAAAGATTAAGATAACTTTCAATTATTCATAAATATATATAACACTAATTTAATTTACTAGAAACTAGTATATTGTATTATAGATCTTATTCATCTTGTAATTATATAACTAGATTAGTTTTATATAGAGTTGAGTGATTGGTTGATATTTATATTACATATAGCAAACATTAGTATCCTAAATGATATTTTTCATGATAATTACACTAAGTACCATACTAAATGATGTATATAGAATATAAATACTTAGAATAAGATTCTAATAATCACTTTTACTAATTATTTTATTCAATCTTATATTTCCTTTCATTTCCTTAATTTTTCTTCCAATTATCCTCAATTACCCCATCATGTGCATTAAAATTACATGTAATTTTAAGAAAGTTGACCAAGTCAAAAGTTGACCAAATTAACAAATATCATTATCATCTAAAGTTTTCTTCCATTTTCTAAAGTTTTCTACTCATTTTCACATGGGGACCTTGTAGACCCCACTTGTCCTACTTATGAACTACAAATTAATACAAAGTAAACCCCTTTTCTCCCTCCATTTCCAAACCGTGACATCTCCCTTGTCTTTTCATCTTTAACCTTTTCTCAATTTCAATTTCACAACTTCAACTACCACCACAAACTAATATACCATATCTACTTGCTTTCCTTTTTATATGACAAAGGAGAAAAAGGTACAATTTCATTTAAACTTCTATTTCAATAAGTAGTTAGTATCTACTTTAAGTTAGTGTAAGAGCTTTATATAATATATACTTACGTGTTGTTGAAGGTAAAAAGCTTCATATCTATGCTTAGAGTGTAGAAATACTTAGGTATATAGATAGAAATACATATGTACATATAACAAGTAAATACATGTGAAGTCTATATGTAAGGGTTTTAGTGAAATACTTAGTAGTATAAGTGTAAGAAAACCTTAGATAAATGGAAAATGAACACATATACATATGTTCAAATATGTGTGTACAAAGATATACTTGATATGCACATGTATGAATACCCTTATACATAAGTATTCTCTATGTACAAAACCAAAAAGAAGGAATATACTAAGTATACATACATATAACTTGCTAAATATGCTCATAAAGTGAAAAAATATAGATTTTGTGAAGATTTCTTAAGGGAAAATACAAGACATACGAAAATACATATAAAAATATATATGTAACCGTAAGTGTATATGTGTATATGTACTCGTATATGTATAAGTACACAAATATACATACTAGTATATTAGAAGTATAAGTATATACATAACATATGTATAAAGTACATAAATATATAAGGATAAGTATACATATGTAATGAATAACATAAGTATGACATAAGCAATAACATAAGAATATAAAATAATAAAATATAAGATGATATAATAAGATAACATATATATATGTATACATGTACATATATGGGTCAAAATTATTATAAGCTCTTAATACCCATCTTAAATTGAATTGTCCTTATTTAAGCCCATAAATTAGTAATAATTATGTAAGATCATCTAAGTGTAAAAATTTAATTGCTAATTAAACCATTAAGTACTAAAGTAAAATATAAAACTAGACAACAAAAATATTTAAGCTTCAATAGTTAAAATTTCAATAAATCTAATCTACATCGTAAAATACAAGTATTAACATTCAAAACAGACTTTACCATGTGAACGTACGTTCGAAAATGGTGAAAAATAACTATAAACTTATAAATATCGAAGATAGAATGAAAAAGTTATTTACGATTAGTGATTAAGATTAATCTGATATAAAAACTAATAGTAACCTAAATAGAAATAGGTGAACAAATACCTAAGATAACTAATTCATTCAGTTACTTACTATCGTTTTTATCTTATAATAATTAGGTGATCTTGACAAGGGTTGGAATCTTCCTAAGGACTATTACAATTAGTACGAGACATCATAGTCAAGTGAGTACTTCCGATAACTCTATACTCATTTTATACTTGTAGTTAGTATACTTAAATTGAATATTAACAACTTGATGCATGAGATTCAGGATATACTTGTGCTTGATATTAATTAATTACAATGAGAAATATTATTAAACACGATAATTGAAGAATTGATTGTTTGATTGATTATTACATGATTTGGATGTTTACTAATATTGATTGATTGCCCCATAATTTAACTTAATTATATTTAACTTATCTTAAATTAAAAGGGTCATGCATTATCCATGCATTGCATTACTTATTCTAATCGTTACTTCACACGGAGGTAAAGAGAAGCCTTGCGAGGGTTGTTTTTATATATTGAAGTATTTTAGTACAGTACACTTGTACAACATGACCTTACCTAAACCTACAAACTTATTAGGCGATGGAGACGCCAACCGTATGGCTGAGGATCAAGTTTAGAGATCTTCGCTGTAGGGTGTAAGTGTGAACTACGGAGGTTACCTCATTGCTAGGCCTAGGATTTTGTGTACTACTAGACTTCTTAGAAATAGAGATATATTTTGCGAAATACGAAATTTAAATTATGGTTAAAAACCTAGGTACTAAAACCCAGTTATGATTTGTGCTAATGTATCTCCAACCCTTACCTTAGAAGGCATTAAAGTCCGATATTATATACAGTATCGGTCAACTGCATATATTGTTTGGCATATTGCATGTGCATGTATTCATATAATTGTAATAATTTATTAGATAACTTATTTGCTAATATAGTAAGAGGGATAACTCACTAAGCTCTTGTAACTTATTCTCTAATAGTTTTGCTTTTGCAAGTTGATAAATAATCAGACATGGGTTAAGAGTCGAGCGTTAAGTGCAAGTATTAGAATATTTTAAAGGTTAGAATTAGCAAAAGATTGTATAGCTCAATTGAGACTTTAAATATAACTACTACTTATATATTTAGATTTTAGTAACTTCAATAAGTTTGAATTTTAAGTTTATGCTATTTAATCTTATCATTTGGTAGGGAATACCGATTCTCTACAATTCTAAGGAATTATGGAATGTTAGACATCTATAGTGATTTATATTTATATTTTACAATAAATTAATTACTTAAAAATAGGTAATCATAGTAATTTATCATTTAGAGTCTTATAATCTCTTATTTGCAAAACGATTTCCATATTATAGGCATACACATGATATAAAAATTTTCAAGCAATCCTACTAAGCTTCCTTTAAGATCTTAACAGAACCACTCTTGGTTCTTATGATACCACTGCTGGTGTATCCATCCATGACAGTACCTGTATCAAGTCTTATCAACTAAGTGAGAAAATTAAGCTAAGCAAGGCTAATAAGGGAAGCATAAGGTTGCATTGAAGACATGATTGAAATTTCCACAAGGCCAAAATGCCATGTTTAACTAACCCCATCATTTAGCATAAAAAATATGATAAAAAGAAGATTATTTTAGAAGGAAAATTGTAAAATAACCCCCTAATTTTTAATTTCAATATGAAAATATTCTAAACCTTCAAATGTTCTAATTAACTACCTAATTTTAACATTACAATTATATATACCTATAAGCTTTCAAATATTACAAATTAACCTTACTTAGCCATACACATACAGATTTAAATAGCCATTAATTCCATGGGTTAGATTACTTCTTGCTATGGTTCCAAAATGGCAAGTTTCACAAACCACCTCAGCAAAACTTTGATAAATTTACAACATAAAGCACTTTTTTATTTTCAAATAAAAAGAAAATATACTAAGGTCAAAGTTTATGAGGCACTATATACATTAATAAGTTCAAGATGGTGTTTTCACAATAAGGTTAAAGTTTAAGAGAATTATTTGTAATATTGATAGTTTAAAAAGTATAGTCATACCATGGTCAAGTTTAGAGAGATTATTTCCATTTTTCCCTATTTAAAATATATCACAATAAGTATAGAAGTGTATAAATGAACTAACCTACTCACAAAGTATTTAAGTTTCACTTGATATTGAGTTTAATTCAACAACATTGATAACAAGCTCAAATTTCATGACATTTAACTCAATTAGCTCAAGAGTTTGATTAAGTTCGAATCAAACTTAAATATTAATTAAGTTCAAACAAAATTTGGATAATGTTAAAAGCCAAAATTGGCTTGGGCATTAGAACCCAAAAGGAAGGCTAAAAACCTAAAAGACAGCCTAAGCCTAGAGCCAAAACATGTGGAATGACCCAAAGGCTTGACCCTTAAGCATCTTGTCCTTATCAACACCCCATACCCAAAACATATATACTTGAAAGTGATTTACTCACTCTACCACCACCTATTAGGTTTCCTACATAAGATCTAGACTTACTTAAGTAGTAAAGTAGCAACACGAGAAAACTCCAACACTAAATATAGCAGCTTTCTTGTTTTGTAGACCCTAAGGGAGCCCAATATAAGCTAAATGAAAAATCAAGTCAATAAATATCGTAATTATTTTAATTGCAAACATACACACACATAAATAAATATATATATATATATATATGGAGTCTAAATGAGCTAAATCGAATTAACTTGAGTTCACTAAATACTCTTAGTTAAGCACGAGTTTATAATTTTAAACTCACTCAAATTTAAATTAAGCATGATTGTTGAAATATTATATTGAATTCGAATTTGAGTTTAATACCACGTTGTTTTAACTTTATTTTCTTTTGGCTCTAGAATGATATGAAACCCAAATTAGGATTGAGAATCTCCATCTTTTTCATTTCCAAGAATTCACCATTGCTCAAGTATTTAAACCTCAGTTATACAGATCTACATTTTGCTTTTTTGCTAATACATTACAAAATATGATTGGGGAAAAAAATAAATTAAAAACATTGATGAAAGTATGGAAGGAGAAAGAGAAAAAGAAAAAGAAAGAAAGAATTATCCTTAAAATGTGCTCAAAAGCAACCACTCAAATATTTAAGTATACCACCCCTTTAGGATTAAAAAGACTCGGAAGAGGGAAGAACGATTTAAATAGTTTTACCGTATATAAAGACGAGATATAAAAGTGAGTGCACGTCTACTAAGACAATTGATAGAAAATCTTGCAGAAAAGGGGAACAAAGGAAAGGAATCTGAGAGAAGCAATTATAAATTATTTAACATTTTTAGATAATAATAAAAATATGAACCGGATGATACAGTCGATAAATAGAACCCACATGGTCAATCCGAACTATTGGGGGAACGAGGTTTTAAATGGTGCTGTTATCGTCGTCTATTTCTTTTCAACTTGAATTTCTATGATAAGTTGCACTTAATTTGATTTACATTATTTAAATCTGATTTTCTAATATGAAAATGGTACGAAAATGAATCCAAACAAGCCCCAAAACATTCAGAATTGAACTAAATTTTACTCGTCTCCTAACTTCAAGAATTGTTCATGACATAATCCTATGAAGAAAAATCCTGTTGTGGCCGTTTAGCCAAAACGAAATATGAACAAGACCAGCCGGTTATAATAATCTAAAAAAAAAATTTCACCCCTTATCATCATGGTGAAATAAAATTAAATCAGAGCATGAATTACAAGGTGTACCGTGGCTGATACCGCCGGAGCCAATCTTCGCCCTTCTCATAATAATCCATCCTACTGAATGTTTGAGATGGAAACTGCAATGAGGCGGCATAAACAGAAGCTCCACGCCATGCATCAAGAATGGGGTCCGACGCTCTAAACACTTTGATCGGCGATCCAATAGGTCGAATCATCCTTATTCCAGCTTCCAGTCGCTCGCTTATACCAGGGAATAGACAACTTCCACCAGTGAGAAGGATTGACTTGGTTAACCTATCTTCTAAATCTTGACTATCACATGACAACCTTCGGATAGAAACCCCAGTCATCTCGTCTAAGCCGACCTGATCCACCCCGATGAAGTTTGGGCTAAATAAGATCTCAGGACATCTGAATCTTTCGACCCCAAGAATAATCTGAAAATCTTCCTTAGTTAAAGGCCGAAACTTTGGAACCTCGACTGCTGGTTGAGAAGATGCTAACTCCACCTTGGGCACAAATCTTGGGTCAATTTCCTGCCAGTTTAGATATCAATCAACCGGAAAAAATCTCCAAAAGAAAAGACGCAAAAAACTAACTCATCAATTTTAGAATAATTGCAGAATGTATGGGAATTCAGTGAAGCATGAAGGATGTAAGAAGTAGAATCTGACCTGAAGCCTTGATGTCACACGGGCAAGCTCTGCTTCATCTGGATCCGGTCCCTCATCTTCATCATCATTATCTCTGCTCATCAATTTATATAGTTGCCAGTCTTCATCTTTGGTGCCAAAAGTGTCCTCCCCTTTTCCACGATCAAAAGCAGCCGTTGTTAGAAGCCGCATCCTTTCTCTTTGAGCTGCATTCAATCTCTCACCACGGCCAACACCACCAGATAGATTGTTTCCATTTCCGTTACCATTTGTCTTCAGACGTTTTCGTTGCTCGACTTTCTCAGTGAGCTCCTTATATTTTACGTGCAACTGCTCTAAGTAAAGCTCTGGATTTTCTCTGAACAAGAAAACAGGAAAAAGATTAATAACATGCAGTTAGAACCAAGGCATGATTAATTAATATTTCTAACCTACATACCAGTGTGGTAAACATCAGGAATTAGCTTATTGCATCTATTAATCAATATCTTACCTCAACTAGCATCGCTTCCCAAACAGAAAAAGGAAAACACAAATATTCTTTATGTTTGCTTTCTTTTTTCTTTTAAACAATTCATCTATTTGAAGTGCATGCTTAAAACAGAAAACTTCATGAATCAGAACATACAAGCGTCTCTCTTCATCTTCTTGATTTTTCCTCTCCCGTTCTATTTCCTCTTCAATGCGTTTCTGTCTCGCACGCTGCCGGCCCTCCATTGTAGTTTTAAGAAACATTTGCCGCTTCTTTTCCTTTAGCTGAGTAAGATAAAACAAGAACCTTCTTATCCGAATAGTTGCTCATGCTTAGTTCAGTGAATAGACTAACATTCAGCATCTGAATTAGATGGCTTCAATCTATAGAACATGACAATAAGAAGATATAACATGATAGAGCAGACAGAAGGGTCTTTCCAGATAAAATGTACTTATTCCGTTTATTAAGCATCTAAGTTAGTCCTTGCTCGAAAAGACAAGCACAAGTAGTGAATATGCACATTTTTAAAAGAATACCTGATCTTCAGAAAGCATATCATCCGGAATATCAACAAGCGAAAATTTTCCGTTTGAAGAACCATCAGATTTATCTTCGGTTTCAGGCTGCTCACTCTTACGGTCACCTTTTATCCTTCGTAAATTTTGTGTAACCTTAGCATGGGCAGTTTCTATTTCCTGCTTGGAGACATAGCCAGTTTCTGCCAAGAAAGATGGAATTTTCTCCTCAGGTACCTGTTCCAGCTGCTTTAGAAGAAAATTCAACCCTTTCAATTGGTTTTCCATTTCATTAATCCTCAAAGATCTCTTTGCCTCAGCCATTTCTCTCAAACGTTGACCTTGTCTTTCCTTGATAGCTGCTTTTCTGGCAAGTTCTTCTTCTGAAGGGCCTTCTTCAACAGTTGGTGCGACCCAAGGCAGTTGCCAACTTCTCAACTTATCCTCAGCTCCCTTGGTTCCTTTCTGTCACCATAACCGCTAGTGTTGAGATTCAGAAACCAGCCAAAATTGACGCCATCAAAGAGTTTCTACCTGAAAAATTTGAGCTTCAGAAGAATAATCTGGTGCAACATAACAGTGCTCCATCTTCAGATCTTCAACCTTCTCCCAAGAAAACCTAGACCTGAATGATATGAAAGTCAAACACCCTATCATAAGCATTTTAAAATAGGCCATCTTCATACCAAGTAATTTTGGCTTACAGTGGCATTACATGTGATGAGGATATTTGAGTGAAAGAAGTTGCTTCAAGCTATCAGTGATGTGGTATCCACCAATAGTAGTTCTGCATGAACCTTTGTAAACTGGCTCTCCCTCCACAAACTGAAAGGAAAGATGAATATGATGATTTTATGCAATAGTACCTGGTAATTCACTCAATAAAATTTTTTAAAGAAGCTACAAAAACAAATGTTGACATTTCAGTCTATTTGGAAGTAGTCTGCTGCTGCTCTAAAATTATAAGTTTAGTTTCATGTCCTCTAGTGATCATCGATCAACAGTTTGGTTCCCATTTACTGCTTTAAATGCCTTGCAAATATGTGTGCAGATATAATTTCATATAAGCAAGCCCATGAACGAGAGTAATGCTTACTGGAATAACATGACTTGTTGTAAATCCAGGGCATATAACAAGCCCATCCTTTTCACAAATACCAAGCTGCTGATTGTATTTATAGCTGAATGCAGCATCCACACCAAATGCTGAGACAAAGAGAGAATACTTTAACATAGAAAAGAATGCAATAACATCCAAACATTTGTAGAAGTTTGAAAGAAAAAAAAAAACAAAATGAGCTGATATGAAGTCTCATATTGTATGTAATGGGAAGGGTATATGTGTCATTACATAGTCTTAGTAGTCATATAACATGTAAAGCAGAAAGAGTAAAATTGTCAATAAGAGTGTTAGTGTTAGTGCCTTACTCTATCAATAGCGGTAGGCAGTCAATAAGGAGCATCGCAAATATTTTCACAAAATTAGTTAGTTACATTATGAGTTAGCGCTCATGGATTTTAGTGAGCTTTTGCTCATGGCTCTCGATTAGAGAGATTAGGGTTTATAAACACAACTCATAGACCAATTCAATAAAAAAATATTCATTCATTTTTCTCCTGCTCCACTGTTGGAATCTGTCAATTGGCACCGTCTCCAAATTCAAACTTAGGTGATCTCTCCTGTTCCTTGTCAGATCTTCATTGGAAAGAGATTGCAGCTTCTTTTCTTTTTAGCCTTCCATCAGGTTTTGTTTGATCTTTTTCTTTCACTCCGTTCTGCTTGCATTTCTTTGTCCTTTGATTTCTGAAGTGCACTTGCTCTCTCCATGACACGATTGGAGACTCAAGTTGAGAAATTGGAGAAATCAGTGTCTGAGTTGAGACAAGATTTCACGGAAGTTAAACTCCATGTGGCAACTATGGATCGTGACTAGGAGGAGATATCCAATGCGATGCAGCATTACATGGTGATGTTGCTCCCATTCAAGATTCCTTGCAATTGCTGCAAAAAACTGTTGGAAAATGCTTTGTAATCGTCTCGTTCAGAGGACTTTCCAGGTCATCACTCTTTGATTCCAAAGGTTACCAGCAAAGCTCCAATCAGAATTCCTTCCCACATTCTTCAAGGCAAGCATTCCCGAACTAGTGCAGCTCTTAGTTTCAACATTCCTCCTGCCATTTCTCCAGCGACTTACTTTCCAGTTGGCGAACAGCTACGCAGTAGTGTGGATGAAAGTTATCAGCTTCCTGCTCATCACATGGACCTTCCTCTCTTTCATGGATCCAATCCAGCAAATTGGATCACCATGATAGAACAGTATTTCAAGTTGAACCAGATTTGTAAAGCACACAAAGTAGCAATGGCTTCCTTGTGTATGAGGTGTAAGCCCGTCCATTGGTTGAAGTTTCTTAAATTATGTGTTCTTCGTCCGACCTGGACAGTGATGAAAGAGGAGTTGATCCGCAGATTTGATGGTCTATCCATGGCTAATCCATACATATGTCTCTCTCAACTTCGACAAATTGCCCCTGTCGATCAGTTTATAGGAGAATTTGAATTTCTGGTGTCACAAGTTCCACCAATGAGTGAATCGCAGTTACTTGGATATTTTCTAGGTGGATTGCAGGAAGAAATTCAAGATAGATTGGACAAAATTACTCCTTCCCTTGATATGGCAATCAACTTAGCAAAGAAAGCGGAATGGAAATTTGCCTATGGAATTGTTTTGCTTTCCCCTACTAATGAAGGTGCTGGACAGCTTTGCAACTGATGGTTTTTGCTTTAAGTGTGATCAACCCTACTCGCCCAATCATAAGTGCCCAAACAAGGCTTTGCAATTGATGGTTTTGGATGAGAATCCTGATGGTTCATGTTGTGTGGGGGAATGGAATGAAGAAACTGATTATTTGCATCCAATATATCCACTTGTTAGCAAAGCATTTGGTTAAGGACTCATCTTTGGTTTACAAAATTCTACCCTTGAGGACAATGAGTCTTGGGAGGAGAGGAATTGATATGATACCTTGGTGAAATCTCTAATATTGTATGTGTATAATGGAAAGGATATATGTGTCATTACATAGTCTAATTAGTAACAACAAGCAAAGCATGAGGGGCAAAACTGTCATTAGAGTATTAGTGTTAGTGGCTTACTCTATAAATAGTGGTAGGCAGTCAATAAGAAGCATCCCAGATATTTTCACAAAATTGGTTAGTTATGTTTTGAGCAGGTGCTCATGACTCTCAATTAGAGAGATTAGGGTTCGTAAACACAACTCATACATCAATTCAATAAAACTATTCATTTATTTTTCTCTTGTTCCACTCCACCGTTGGAATCTATCATGAGCAGAATAACTGACCACCTCTTCTAGAGGGGGCTAAAATTCAGTAATAAATAACTCTACAATGGGTCAAGTCACACATAAGTGCTCTATCTGAATATTAAATATGCTCTATCAAAACAAAGATTATGCTTTTTATTAAGTAGCAGACAATTGGAAATAAAGAAACACATGAAGCACTTTATGCACAGTGGTACTACCTATTGATGGTATTCCATAAGTCTCGAAAAGAAGTTCTGCCATCTTACTACGAGAATAAACTGGGTTGCACACACACTCTGTGATTAAGACAGGATGATTTATCTGTTCAAGTCACAAAATAAAATCAGTTCTCCACATATACACATTGCTGAATGAAACAATAATTTTGGAAAAAAAAAAATAAAGACAGAAAAAAGACACTGGAATCGCCTCTTCTGTACTGATTTTTCTACTCAGTGGAGTTATGCAGATGGCAAGAAAGTTTCAGTTCACACATTTAGTTGTGACCTCAAGCTACTTATTCTTGTAAATATTCCCGGAGAGGAAACACAAAATGTACTGGCAGACCAACTCAAGGACAAAAATGAATTAATACTTACCTCTGAAGCATTTGCACCCAACCGGTCAAAGCCAAAATCGAGTATCTAGAAAGGAATCAAAGGCACTAAGATTAAGAGTTTGTTCCTTGCATTACTGGAAAACATATATATAATGTCAATGTTGCAGGATGTCCAACACAGAAAGGACAAATGCAAGTTAAAAGAGGTATGCTATTAGTTTAAGAATTGTTGGAAAAGCAACTGCCAGTTTTTATCTCCATATACTTTACTAATAAGACTTTAAATAATGGGGAGTTTTCTATCAATTCAAAAAATACACAGAGAAAGGCACTCTATTGATTTCTTTTGAAGGGTATACACAGAATAGCAATCTAGTTCCTGATCATAGGACCAATTTTCTCCCCGAAGTGGCAAAATGAATGAAAGCTCAAGAATCAGGAAAGAAAGCTGACAGTCCTCTACTAGCTTAATTTTGCTGCACAAACCTATACAGAAAAAGAATTGCTCTTATAGTCCTCAAATGACATGCACTGGTAGGAACCAGATGCAAGCTACAACTGCTACTCAGACCAACACTATGACATCCACTGGAACTACTTACTTGGCTTGGAAGAAAGACTCAATCAGCTACTAACAATTATATGTGAAAATTTGATGTCATTTTCCAAAAGGAGACAAGAGTATGGATGCAACGATTGAGTTTACTTTGCGTTGTGGATGCGGCCCCATGCATTCTTTAACATATAAAGCATAAAAGGGAAAGAGGGCCCATAAGTACCTTAATGCAAGAGTAAGACTTTAAACCACAGTGCAAGAAATAAAAATCCATGCAGGAATTGCTAAATAGTGACGAAAATTCTTTTTGCCCACGACTGAAATGAAGAGCAAATCATGCTCAACATCATCAAACTGCAAAGCATGAGATTGTATTATGTGAATGTCCAACATATTGGTTGAAATACAATTATGTGTATGTGCGTGCATACTGTGTATCACACACTTGACATCTTCTGAGATCAGTTTTGTCTACAGAAGTCAATATTTTGAGAGGCAATACACAGTGAACAAGCCTCAAAAATCTGCATCTATTCCATGCATGTGAAGTAGGTTAACCAATGTCGATATAGCATTCAAAATTATCAGGGACGAAAACAGAAAAAGAAATTGCTTACATATTCCATTATCTCAAATTGATAAACAACATTGCTATCAAAAGCTGAGCGAGGTCCAGAACGAGTGCAATCAAAGTATCTTAACAAAGCAGGATCATGGTCACCAACAACCGTAATAGTTTCCCCTGATTTAATATATAGTTCACCAACGTCAAAACAGCGACCATAAAACAAAATTTTCTCATATACTATGTTATGCAAATTTATCTATAAAAGGGAATAATTCTTAAAGAAAAGTGAAAATGAACAGAAATCCTCTTGCTTAAAGTTGAACAGCACGGGGTTGTAACACAGTAGACCCTAACAAAGAGAGGAAATAGAGGCAATCCAACACTCAAATGCTGACTTCCATTCAAAGCAGGAACATACTCAAAACCGACATAAAGCTAATTGTTAAAAAGATATACATATAATGGTAGTTAAGTTTGCTGGCCAGACTAAGACAACTCAACTTTCCACTAAATAACGAGGCAAATTGTAATCCACTGTAAAGCTTTTACCAATACTTCAAACCTCCAAAATACATTAATCAAAGACATTGTCAACTGACAAACAATTCCCTTTGTTTTCATTCATTGTTTTCCTCACTCTAATGGAGCTGCAGGCCATAATTAGACCAACTGTATTGAGGGACATGAATCTTCCTGCGAGGCTCATGCAGCAGTCAACTCCAATTTGCACTGCACTGAAACTCAAGTAGCCTTGAAGGGATTTAAAATTGGAACCTCATGTAACCTATCATGAGCATCAAAACTATGCAAAACCATGCTGTTTCCATAAGTGCTTTGTATAACTCCAACCATCAACACTGAAACAGCTAAACTTTAGCTGCTCATGCAATGCATGGAGTTTCACATCAAAAGATCAAAACCTTCCTAGAAATCAATCTTAAAAATTTACTTGCATTATGCATGACCAACTCAAATGACAACTTACATTGAGCTATAATGGCAAACAACTCTAGCAACAATGTTTCCTTAAAACTTTCAAACGTTTTCCAGCAATCTCTCTTATTCATACCCAAACTTGCTACATCAAACAACCAATCCCAAAAACAATACTACAAAATTTCAACACTACGTTTTTATTAGTTCAACACTTTTATTAAACCACCAACACCCAGAATTTAAAAGATACAGCTTTCTCCCCTCGCCCTCCCAACGCTATATATTGAAAGGGAAATGACGCCCAAGACACTTGTTTAGCGACAAAAAGAAAACAAAAACATCCCATGTTTCATGTAATTGCTTTTCCAAAAAAGTTCATAATCAACTTCAGGAATGCTCTTCACCCAAAAAATAGAAGTGGGCAAAAAAAACACTCCCGGAACGTAGAAAGTTTCTTTCTTTTGACCTTTCAACGAGTTCACCGGGCACACATTAACTGCAACCACATCTAAAAGGCAGCAACGTATCATGACCTGTAGATTTATGCCGCGGTCTTTGCACAATGTTACGGAATATAACGCGAGGATCATGCTCACCAGCCCACCTAATTAATCAATACCCATTTATCAAGGACACATGATTACGTGAAAAGGTAAGAAAATTCCCAAGTAATTTCGTCAAGGAACCGAAATTAGGGTTTTACCCGATACGGAAATACGAAGCGCCGTTGTCGATGACTATAGGGGTTGTGGATGGGAAGAGAGAGTAATCAGATTGCCTCTGTGTTTGTGATATGAACGGCATTATCAATCTCGAATTTCGGAAGTAATTTTTGTTGTTGTAAGTAAGAGAGTGACAGGGAATTAGGGGTTAGGGTTTTTGTTATGACGTTATGGTTTTTATTTTTATTTGGTTTTCTCTTTTTAACAGAGCAAGCGCGAAGCGCCAGCTCTCTTTTTCATTACCAGAAGAACTCCCTCCGTCTCCATTCCGAAGGGAGGAAGCTGAGCGAACCGGGCTTTTTCACTTTCAAGCCGGACCGAAAATCGTACTTATGACGAATACGGTATCCATGGGACTTTGCTAAATTCGAGAGTGACCTTGCTCGAGTCTGAGGCACCGTCTCCACGTTGATGTAGCTGTTAATTGCGAATGGAATACTAGTATGACATTTAAGCAATTCAACCATGTTAATTGTCTATTGGAATGTTGTGATATCTTGTTTAAGACTTCGAGCAATGCAATAAGCTTATGATCTAGTTAAAACCCCTAACCTCCAAATTATGAATCCAAAAATCACACTTTTTTCTCTTCTCCAATCAAAAGTGTCCGCAGGAGCAAAGGAAGAGTTAAATAAGATTCATGAAGCATTGTAAGCATGCTCACCATAGAGAACTCCATCAACGACGTTTTATAGGGATCAACCAACCGGACCAATCACTTAGACCCTACCTCAAAACCTTATACGAGAGATTGAATCTAACTAGCCAACCGAAGTCAAAGCCACCCTCTTGCAAACATATGGGATGTGTCACCTATCAAGCTACAATGTTCGCTTAATAGTCTTATAAGTAAATGAAGAATTGGTCGATCATACTTAAGAGTAACCTCATAAATAAGCTACTAGGCTCCAATAGCTCACCCGACCTAATCAAAGATGTCTCAGAGCTACCGCAACTTAGTGTCTTACTTTCCTAGTTACCTAGCCACTTTTGATAAGCTACTAAGCAACCGAACTATTCACCTAACCAACTTGATCAATCAACTCGATCTAGTATTGTTTTGTCTTTTCTACCAGAAATGTTAACGGTGTTATATTAACATGTGCTACTGTTACTAATAGTGTTCGCATGTCTAAGTTATTCCTTTTGTATTCTCTACCATTTTACCCCTTTTAAATAATACTACAATTGTTCAATTTACTCTTTAGGATATTATCATTTTCACTTTTTTCCTATTTTGCCTTGAGACTTATAAATAGTCTACTATAAGAAGCCAAAATTATTGAATCTTTAATACAAAATATTATCTCGCCTCTTGTGTGTTATATCTCGAGATTACTTACTTTTACTAATCCCTTTAATGAGAATTATAATGAGTGCCCTTAATTTCTACTTGTGCATCACGTTAAGTAGGACTTAGGTGGTGTCCTATTTTATGGTGCATCACATCTACATAAGTAGCTTACATTTGATAGTTTATTCAATCTTGCACCATTATTTTCTTCTACATCTAGAAAGACCCATCACTTGGTTTGTGTCTTAGATTGATTTTTTAGTGATTGTCCTCCTAGGCACATCAACATTTATCTTAGCAAATACTGTTTTGTAGCTTGTTCTCGCCTAAGTAAACTAGTTACATGATAAACCCAAGAGAAGGCTTAATAGCTACTAACATCATAGAGGCAAAGAGCATCATAGGTTTTTCAAGTGAGCTAATCCACAATGTCCGATCATACAAAGAGGTGATTTTGGAATCTCATTAAAGGTTAGTTAAGTTGTTTGAGTCAAATATAAATGTTCCAATAATGATTGATGTTTTGAACAAATCTCAAAGCTCAATAACATCCGAGATGATTGTCAAAAGGAAGGTAAAGATCTAATGAGTGAAGAACCGATAGAAGATGTAGGTAAAGACATTAAGATGAAAATGAAGGATATAAAAGGTGAAAATGTTGTTCATATGTATGCTAAGGGAGGTCTAGTACGAACCGTGACTAAGAGCAAACAAGGCCGGTCGCTGGATGAGTCTAAACTCGAAAAAAACTCGAAAGAACTTATGGAAGAAAGTATGAAAAGAATGAATAACAAATGAAAGGTAAACAAAACCCACAAACAACTCCAAAAGATATAATGCCCTAATGGAACTTCCGAAAATTCACAGTACAATTCGATATGATACATGAATCGGTCCAATGAGGTTACTCACCACTTAGTTTTACTCAAGAGTTAGGATAAGAGTAATGCCGAGAGTAAATAAAGTATTTATGCAAAAAAGAAAATACTCAAGTGTATTAAGGATAATCTAACTCCCCTTACAGCTATAAGTACAAGGATATTTAGACTCATAAGTTAGGATAATTTATCTAAAAAGAAAAAGATAAAAAGGGCATTTTCTAAGGAAATAATGTATAAGATACAAAAGGATAAAAATAGATATATAAAAAAAACAATTATTGGTGCAACGAATTTTATACATGATACTATATACGTAGCGATACTACATTGGTGACATTGTTAAAAAATGTGGACAAAAAGTATGGATAACTGGCTTATCCAAGTAAAGATGGCTTAGTCAATCTAGAGTCTCTCTTTTTCGGCTTCTCAGTAAAGAAGATGCCAAGTAATTGATCGACTCAAGCGCAAGTGAGTAATCTTCAATTTGATGCACTATAGGAAGATGGGCAGTTATATGGCTCAGTATAAAGGGTGACTCGGTAAGAAAATATTCGACCTTGAGAGGGGTCAATTGGAATAGAAAGATTCGTCATGCTAGTCCCTCTAGTCTTCGAGCTTGGATGCGGGTCAGAGGTTCGATAGCCTAATTCCCAGCATTCCTTCCGAATTGTTTTGGATTTGGAATCAAATCCGAATGGTTTTTGCTCAGTTCTCCGTCAAGGTGATACGGACTAAGGTCAGTAATATTAAAGGTGTCAGAAACTTTATAGTCCTCAAGCAATTCCAATCTGTAGCCATTATCATTGATCTTCTAGAAAATTCTAAAAATTCCTTCCACTCTTGCAAATAATTTGTTCCTTTTCTTGTTTGAGAACTGTTCCTTGCTGAGGTGCAGCCACACTAAGTCTCTCGACTGAAATTGTTTAGTCGTTTTACCCTTAGTCTTTTCTCACATTCTCTTAATAGCTTAGTCGATGTGCCAAGTAACCTTATCATAGATGTCCTAAAAGGATTGTGCTCTAATCGAAGGATCATGGTCCTCTTACGCGGGTACAAGTGTAGGGGCATAATCAAAGGGTAACTCAAGATTGAAACCATAAACCACTTTGAAGAGAATTTACTTAGTGGTGTCATGTACTGTCCGATTGTAAGCAAACTCAACTACGAGTAAGTAAACATCCCAGTTAACCAAGTTCTTGCCCACTGCAACTCGAAGTAGTGATCCTAAAGTATGGTTAACCCCTTCTGTTTCGCTATCAGTTTAAAGGTAGCAGGAAGTATTGAACAGTAGTTTGGTCCCCATCCAATGCTACAAGGTTTTCGAAAAATGGCTCAAGAACTTTGGGTCTCTATCGGAGACTACATTTCTCGGCATGTCATGTATCCGCACAATCTCCTACAAGAAAAGAAAAGTAATAGTTGAAGCATCATTAGTTTTTGAGCAAGACACAAAATGTACCATTTTACTAAACCGATCTACGGCCACCATTATAGAATCTTTGCCTCGGATAGTTCATAATAGTTCGAGAACAAAGTCTATGCTCGATTTAGTCCACGACTTCGTCGGGACAAGCAAAGGCATTGCTTTCTCTTGCTCGGCTCGGCACTTAGCCTTCTTACACACGGCACAGCCTTCAACCACTCGATGTACATTTCTCCTCATCCTTGGCTAATAGAATTGATCATTCAATAGCTCACAAGTCCTCCTTTCTCTAAAATGATCAAAGAGTCCTTCACTGTAGACTTCTCTGGTCAGTAGCTCTCTCGGTGAATAAATCGACATACATAATTTTCGACCTTGGAACAAGTAGCCATCCTTTACATGATACCCATCCATTATCCTCCCATCGACGCATCGCAAAATCATGAGTCCAAAGTGTAGATCCTCAGAGTACTGTTCTTTGATACTTGCAAACCTAAACAGTCTAGTATGCAATTCTGATAAAAGCACATATCTCCTCGAAAGAGTATCTACAACTACGTTGCTCTTCCCCTGCTTATATTTTATTATAAAATTGAATCATTTAAGGAATTCAACCCATCTCGCCTACCACTTTGATAACTTAGTCTGACTTCAAAGGTATCTCAGTGATTTATGATCAATATATATGATAAATTCCTTCGGTAGTAAATAGTGCTGCCATACTTGTAGTGCTTGAATCAATGCCAAATGTTCCTTATCATATACAGAGTAATTCAGCTGTGGTCCTCGGAGCTTCTCACTATGGAAAGCAATTAGTTGGCCTTCTTGCATCATGATAACGCTTATTCTAACACCTGATGCATCATACTCCAGCTCAAAGATTTTCTCGAAGTCAAGCAGAACTAACACCGGAGTAGAGGTCAATCTTTCTTTTATCTCAGCAAAGCTCCTCTCCTCCATTTCACCCCATCGAAAGTCAATGTTTTTTCTTTTTTTGTTAATTCAGTAAGTGGTGCAGTGAGGGTGATGAGATTCTTGATGAGTCTTCTATAAAACGAAGCCAGTTCGTGGAAACTTCTTACGTCGATACAAGTAGTAGAAGTTGGCCACTCGACAATTACTTAGATCTTTTCGTCATCGACTCACAAGCCTTTTCCACTAACTACATAGCCCAAGAATACCATTTCCTTATGAAAAAAGTAACATTTCTTTATATTACCGAATAGTCTCTTGGCACGGAAGATATCCAAAACTGTTTTGAGTTGTTCATAATAACTAGGCATGTCAACACTATAAACTAAGATATTGTCAAAGTACATCACGACACACATCCTTATAAGATGTCTTAGCATATGGTTCATTAATCTTATGAAAGTGCTCGAGGCATTCGAAAAGCTGGAGAGCATGTCCATCCATTCGTAAAGTCCATGTTGAGTCTTAAATGTAGTCTTCCATTAGTCTTCTCACTTCATGTGGATTTGATGGTAACTAAATTTAAGATTAATCTTGCTGACAATCTTGGCTCCATTGAGTTCATCCAACATGTCTTCTAGTCTCGGGATCAGATACCTATATTTGATCGTGATCTTGTTTACAACTCAACTATCTACACACATTCGCAAGTTCCATCCTTTTTCAACACTAAAAGCACAAGCACAATACAATGGTTGAGACTCTCTTTTACATAGCTTCTCTCCAGCAACTCATTAACTTTACGTTGGAGCTTAAAAGCCTACTCGGGATTCATCCGATAAGTTGGCTTATTCAGTAGTACAGCGTTGGGTACTAAGTTAATACAGTGTTTTATGCCTCAAATCGAGGGCAACCCCTCAAGTAACTATTTTAAGAATAGGTCGGCATATTCATTTGGTAACTCCTTAATTTCCTAGGGTAGCTCACCCCATCCTTCATTTCCAATAGTCACTTGACCAACAATAGGGTTAACTCATCAACATTTATGGCCTCTTGGGGCTCGGCTCTACTCATCACCAAAGCCTTCTTCGATCTACGAGTAAGTTTCATCTATAACTTATTAACTTCTCTTAATGGCATCAAATTCAGTGTGATCTTCTAATTATCTTTCTCGAACATATACATATTCCTATAGTCATCATGTATAATTCTCCTTTCAAACAACCACAGCCTACCCAGCAATACGTGGGAAGCGCATATAGGCAGTATGTCATAGAGAATTTAGTCAAAGTAATTCCCTATAGTGATCATTAGTAGTATTTGCCAAGTGACATGTAATGCTCCTTTCTCACTTAAATAGTGTAACTTATATGGCCTCTAATGTGCAATAGTTAACAACTTCAGTTTTGAAACAAGATCAGCTGATGCTACATTAGTGTAGCTTCCACTATCCATGATGAGGGCATACACCTGATCATTCACCTTACAGGTGGTATGGAACAAATTCTCTCTCTACTCTTCCTCTCGCAAGGGTTCCACATTCATAGTACGTTGAACAAGCATGAGTAACTTATCCAAGTTCTCAGCAAACACATCCTCCTTAATCAGCTCTTTTTCAGCATTTTCTTTCTCAACAAAGACCTCCTCCTCCTCGAGTTCTTCATCTATACTATTTACTTCTAGCTTCGGGACATCTCCCTAGATGACCATTGTCCTATGGTTTGAGTACTGAGCAGCCATATATTCGAACCCTTAACACTTGAAGCACTTAATCTAACTTGTTTTCCTGCTAGAGCCTTACCCCTTCTTATAAGTTCAGGTCGGTACTTCACCATCAGGTCAGCCTTTCTGCTTAGCTCGAACATCAATCTTTCTATTTGGCTCTGTACTTAACTAAGCTCAGTGACTTGCCTATTCAGGTCAACTAGTCAATACCCTGGCCGTTAGTTGGCTCCTCCTTTGCCTTTCTACTTGCTGAGCAATCCTAACAACTTCATCGATTATGTCAAATCGTTAAAACTCCACAATGTCTTAAATGTCTCCTCTTAACCTAGTGATGAATCTTAAGACTATTTGAACTGGTGGTTCTTCCACTTCGCAACGTATCATAAGCATTTAAAATTCTTGAACATACTCGTCAACAGTTTGGCCACCTTGTCTTAGCTCCTGAAGCCGAGTGAAAGTATCTTGAAGATAAGTTTCCAGCATAAATTTGTTTTTGAGTATTCTCTTCATCTCCGGCCAAGTATTAATCTTTCGATACCCCTCTCGTCTCCTCATAGCCTGAAAATTCTTCCACCATATGGCGACATATCTGGAGAACTCAACAGCAGTAGTTTTCACCTTCTCATAATCCTCATACTGATAGTAATCAAACATACACTCCACCTTCTCTTCCCACTCTAGGTATTTATCAGCATTTCCAGATCCATTAAAACTCGGAATTCAAAGCTTCACATGGTTGGATACTTTAGGGACTTATATACGCTCTTCTTCAAAATACTCCTCTTCTTCCTCATCTCTCATGCTTGCCAAATCAATCCTTCTCTTCACACTCTTCCATCTCAAATGGGTTAAGTTAAGTTCTGACCTTTAATAGGCCGAGCAACTTGTGGGGAGTTTTACATGACCTTAGTAGGTCAGTAAGACAACGCATGTACAACTCGGGTTAAATCTACTAAGAGGTTAGCTACCTCATCAAGTCTTTCGTCAGTACTTATGGGGGTTCCTTAAGACTATCGTCCATGGTGGACAACTCTACTGTCATCGCTAGTACCAACATTCATACTCGAGTCAATCATTTTTCCTCATAAATTCAAAACTCAAACAAACACTTCAAGAAATTAACAATCAACAACATAACACTCAAATGAACACAATAACTTGCTTCTGTTTCATATACGTAAAACAGAGTATAATAGGACTTCGAAAACATACGTCAACTCAAACAAAACCTCCTCTCTAATACCAAGATGGTGTGAAATGTGACTAAGAACAAATAAGGCCAGTCGTTAGATGGGTCCAAGCTTGTAGAAAGCTTTAAAGAACTAATGGAAGAAAGTGCGAAAGGAATGAATGACGAATGAAAGGTAAGCAAAACCCATGAATAGCTCTAGAGGATATGACACATTAATGAAATTTCCGAGAACTTACGACACAATTCGATATGACACACGAATCGGTCTGATAAGGTTACTTGCCATCTAACCTTATTCAAAGGTTAGGATAAGAGTGATGCCGAAAGTAAATAGAGTATTTATGCAAAGAAGAAAATACTCAAGTATATTAAAGATAATCTGATTCCCCTTATAGCTATAAGTATAAGGGTATTTATACCCATAAGTTAGGATAACTTGCCTAAAAAGGAAAAGATAAAAAGGACATTTTTTAAGGAAGTAATGTACAAGATACAAAAGGATAAAAATGGATATATAAGAAAAACAATCATTGGTGCAATGGATTCTACACATGATACTGTATACGTAACAATGCTACATTAGTGAAGTTGTTAGAAGATGCGGACAAAATGTACGGATAACTAGCTTGTCCGAGTAGAGATGACTTAGTCAGTATAGGATCTCTCTTTCTCGGCTTTTCGGCAAGGAAGATGTCGAATAATTGATCGACTTGAGCGCAAGTGAGTAATCTTCAATTCAATGCACTATAAAAAGATGGGTAATCATACGACTCGCCATAAAAGGTGACTTGGCAAGGAAGTATTTGGCCTCAACAAGGATCAGTTAGAATAGAAGAATTCATTATACCAATCCTCTAATCCTCGGGCTCGACTACAGGTCAAAGATTTAGTAGCTCAATTCCCATCAGAGGTCAATATTTTTCTACTCATTCCTTAGTGTAATGAAACCAAATAGAGAAAGAACTTATTCTTCATGAAATGCTTGGTTTGGCAGGAGGCAGGAGGCAAGTTCTTTGATCATCAATAATAATAATTATAAGGCCCACAATTTAGCAATTAGGACTTTAGCATCGAAATCTACAACCTCTAAAAGATTTCTCTATTTTGGCTTGAGATTCACAATGGGTTAATGAAAATAAGTTAAAGTGACCCTAAATTTCAAAATTCAACAAGATCTTAAAGATGAATTAAGTAAATAATAGAATTAATAAAATGGCGTCAAATATAATTAATAATGTATACTTACTAAATATGTTTTAGTATGTAACATACAAGTAAAATTAACAAAAACCTAAAATAACTATATATATACAGATTTATATTACATTAAATTAGTTAAATAAATAATAAGACATGACTAGAGACCTGAAGTGGAGAATGATGGGAAACATGGCAAATCATGCATGCATTTTTAGTGGATGAATAGATAAAATTGGACACTTGTGTATGCAAGGAAATTATGTTAAAGGACATAAAGAAGCCATATAACAAATCCCCACTCACTTAAAACCCTACAAAAGCCCTTTTCACCTTCATTTGTACTTTTAAGATAGTTAGGTTTCAGAGAAAAAAATTAGTGGAGCTTCAAAGAATCTTAAGACAAACTTAAGGAAATTGTAGGCATAAATCTACTCGTCTAGGGCTTAAAGACATGGAGAGACTTGACATAAATTGTTGCCACCACTCATTGGAGCCATCCCCAATCTAATCTGTCAACACTCTTGTAAGTTCTGTAATAAAGCGTTCGGGGTTTGGTCCATGAAATTTAGGGTGGTTGGGTAAGTTATTTCATTGAATCCAAATTTTACAACGAAGATAAAAATATTAGTAAAAATGATCCCGCAAGTTTAGATTTAAGAAAATAAATAATAAAATAATTAATTATTATAATATTAATTTATATGTAAATTTTTCATTTTTTATCGAAAACGTATAAAACGAGTTTCGATAACTAACGAATCGACAGAGATAAATTATATGTATACTAAAAATCATAAAATAACTTAAGTAATATATAGAAGTATTTATCTGTGTTATATATTTATTTACGTGTAGGTAAAAATACGTGAAATCACATAAAATACCTAAAATATATTAAAATAATACTAAATAATTAAAGAAAAATCAAGAAAATATGCAAAATGAAGAAATTTGAGAAATGAGGCATGGCATGTTGAGAATTGAAGAAAGAAAATCAACCAATTAAAATTAGCCAAATAGAAAGTGGAAATGGAAGAGGATAAATGACACTTGGCTCTCTAAAAATCAAAAGAAACCTTAAACCTCTTCTATAAATATGTAAACCTATTCTAAAATTCATTTTGAACTCTTAGGAATTTAGAAAAGAGAAAGATTAAGAAGAGACGAAAGAGTATTTTTAGTAAAATTAGACAAAATAGTGTGCATTTAGGGAACCGACATCCAATGACCACCTGAAAAGGAACGGATACCACCACCAAACAGTGGACTCTACATTAGGAGCTGTCGATAATGGTGGAGCTATCGCTGGTAGCTAGAGGCTTGTCAATTGATAAATTCTGATTTTCATTTTCATTTTCATTTGTTTAATTTAGTAAAAATATCAAATATGTATGGAAAATTATGAAATTTAGTCTTCCTATGTATTTTGCATGAAGAATTAGAATATCAAACTAGATTTTTAAAATTAGAAGTGCTTATATAGGTTCCTTAAAAATAAGCTTGATTCTAATGAATTTTGTATGAATTTTCAAAAAATAGTAAATGATGTTATTTTAAGCTAATTTTTGGTATACATATTCCTCATATAACATATTTAATTTACATAAAAATAATTTTTGATAAACTACACATTTAGTATTTATTGAAATTATTTTTATTGAGTCTGCCCTTTTTTGTATGAAAAAATAGGTTTTTAATTAAATTCCTTAATGAATCTAATTTGCAATGATTTTTTAAGCTTAATTATGGTTTTGGAAATATTTTTTTTTTAAATCTTATAATTTCATTTGGTTATTTACCTAATTTAAGTTAATTCTTCGCAAAATTGGACCTAAAATTAATATTTCAGAAAATAATATATATTAAACTATCTTAATACTTCTCATGATCATAATATAATAACCATAATTTACAAAGTATAATATATTTTCCATAGCTTTAATGAAACTTGGATACTAAGTATTATATATTTACCTAACGTTTGTGCATAATATATAATAAATACGTAGGTAAAGGGGTATATTTAAGTTACATTTTTTATTAGGATTAATTAGATATAACTTCTAATTTAAGATATAATTAGACATTTTAACATGTTATTAGATGATGAAGAATGATATATGTAGTGTTAGAAGTGTTAGATAGGTAATATAAGTATATAATATGTAATAATACGTAATATGTGTATATAGGAATTTAATGGGAAAAAAATATTAGGTAAAAAATTAATGGTATTATAATATTAGGAATATGATATAAATCTAATTTGGAAGGTAAATTTATGAAATTATATGAAAAATATAGGTTATTCTCACATTTAAAACTAATTCGGTAGTTAAATTAGGAATATAGTATACTGTACCAACTGAAACATTGGTTAAGAGCTAAAATGGAGATTTATGATACTTAAGTGAAATGTGATTAACTACACATAATGATTTGAAACGAGTTCTTAAGGTTCACGTATAAAACTTATAATCAGAAACTGTTTACTTCAAAGCGAGTTAGTCATGTACATTTTGTGTAAATTAAGTCTAAGATAGCGGTTGTAAAGTTAACTTCTATCCTAAAATAGTTTACATGGTAAGACTGTTACGACTCTACTACTTTGGGACATAACAACTCTCCTCATACCTGTCAAGCATTAGCAAGCTTTTGATTGATGAGTCTTATTTTCAAGCTGATTTTTCTTAATTTTCTAAAAATACTAAATTACATGATTAAATTCTCGAAAAATGTATTCTCGCATTATTTAAGTATACTTTCATGTAAACATGCTATTTTGAGAAAATTTGTTGGTTTTATATATTACTCTTAAGAAATGTGCAATTCAAACAAAATTTCAAATTTATTTTCAAAATCCTAAACATTGTAGCTTTAGGCTCAAAAATTTTCTTTAGAACTCCTTATAATATGTAGATTTTTGTTATGTAAAAGGGTTTTTCAAAGCAACTCGTTGGATTTTTGCTAATTAGTTTTTGAAAAATCGTTAATATGAAATTTTTGGGAAACTGCAATTTTTTGAGATATTTTAGATGAATTTGATTTCAAACCACATCTTGAGTAATTTGATGACAAGTAATAGGTTTATATTTAATTTTAAGAGTAAAAGCGATGGATTTGATGAATAAGCGAGTTTTTCTAAGCTAAAAATGTAAATTTTCAATTATACGCATATGTTGATTTTATTAAGTTTATCAAGTTGATAAATTTTCTTGGGAAATCCTTGGTGACTAGAAGTAAATGGGTATAAATACCTGATTATCACATTGAATTATGGTTATATTTTCATAATTTTTTCAGCTAAATATGCATATTCAAACAAATAGTTAATTTTTAAGGGAAAATGCATAAAACCCTCATAAACTTTCACTTAAATATGAATTTTCCATCTAGAATTTTAAAGTGTAGTTTTTGGCTTCCTAAACTTTTATAAATTGACAAATAACCCCTTAAATTTTGATTTTAGTATATAAATACCTTTTAAACTTTAATTTCGATATATCAATAACACATAAATTTTGATTTTGGTGTATAAATGCCCCCTAAGCATCACATAATTTAAGGAGTATTTATACACTAAAATCAAAGTTTAAGGGATTATTTTCAACTTAGGGGATTGTTTGTCGATTTATGAAAGTTCAGGAATAAAAAACTACACTTTGAAAGCTTAAGAGGGTAATCCGTACCTAAGTGAAAGTTTAGAGAAGTTTTATGCAATTCCCCCCTTATTTTTAATTGTATTCACCTTTTTATCCTTAGGACCTAAGCCATACATGTTGGATTTTACATGTTTCCAAGCTGATCTAATTTGAAAATGGGAGCAAAATGTGTGAAATGTGGAGTTTTTGGCTAGATAATTCCATTTCATGATAGCAAAAGGTATTGCAAAAGCTCTGAACAAGTTGGTAAAGGATAGAAGGTAACGTCCAAAGTTAGATGTATGGTCAAATCTTCAAGTAACTTAAGTTGGTTAGCACTTTCTCCAGTCTCATCAATAATCTTGTATTGGTCATAAAACTTAGGAATAAACTTGTATTGTCACAATGCCTTCAAGTTATGTAGTTCATAAGCTTGTAACTAAAAACAAACCATGTCTCCCACCTTAAACTTTCTATCTTTACGTTTTTTATCCTCCTAATCTTTCATGTGTCTTGTACTCTATGCAAATGAAACTTCAATTGCTTCAAAGTTTTTCCCAATCAATTAAGATAGTGTAAATTGCTTCAATCTTAGAGTCACTCAAAATATATAGAATGTGTATAGGTGTGGATAGTATAAAATCTTAGAAGGGGTAAAATGCATGCTGGTGTTATGGTTTATATTATACCACTACCTAGCAAGACGTAGTAATTGACTCCATCTTTTAGGTTTGTCATTGAATATGCATCTTAAGTAAGTTTCTAAGTACTTATTGACTACCTTAGTCTATCCATCCGTTTGAGGATGGTAGCCATTCAAAAACTTCAATATTACCCCTTATAATTTGCAAAACTCTTGTTAAAATGAACTAATGAACATGAGACCATCATCATTCAAATATTATTTGGTAACCCTATAATTTGCATACAAGGTCTAAGCAAACTTGTGATGACAATGAAATAGTGTAAGAATTAGCAAGCACAATAAAATGAATATATTCATTTGAGCAATTCACTATCACCATGATTACTTCCTTCCCAAATGACTTAAGCAGACCCTTGTTGGAGTCCATTGAGATATCTACCTATAATCTATCAAGAATGGGGAGAGGTTGTAATAAGCTTGAATTGGCTACGTTCTTAAACTTATGCTTTTAGCATATTAAGCATTCACAAACCTGTTATCATACTTTTCTTTCAAGTCTAAGCCAATAAAAAATTCTTACTAATTCTCTTGCAAGTAACATGTCCTCCTGAAAGCCCCTTAGGAGATCATCATGATATAAGATCAATAGTCTTTTCTCCAATGCTCAATTAGGACTTATAACTATTTGCCTTTCTCCTTAACACTTCCTTAGTATAAGTATACTTACTAACACGACCATTCTATTTCAATTTCTTAAGAAGCTACTGATGATAATCACCATTTATCCAACTATTCCAAATGTCTTTAAGTAATTCAGGAGAGTATAGTTAAGGTAGAGCAACATTAATGTGATGAAAGCTACTGTTGAAAGTACAAAAAACATAAGTAAAGAATTTTGCTATCCCAAGTTGTTTCAACCCCCATTACAAGCTAATGTAATGTATAGAAAATCTTGTTACCCAAAAAAAATTATTTATTAAGATTAGACCAGATAAGGATTTATCCTACCCTACTTGAGATTTTGGTTTTTGTTATGAAATCTATTTGTCCATATCTTGGGTTAAGAATTATGGAGAATGTAAACTAAAGGTACTCTTAATGTTCCTAAATTCAAATTACAGCCGATTTTATGTCCAAGAGCATATTGTTTTTGTTACTATGCTTAATGACTTCATATATATAGTGCAAATGTGAAGATCGATATTGAAGATGCTCCTATCGAAATCTCAACAAAGAATAGCAAGAAAAAGAAGTGAAAAAATGCTATTGCTAAGGATGTTAAGCCTATGGTTGAGGATACTGTTCATAATGCAAATGAAATTGTAAATGCCAAATTGGAGAAGAAGAAAAAGGAAAAGTAGAAGTATAATCTTAATAGGAATCAGGTACAAAGAGAAAAAGGTGAATGGAGTGAGTAGCTTTGATTCCAAGAAAGAAAATAGAAAAATAAAGAAAAAGGAGAAGAAGAAGAAAAAGAGGGGGAGCAAAGATGGAGATGACATAGAGGTTTCTGGTAAGAAGAAAAAGAAGAAATCCAAAAAGTGAAAATGAGTGATTAACTTTCAATCAATGTTTTCATGGAAAGCTCATGGTAAAAGAATCTCTAGTTGTGCACTCCTATTATGATATGTTAACTTTTCTATTATGATAGAAACAAGCTCTTTCGTTGTAACTTGCATGAATACTCTACACTGAAGGCACTTGGTAAAATGGGATTTTAATGAAGCACCCTACTAGTAGTTGTAGTTGTCTTGATCTGATTGGTTCATGGTGGTTATGAAGTATATTCCTTGGTTAGTGTTACATTAGATGAGAAGAGATGGACCATTCGACACAAATTTTTGTGATTAATTTCCAACACAAATCGAAGAAGAATCTCTTTTTAATGATTAATTTCCAAGGTGATACCGAGAAAATTCCTCTATGCACAATAGCTTGATCCTTGGATTTTGGATGTTTTTACCCATCTCACTCTTTTATGTGTTAATCCATTAAGCTAATAGCTATTGCTTACAAGGTGTTGCTTTCCACTCTTGCTATAAACATAGTCTATGTTTAAAATATAAACATGTGTTTTATTGTAATTTCATTCCAAGACAAATCAACTAGCTTGATCTTCTTGCTACATACTGTTATTTCAAAGAGAAAATATTAGCATGATTGTCAAAATTTAATGATTTAGTTGTATAATTTACTTATATTTAGGGGTTTATTAATATATGAATATACGTATGTATGTAAATATAAAACATATTATGTATGTTTAGTAAGTATAAATATTCTTTAGATGTCATTTCATGTTACATCATTAACTTTATAAGATGGTTAATTTACCTCTCAAATCTTGCTATATCTTAGAGCTTGAATTTCAAGTTTCCAATAAATAACGAATTATAATTGTAAACTTAAGTTTATAGCAAAAACAATATTTTAGTAATCTCTAAGAAAATTGAGGTTATTTTGTCTAACTTTCTTGACTACTTTGTAAATCTTGAGTAAGACATGAAATAAAATCGCTATTCTAGTATTGATTTTCTTTCCTACATTGAAATTGTTTTTAGAAGATAGAGTTACGATTTGTTGGAATCAACTATTCATGCTTCAAGGAGGGGATCTGATTAAGGGGTGGAATTGTAATTCCATTGTGCTATAATTAATCATCATTAGTTGAAAATTACTTATCATCCTATAATTTAGGGCTTTTTTCATAAGTCTTATTATATATACATCCCATTCCATAAGTATTTCTAAACATAAGAGTAGATTTATTATTCTGGTCTTTATTTCATTTAAATCCATTTTATTCCAAGATATTCATGTATGCCAAATGTGATATAAAGGTAGAATTATATATTTCAAGTAGGACTCTTTCTTATAATTTATAGTAGGTAGGCACCCATTCAAAAAACTAAAATAAAAGGAAAAGTTGGTAGTTAGGTTGCACAACCTAAATTCATCCAGTTGGGTATTTTGATATAATCTTTTTTCCCTTCCTTCTCTCTCTCTCTCAAATATAATTTCATACGTCCACTAGGTGAGTCACACCCCCTACCTCTGATGAGCTACAACCAATTAGAAACTCTGTGACTTGCTAACTACACTAGCCCTAGAGTTTCACCTAATTTCCTTTCTCTTATTTAGCTTTTCTTTCCTTTGTTTGAATTATTTTTCATAATTTTAAATTATACTATTTAATAAAATTTGTTCAATAATATTACTTCAAAAAATTAATTATTTTAAACCAGTTTAAGCTAGCATGTATTCCTTAACTTATATTTACATATAATGATAAGATATAAGTCATGCATTTATCAAAAGAAAAACCACAAATCCTAAATTTACAAAAGTATTAAGACATATATCATAATTTTTAAAATCGTAAGATAGAATAATAAGAAAAAGGTTTTGTTCAACAAATGTTTAGTGATGCTCTTTCTTTTAATTTATACTATTTTGTTATAAGACTTTAAAAATTGTTTATTTAGATGCAATAGTTTTTACGAGTAAATACAACTATCGTTATAGAAATTATGCATTTCATTACATAGCTTTAATATATGACCAGTAATAAAAACTTATGCAATATCATTTATAGGGAATAATTATTCTATCTCTCTCTATTTCTTATTAATAACCAATTCTCCAGTTTCGTTTATGGAATGATAATTCAAAGGATCAAAAACTTCTAACCTTATGCAAAATAATAATTCATTGCTGAGAGCCTATGATGCTTAGCCCCTTTCTCTCCCTTGTCAAGCTACATTACCATATCATCCCTTTGAAAGACATATCATCTATTGGATCCATTGTTGTATCCTACCACTAGTTAGACTTAGCTACATTAAATAGATATGTAGGGTTGTTAAAATTACAATTTTATTAATATGATTTTATTAGTTTATTATTTTTAGGAGCAGTTTTCAAGTAAATTGCATATATAATCCCTTTGGTATAAATTCATAGTAGAATCGTAAGTTTAGGTGTATAAATTTGCGCGTTCACGATGCAACTAGTATTGTGCTATTTTATAAGATTCTATACAATTATATTTGATTTGGGTATAATAAGCTATCACAATTAAGAAAAAGAACTAAACTTTTACTATTTAGAGAAAGCTAATCAAATTGTGAGTGATAAGACACAATAATTGCTTTTTTAACTTAAATTGATTATATTACAAGCTAAAGTGTTGAAGATCTTCTCTCGAAAAACGAGTCACTTTTAGGTGCAAGGAGTAAAGAGAAAAGATAAATGTGATATCATGCAAAAGGTTAGTATACTCATACATACAGATAGTCATGGTCCATGGGAGCAAGGGGAAAGACTATTTAAAGGTTTATGATGATATTAATAACAATGATTATGATCATGATTAGGAGAGCTTCTACTTGTTTCAATGATGACAAAATAACTGATAATTAATATTTTGTTTTAGTTAAAGATTTTGCCATACTGATTATGTTGAAATGTAATTTATATTACTTTGATGTTAATATATTAGTTTTATGCATTAGAATAATGATTATACTTGATTATTTGTACAATAACTTATATTGTGATTAAAATATAGGTTGAATTTCTCTATTTACATCATAAATTTTAAGTGTTTTTTTTAACGTATTTACAATTTTTAAAAACTAGTTTACACAGGTTACCAAAACTCAGTTTTTATGCTTCAATTCTATAGAATCGCGGGCGAGTCTATGCACAATCGTGAGCTTAACGTAGGATCTTAAAACTTTTTTTTTTTTTTTGGAATAAACCAACTTTATTACTAGTTAAGAGGGGGTCGTACAGCCAGTTCATACACTTGGAATTGATTTTTGATCTAAAAGAATTAAACCTCTTACAAAAGTATCTAAGTTAAATAAATTTGTAATATAGAATGAAACTTCTATATCTCTTGCTCTTTTGGCTAAATTAACTGCAGGTCGGTTGCCTTCTCTCAAGGTGCGGTGAATTGTGGCTTCCAATTGCTTCATCATCTTTTGAATGCGACGGACTGAGTGTATGATGTCCCATTTTGGTTGGCGGTTGTTATTTAACCATGGAACCACCCAGCTTGAATCAATTTCAATAATTATTTGCTTCAGATTTAGCTTTTGGCAGTATAACAATCCTCGTTCTACGACTTGTAATCCAATTAGCTCGATGGCTCTATGACTAGATGGACTGCCAAAGCAACAAAAAATTTTACCCTGTCTGTCAGGGAAGTGTCCGCCAATTGCTGCACTGTTATTTGACATCGAACCATCTATATTTAGTTTGAATCCAACTGCAGGCGCGTTCCATGTTACTTTTCTTTTCTTTTTTTATTTTCAATTTGGATTGAATTGTCTCTAATCTACAAGTGACTCCCATCACCTCTCAACTGCTCCTTCACTTGATTCCTGTTCACTCCATAGCTTCCTACCATTATTTGTAAGTCAAAAATTAACTTTGCTTTAGCATCTTTCCAGTTTGCATTATTCTCACGTTTTGCCGCCACTCTGATTTCATTGTTTGAGTTGCTCTTCTTCATACACCAGCTGATTAGGCTTTCTACATTGCAAAACCTTGTAATTAGTGGGAGGTTAATATATTTGGAAGCTTCCGCCCACATTTCCTTGAACGTCGAACAATCATGGAAGCAGTGAGCTTTAGAATCCAACTCCTTTTTGACACACCCAACATCTTGATCCAAGATATATTCCCCTTCTTTTTAGAGCTTCATCTGTAGGAATTGCATTATTCGTCATTTTTAACATGAACAATGAGATCTTTGTTTGGGGTGGTGGTGGTGGTGGGTGTATCCTTCTATTCTAGAAACGAGCAGAGTCGTCCATTAAAGTGTCTCTCTCACGGTAGGCATTCCACGTAGCCTCAATTGAAAATGTTCCATTGGTAGAGTTTTTCCATATAGCAATATTTGGTTTGTCCATTTCGATCGGGACTTTACTTATCTTTTTCGCCGGGCTTTCTTGCAATATCTGTTTTAGTTTGTCAAAATTCCATGTCCCTCGTGATATAATCCGCTACTTGCTCCTAACCTGAATGCGGGTGGCTAGCCGTGTATAATAGGGGTTCTCCTTCCGACCAAGCATCAAACTAGAAATTAATATCTCCTTTGCCAAGTCCATACCAGATTTCTTTTTTGCTTAATCTCGTGCTCTCAACATCCATCTCCAAATTGGTGAGTCTGTGGATTTGAGCTGCCCCAAGCAGGGATGTGAATTTTTCACATATTTAATGTGAAGTATTCCAAAAAAAAAAAGCAATTTGTGTGTTTGAAACATCAACTATATCTTCATAGATTGCACTAGAACAATATCTTTCAGTCTTTTGATCCCTATTCCTCCTTCATGGACATTTAATCCAGTGTGTTGGTTTGGATCTTTCTTCATTTTGCCAGAAAAAGATCTGCAAAGCATTCTTGTTATTCTTGTACAACATATTTAGACGGATTATGTGCTTGCAGTGAGTATAATGGGATGGAAGTCAATATGCTCTTGATTAAGGCAAGCCTGCTCCCTTCAGAAAGTCATTTATTTGCCCCAAACTGTATTTTACTCTTGATTTTTTGAACCAAATCTACAAAGATCTCCTTTTTCGTTTTGCCAACTGAAAGATAGCATCCTAAATATTTCATAGGGAATGGCCCTTCCTCACATTTTAATATTTTCCTGCCCGAAAAGCTATAGAGGTCTTACAATTTGGAGTGGTAAAGAAAGCACTCTTTCTTACATTGATTTTTTGACCTGATACCCTTTCATAGTGCTCTAAGAATTCTTATAATTCTTTTAGAGCCACCGAGCTACCATTTGTGTATATTACACAGTCATCTGCGAAAGCCAAGTGAGACATGGAGACTTGAGAGCCTGATTGATATTCTATTACCGGGTACGTCTCCATCGTGTTATTAAGGCTTCTCGATAAATATTCTGAGCATAGGACAAAAAGAATGGGAGAAAGCGGTTCTCCTTGCTTTAGACCTCTCATTGATTGAAAGTAGCAATGAGAATGACCATTTATCTCTATGGAGAACCAACGATTAAAGAATAGGCGGGAGATCATAAGCTTGAAATTTGCGTTAAATCCCAGTGCCTCCAGCATTCTCATTAAAAAGCTGCTGTATACTCTGTCATATGTCTGTTTCCATGTCTAGTTTTAAAATCAATTTACTTCCTCTTGTTTTCTTTTTGATTGCATGTGTGAGATCTTGCATGAAAAGCACATTTTGCAAGATGTTTCTTCCTTTCACGAAACCAGTCTTGTTTGCTACAATCATGTCTGGGAGGAAGGAGTTCAATTGATTGACTAATATTTTTAAGACGATTTTGGAAAGGAAATTGCACGAACTTATTGGTCTGAAATCTTTCCAATCACTAGGATTTTCTTTCTTCGGAATCAGCACAAATAGAAAGTACTTGAGAAATGTCTCCGAAGTTGATGTCCTTGAAAGAAATCTATGACAGCGTCTATCACATCTTCTTTTATTATGTTCCGGCATGCTTTGTAAAAACAACTTTTAAATCCATCAGGTCCCGCCTTTTTGAATAGTGGCTTGTAAAACTCCGACGCACGAATCTCCTTCCTTTAACCATTTAGTTGCTGATTTCTGCTTCAACAAAACTTCTTCACATGGTAGGTGACGTGAGAGGTTTGCTTGAGCTTTGTGAAGTGCTATCCTATTATCATCTATTGACAATGTATCATAGGCCTGTTCTAAGCGTTTTACCAATTCTTCTCCTACTTTTACTTTATCAAATACATTCTCAAAATGTATTCTTGTTCCACTCCTTCAGTACTTTTTTGGTTCTCTCTAGTTTCTCTTTCAATTTAATCAGCCCATACCCTTGAGTATGTTCCTTCCAACAGGATTATTCCCATGCTTGGTCCACATGTTTAGAAATCTGAATGAGCTAGCAGCTGGAGGTGCTAATTTCTTAAATTGGTTCAGCAACGCATTATCATCCAAACACAAACGGTTCGAGTGAATCACTGCAATTTCTTCTTTCTCTAACCACTGCAAATTAGAAAAAGCCCGATCCAGTCTTTGCCACATTGTTCCCCGATTCCAAGTGAAGGAAGAACCTGACAATTTAATCTCATTCAAAACTGTTTTCTTCAAGAACTCTGCCATTGAGTTATAACTCGACATCTTTCCACCTTTCCTTTCAGCTGAATTTCGGATGCAATTGAAATCACCACAAATCATCTACGGGCCTTTGCATTCATCTGCCCAATTTATTGAAGCATTCCACAATGGCTGCCTCTCTTTTCTGGTGCACTTTGCATGAATAGCAGTTACAAAACATGTTGTATTCAAATAAGAATTTAACAGTTCGATTGTTAACAACTGTTCCTCTTTCGTAACAACCTTCTATTTTGAAAGAATCATTCCACATCACCCAAATTGTGGAGTTGCTCTTCGAGTAGTAACCATGATATCCCAGTTGTTTAGTTGTTTTGTTATTTGTGCAATTCTTGCTTCTGCTATCAACAGTTGCTGCAGTGCAATTACCTGTAACTTGTATAACTTTATTAACTTTTTTTAATCTACGCAATGAGCCTTTTTTTTTCCCAACTCCTCTTATATTCCAACATAAAAAAAATTCATGATGATTATGTAAAACCCAAGTTAAAAATAATAAATTAATTAATTTAAAGAAATTAAAGGAATAAATAATTTTAATAGCTAAATTTTGGTATGATATGTAAATTAATATCAAATATTAGGGATAAAATTGTCATAAAAAAAGATTTAGATATTGGTATGATATGTAAATTGATATCAAGTGTTAGGGGCAAAACTATCATGGGAAAAGATTCATATATCAGTATGGTATATGATTACACATTAATGTAATGGGTATTTTGATTCAGAAAAAAGTTATACTCTTTACTAAATTAATTAACCGTACCTTACAATTGCCATAACTCTCTCTCACTGAAAACTTACAATACTTTTCTAGGGAACTTATAGTACTCATCTCAATCCCAAATCCCTAATCATTCCTCCATATTCAAGTAAATCTTCCTTTTATCTCTATTTTACTTTTTCAATCTATGTTTTTAAGGTTCCTTTGAGTTTTGGAAGGAGGTGAGGTTATTGTTAGTGTGATGGTGGTGATGTGGTTATGATGTAGATTGCATCTTGATGGTGTCTTAGAGTGGTGTTGGGACGTGTGTTGTGTGTGTACCATGTCTTGCATGCGAGTGTATGTATCAAGTGTAATGTGTGTTGTGTGTGTATGTGTGGGCATCGTAAAGTGTATATGATTGGTTGAGTATAGTTATGGTTGTGCGTTGGTGTGCAATGTGCGTGTGTGTGCGTGAAATTAGAGTGGCTATGTGCATTGTGTGTGCATATGAGACAACATGCTGGGAGTTGTGTGAATGTATGTATTATGTAGGTATTTATATTAGGAGGATATTGAAAGGATATATGAAGTGTAGTTTGAAAGCTCAGAGTATGAAGTAGAGGGTAAAGTTTAGGAAAAAGAAATATCGAGTTATGGATTTATTAAATACTAAACTAGCATTTATGTTTTGAACAAGTACTAGATGTAATGTTGGATCATTTTGAGATAGGAGCTCTAGGTACGGGATACATATTTATTGAATGTATGTGTTAGGTTAGTAAATATAAATTGGACTAATTGAAACTTGGACTTAATTGTATTGCTAGTTATGTTCGGCTTTAACTACCCACTAGTTGGGTCAAGTGATGTTGGTGAGACACCTGGTGATTTTTGCATCACACTATCTCTTATGGAGTCTCATCCAAAAATGATCTAGGTAGATTTAGGTTGGTTTATGGCACTCGGGTGTTATGGAGTACCCAACACCAATACTTATGCAGTATTTATATATATTGTGTGTTAGGGGTTGTGAGTAACCTTAAATCTCAAGATGTTAAGACTATGATGGTTGTAGCCTAAATGAAACATTAAAACTATTGTTTTTCATTTAATAGCGGTATTTGCACATGTGTGTTTGACTGATACTTATGTTTCATGCGCATGTGTATGATATCCTATATTAGGCTTTGGCTTACCTTACAGAGATTGTTATTTGGATCAATTACAAGGATAAGTTACGAGGTAGATGATAGGGTTTATGTCGAGGATTACAGTTTAAACTATCTATACTATGATGAGTAGAGAGATTATTACTATTATGAAGATGGAGCTGAGACATCCTAGATTGGTTATAAAGGAGACTAAAGGATTTGTGTTTATTTTCATTATGATTGTATGTTTATGAGACTCGTGTGGTTTTGGAGTTGCTTGTGACTCTTGATGCTAGATTTAGTGGTTTAATTGTTGTAGGAGCTATGGAACTTCATTATGTGATTTAGAGTTCTTTCGTGTTTAAGTTGTGGAGTTATGATAGATTTCAATTATGTTATTACATTTAGCATTTATGGAATTTGAGTGGAAGACATTTCACTACTATTTAAATTTGAGGTTGTTAAATTGTGAATTAGCACTATCATCTTTGAGTTTTTGTTGGTAGGTATGAAGGCTTCGTACGTAAAAGGCCTACAAAATAATACACTGTAAAGAGATGTCGGGAGGTTGTCTGGCATGACCAATTCGATGCTTAAGTTAGTAGTTAGGCTTTAAAGAGTAAAAAGTGATTTGGAATAATAAGCAAGCTTACAGTGCAGAGTCTAGAGAGCTTTACCTTTGGGTAGTGACCCAATATTTATAGTGAAGTAGAGCTAATGATTAGAGATCAGTTAGTGGGAGAGATCTTTTCCTGCAAGTATGGAAGAGTGGGGTTGTTGTGTCCAACATGTCTAACTTATTCTAGATGTGGCTGTTTCATACTATTTGATTCTTATCTTATGCATTCTGGCTATTGTAGAGCTTACTAGACTTGATGATTGTAAGCTTAAGGTTTAAGCCCATAGGGGCGATCCCTAAGCTAGGAGATGCATCGGATTCAGTCGAGCTTAAGGGGCTTATGTCTAAAGTGCCCTATCAATACTTACCCTCCACCCTTGTCTCATTGTCGAAGCGAAGATAACGAGAAGGGATATATAAGCTGCTTACGTGTGATTGATCTGACTCAAAGGAGTCTGACCTAGCATTATAGTACCAACATAATGAGTATAGGTCTGGGCTGGAAGCTAGCCAAGGTGGAGATGCGGGGCATTAAAGCAGGACATGTTCACATATCACTAAGCAGATGCTTTAAGGCTACAAACTGGTCTGTCCGAACAATACTCGTCATAAGCTGAGCGAACGCAACTGTGTCATGCCTTTATCATGCCAACTAAGTGGAATTTGGATGGGCTTTGAAGAAGCTTCTTGTCGAAGGAACTTTTTCGAAATGTGATATTTGCTCACCAATATTCCATGCATTAAACGCGATGTGATAAGTGTCATGTTGTAACAAACTAGCATATAGCTACATGTGCTTTGCCTTTTAAAGGTGATCCTCCAATCAAAACGCTTTCCACGTATCTACTATGTATCATTCCAAGGGATTTATGCTTATACAGATCCCTATAACCGCTTGTATGGTTTCCCAGATGGTTTGCCTATAAATAGCAGGATCACAATGAGAGACCACTTTTTTACAATCTCTTTATTCTGCCATTATGAATTATACGTTCTTATTAAACCTCAGACTTTCTTCAAAAGTTTCTCAAGCTTTTCTTTCTTCTTCGCATATTATAGCTATGTCAACTAACAGAGGTAAGACTGATTCATCTTTATCGCTGCATGTCTTTAGCTTTGATTCCACAAGGAGTGACCCCCCCTAAGATATGGGAGGACGAGGTCTTGTCACTAGTATAACTTGACAAACCTATGAGGATGGCCATGGAGGTACTGGACAGAGTCAGGATCATCAATGCCATCCTTAGGGATGTATATGTGTACACTCCCTTGCCTCCTTTGAAGGATTTGTTTGATGCTTTTGAGGCAAGTAAGGGGCTTAGCGGCTGAATGAGCAAAAGTAAACAATCTACCCCTGATTGGATTATAAGCAACTTTTTTATTGAGGCGATCCCTAGGTGGCAGATAAGGTTACCGAGTAAGGGTGAATAGGTAACCCTACTATTAGGGAGGCGCTTCACGGTATTTAAGAAGTACTTAGAGTTTAGGTAGCACCTCCCTCCAAGTCGCTTCAAGAAAGAGTTTTTCAATTACTATCAGTACAGTCCATCGTAGGTCCCTCCTAATAGGTGGAGGATGTTGAAGGCTTTCTAGGTGCTTTGTAAGTATCTGGTGGTAAGGGCTACTCTTGAGCTCTTCAATCACTTTTACATGTAGAAGAGCATTAGGGGGTAGCCTTACCTTTAGCCGTGCTTGAGAAAGAAGCTATTTTACAACCTTATGGATTTAATGAAGGATTAACAGGATGATTACTTAGTAGTTGAGCTATTCAAGAAGGCAAACTTTTGGACACGGTGGACTGGGACAGTCCAAGCTGGGGTGAGAAGGGGCTTAGTCCCAATGACACTAAGGCCGCCTAAGAGACCTTAGCCTTCATGGCACTAAAACATGGACAGGAGATTAATGCTGCAGAGATCGTGGAGAGGTATTTCTGGTATCCAATTTTCAAGCTCTTCCCCAACATGAAGAAAGTTATAGTGTAGAAATAGGCCGAAGGTACAAGTTCGTTCTATGCGCCTGTCTATTATGCTAGTGTTAAGGTGCTTCGTCCAATACTTATAAGATGGGAGGGCTTCCTTGGCCATGCCAGTCACCGCGGTGTTTTATCAATGTTAATAGTATTTTCTTTTGGTTTCTTCTTCCTTTCCTTTTCTAACTTCTAACCGAATTTCTTGTAAGCAAAAATTTGGCCATAAGGATACCTCGTCCTTTTATAAACAAACTGATGAGCCACCACCAGGTGAGAACCAAGGTAGATTCACTAAAGGACAAGGTAGTACGGCCGAAGCCAGGGCCTGGGGAGGCCAACAAGGTATGGCTAAGGTCTGTTCTTTAAGGGATTCTTATCAACATTCAGGACGAGCCTGTTGATGCAAAGCCTTTAGGTATGGCTCTACTTGCTCTTGCCTTCGTCCCCTTTGCTAAGCCCATTGTCGTGGGTGAAGAAAGCATTAATGCAAAGGGGTCCAATATTTAGATGCTTTCCCTTCCACGTGCAAGGGAGGAAGAAATGGTCGAAGGGGCCACCCTTCCTTAAGTGGCCAGCCAAAAGCAGAAGGCTCTCGAGATGGTTAGGGAACCAAAGCTTGGAGCCAAGAAGCAGAGGCCCCTAGCAAAGGCGCCTTAAGTCAAGGGAGATGGAATGAGCGGCTAACGACTTATCCTTATCAGAGTGTTGATGACATAGAGGATGAATTTTTTGAAGGCTTAAACAATTATAGGCTGATGAGGATAGGGCCAGACTCATTCCAAGAAGTGCCGTACACCTCTCAAGATGAGGAGTTCTTAAGGGGAACCCCCAAGATGGAAATGAAGAAAGCTAGAGGGAAGCTTCTAAGGCCGAAGTAGGAGGTTCGCACCAACAATCTAATGCTATAGCATCAGACACTTAGCTACCAAGCTTCCATGGGGACTAATACCTTCAGTGATTGGGCTATCCTTAAGGGGCCCCCCAAGGAAGGTAGGGACGACCCCATGGAGATAACGGGCCACTTGAGTACGCTAATACGGTAGGTAAGTCTTTGTTACTCCTGTATTGAAGTTCTTTACTTATCATTGCGTTAATGGTGGCCTTCGTTTTCAATTTGCAGTCCTACAGCTAGGTGTTATTTCAATCAAATAAGTTTGATGCCACTCGGAAAGAGGTAAAGGGCTTTAGGGAGGCATTACACCAGCATGAGAAGTACCTATGGGAGGCAGAAACTTCCACTAATAAGTATTTGAAAAAATTCTTTAAGGCTAACAAGCGCATACGTTGCTCTTATGTGTAAGTGGCGGGGCTTTAAGCGAGGCTTAAGGATACGGAGTAGGAGAGAGAGAATGTTGAGAAAGTGGCTAAGAAGGCCGATGACCCTAAAGGCTTGGTTGGAGGACAAGTAAAGGATGAAGGCTCACCTCTGTTAGAAGCTGGATGAGGAGGGCGAACCTAGGGCCTAACTCGAAAAGGAGAATGTCGAATTGAGGGCATCGGTGACATGCTATAAACCGAGCTGGCAATGAAAGCGTTCAAGTGTGAAGGTGTTAAAGCCACTTTACTGGAGCCAGCAGGTTTAAAGATCAGGTTAGAGTAACAAGTTTAGGAGTTACGAGAGAAGGTTTTGAAGATGGAGGAGATCATCTTCAAAATGGAGAGTAAGGAGGTCCTCTGCGATGTTGCTGCTAAGAAAGCAATTGTCGACTATCGGAAGACTGAGGAGTTGTTAGACGAGCTGGAAGACCTAACCACGGACTTCGTGCATTATACGAAGAAGGAGTTTCTCCCCTATTATTTGTACCTAGACTTAAGCTTCCTCAACTTTCTATATTCTCTAACCTTCAACGAGAAGAGGGAAGCCTTGGCATACAAGAGAGAGGCTGCCCAAGTGGCCTTCGATGATGTAGGTGCTCCCTCTGCTATTGGGGCGGGTCAAAGCACTCTTACATCTACTTTTACCTTAGCAACCCAACAGGAAGCCGCCCCCAAAACAGTTCCTTAAGACAATCAATCTCTAAGAGATCCTCTTGTTGTTCCTTGTTCACATCCTTTAGGCCCTGCTCCAAATTAAGGCTTGTTGTTTGAAGCATTGGTGAATCAGTGCTCCGAACAAATCAAAGCCTTAGACTTTTCTTAATTACCGGAGTTCGCTGATCTAAGGATATAGCATTTTTATCATGTATTTTTTTTGAAAAATGTGTAAGTCAAGTCGGAATGTTTGCCTTCATTGTGTAATTCAACAATCAATGAATAGATCAGTTTTTTGAAACGTCCTCTTTATACATTTGTTTTTTCTTTGCCTTTAAACATATTTGCATAGGAATTTCTCTACGTAAGGGGAGCTAACCCTTGTTGAGGTTAACCGTAGGGGGTTAGGTCGGTGACAATCCGACTTGTTTGGTAGAAGGGAGTTCCTTTATATTAGGGGTCTTTCTCTTTGGTAAGGTTACTCGAAGAGAGTCAGGTTAGTGGCGTTTTGGCTTGCCCAATAGGGGGGGAGGGGGGGGGGTTCCTTTACACAAAGGATGTCTCCTCTTATTAAGGTTACTGATAACTCTAATTTTAAACATATTTCATATGGTGATTTTATAGCATTTCCCTTACATTTTTGGTTTTCTTTAAAGAAAATGATACTTAATTGAGTAAAATGTTGATTTCAGGGTTTAAATGCATTCTAGGCTCGAAAACGAAGAAAACGAATCAAGTTTCACTCAATTCCGAGTTCAAACGAAGAAGTTATGAAATTTTGAAGTTGTGCAGAAATTTTGCCTTTGTGCAGAAAGTTACACGACCTGGGGACACGGCCGTGTTTCAGGCCGTGTCCGGTGACGAAAATAAAATCCGTGTAATACACATATAAAAGGATATCTTAGGGTTCAAAAGGAGGGGAGACATTACAGAAAAAGAGAGACAAGAGACAAGAAGAGACTTAAAGAGAAACAACATCAAGAAGCGATAACGACATCGATTTCAAGATTAGAGATTGTTCATCAAATCAAGAGGGGTTTTCATGTTTTATTTTACGTTTTTGATGGAACTCGTTTTTAGATTCATTATGATAGCTTAGAATTCAAGTATTTAGGATTATGGAACCTAGGGTTTC
>JAMXBB010000005.1:100020683-100052595 GCA_024138015.1 Lumnitzera littorea | reverse complement strand
TTTCTTTTGTTTTCATTGTTTATTTTTATTATCTAGAGCTGCAATTGATTTTATATTTCTTGCCTTTGTAGTGCATGACCCGCAGTAATCCGGAAGATTTGGTAGAACTCGATCCTAAAATTAAGAGAACTACCCTTCAAAATTTGAGATCGCAACCAAGACAAGTTGTGGCGACCATAGACGACGAGTCAATCGTTGAAATCAAGGAAGAAGGTCAAGAGGCCAACAATCAATTCATCGAGCAAGAAGATCCACCATACATGGCTAACAACGGGAATGAAGCAAATCGGACCATGTTTGATTATTCAAGGCCTACACTTATTGGAGCTGACTCCAGTATTGCAAGGCCAACCGTCGCGGCTAATAACTTCCAAATTGCACCTAACATCATACAAATGGTGCAACAATATGTTCAGTTTGATGGTCTCCAAGACGAAGATCCTAATGCCCACATCTCTAGTTTTCTAGAGATTTGTGATACGTTCAAAATCAACGGAGCTACGGATGATGCCATTCGACTGCGACTATTCCCTTTCTCCTTGAGGGGAAGAGCAAACAGTGGTTGAACTCCCTACCAAGAAATTTAATCACAACTTGGAATGAATTGGTAGAGAAATTTTTGGAGAAATATTTCCCACCTGCAAAGACTGCTAAACTTCGGAATGATATTTCGTGTTTTGCTCAATTGGAAGCGGAGACGCTTTATGACACTTGGGAGCGGTTCAAGGACTTACTCAGGAGGTGCCCACATCATGGCCTCCCACTATGGATGCAGATTCAGACCTTCTACAATGGTCTCAATTTATCTACTAGACAAATGATTGATGCATCCGCAGGAGGTACTTTGAACACTAAGACACCTGAGCAAGCCCAAAATTTGATTGAAGGAATAGCTATGAACAATTATCAGTGGGAAACCACTAGAGCTAAGCAAAAGGCCATGGGAATTTATGATGTGGACTTGACCACTGCTCTGGCAACCAAGGTGGACTTATTGAGTAAAAAGATTGATGCCCTCTCAGTTGGCCCTCAACAAGTGCAATCGGATGTAAGTGATTTTGGTATGCAGGGGTATGGAGCACAAGAACAACTGGAACAGGTAGATTATCTAGGAAATCTACCTATGCAACAAAATAACCCCTACAGCAACACTTATAATCCCGGATGGAGGAATCACCCCAATTTCTCATGGGGAAACCAAAACTAAGGCCAGCAGAAGATCAACTTTGGCCCACCTAGATTTCAAAGACCATTCCCACCTCCTGTCCCTCAAGAAAAGAAGCCCAGTATGGAAGAACTTCTCACAAAATACATTCAAGGCAATGAGGCTCGCTTATCCAACATTGAATCCTCGTTGAGGAATCAAGAGGCTTCAAATCGCAACCTTGAGAACCAAATTGGTCAACTTGCGAAGCTAATCTCTGAAAGACCACAGGGAACACTCCCAGGGAACACTCCCAGGGAATACCGAGGTTAACCCCAGGGAACATGTTAATGCTGTAACCTTGAGAAGTGGTAGAAAACTGCAAGTGGAGAGGAAAGATGGTGAGGAAGTAGTTGAGAAAGAAGTGGAAGTCAACTGTAAGGAAGATGCAAAGCCACTAAAATCAAAAGAAAGTACAGAACCACTAAAAGTGAAGGAGTACAAGCCTCCCATCCCTTACCCGCAGCGCCTTAAGCAAAGTTACATTGATCCGAATAAGGAACTTGGTAAATTTCTTGATATTTTCAAACAATTGCACATTAACTTACCTCTTGTTGATGTTATCTTGCAGATGCCAAAGTATGCGAAATTTTTAAAGGATCTTCTATCGAACAAGAGGAAGTTGGAGGAGCTTACAACTGTTACATTGAATGAGGAATGCTCAGCACTTCTCCAGAAAAAGCTGCCACAAAAATTAAATGATCCAGGGAGTTTCACTATTCCTTGTATGCTTGGCAATTTGTTAGTAGATAATGCTTTGGCAGATTTAGGAGCCAGTATAAATTTGATGCCATATAAATTGTTCAAAAAGCTAGGGTTAGGAGAACCTAAACCAACGTGCATGAGTCTTCAATTAGCTGATAGGTCTATCACATACCCTAAAGGCATCATAGAGGATGTTTTAGTGCAAGTAGACAAATTCATCTTTCCCGTGGATTTTGTTATACTTGATATAGATGAAGATATTGAGGTGCCAATCATTTTAGGTCGACCCTTCTTAGCCACTGCTAGGGCTGTTTTTGATGTTAGTGAGCATAAGTTGATATTACGGGTCGGGGATGATGAAATAGTTTTTAAAATTTCAGAGGCAACGAACAAATTTCTTGACCCAGAGGACATAGGTCACAATGTTAATGCCACTAATGTTGTTATATCTACATGTGTGCAGGAAACGCTTGCCAAGGATTCCTCGAGCTATTGCTTGCAAAAGGGAGATGAAGATTTGGTGACCAACCCCAATTGTGCAGAAACGGTATCTCAAATAAAAGTTCATGAATCTATTGTGGACAAGAAGGGGGTTGATCAACTCCATAAGTCAAAGGATCCTAGGTTAAAATCCTCCAAAGAGAAACCACCAATTTTGGAACCAAAATTATCAAGAAACCATTGGGAGCATGCCTTTGTGGTGAAAAGTTCAAAACTTCCAATGACAAACGCATCTAAGGTAAAAGCGGACAAGATGAGGAAGTTTCGACTACATGAATTTGATAAGTGGCATGATAAGGAGAGAAACTATAGAAGTTATGCACCAATGAAATGGAATTGGCAAGGTCGATGGCCTAAAGGTAAATTTACGCTCGTATGGAGGGTTCGAAAGCGAGATACAGGAGGAGTCCTATCTCGAACTGAATGAAGAATCATGAGAAGACGTATCCCGTCGAGCTATCGACGTTAACTAAAGCGCTTCTTGGGAGGCAACCCATGTCTAACTTTGCTCATATTTTAGTTTATTTCAAATTATTTATTTATTTTTTTTTTCATTTATTTATTTATTTTTTCTCTTTGATCTAGTTTTGCTTTGTTTCTTTTATTTGTTTCAATTTTAGTCATAGGCTTTTCCCTTTTTAGTTTCATTTTTTTTCTTTCTCTCTTTAGTTTTCTTTGTCTTATTTTTCTAGTTTAAGTATTTTTATTTATTTATTTATTCTTTATTGATTTATTTATTTTAAGTTTCTTATGTTTTTAAATCCATGAATTTAGGTAAAAAAAAAAAAAAATTTAACACGGGCGAAGGACACGGTCGTGTCCCAGCCCGTGTCCGCCCAGACTTTGATCCTCGCTGTGGGCACAGAAAGTTACACGGGCGAGGGACACGGTCGTGTCCCCAGCCTGTATCCGCCCAGAATTTTCGCCAGTGAACAGTAAGTTACACGGGCGTGGGACACGGTCGTGTCCCAGCCCGTGTCCGTCCAGGTAAGGCACGATGGCACAGAATGTTACACAGGCGTGGGACACGGTCGTGTCCCAGCCCGTGTCGACCCAAATAACACGGTTTTCACACACAACCGGTTTATTTAAATTACACACCCTCTCACACTCTTACAATCACACATATCTCTCTTACATTTGCTCTCATTCTCCCTCTTCTCTCCACAATTCCTACATTCCGCACTTTAATCTAAGTAAGTTTTCCTCATTGAGTTTCCTCTCTCTTTCTCTTGCTTAACCAGTTTGGTTATTTGCATTTCTCCTTTTTGTGCGTATTGGTTTTTCCATTTAGCCTGCAAATTTTCTTTTGATTGTTCATCAACGCCATGCATCATTGCTTTGAGTTTCTTGATCTTACATGCATCATTGCTTTGAGGGTGGTGAAGACGAGGCGGTTGGAGGTAGTGAAGAGGATGTCGAGGCCAGTGATGACGATGATGCTGCTTCTTTATTTTCTACTTCTTTTCAAGATAGGGAAGTATTAGTTTCTTTTTCAATACATGTATTTCCTTTTTCCCTATGATGTTTTTTCTTGTTTGATATCTTGATGTTATGCTTTCTTAGTGGTACATTGGGGACAATGTACATTTTTAAGTGTGGGGAAGGGATATATATGATTTTGTTACTGTTTAGGAAACCAATTATTCATATTTGACCCAATTACTTTTTAAGTTAACTTGCAATAGGTGATTAACTGGTATTGAGCCAAATCAACTATGTCATGTTGATCATTATTGACCTTATGATACTTTACTAGAATTGATTAGTCAAATTTTTGGAAGGCAATGTTACGAGTTATTTAGCTTAGGAATTTAAGACTTGAGATTGGAGCAACATCACTAGTTGAGAGTTAGTCATGGTTATTTTTAAATTTACTTTTGTGTATACCTTTTTCTTAGAAATTTTTAAGAGTCCTATAATTTTTAGCAAACAAACAAATGAAATTCTTCTTTTGAGAAACCCCTGAAATATCATAATGATTGGAGGTCAAAAGTAATAATAAGTGTATGAATAGAAAAAATTGGTAAGGATTCGTCTTGGTCCGTCAGAAGAGCGAGATTGAGCCCCAATGCCAATTCTAATGAAAAAATTGATATGGATCGGCCTTGGTCCGTCAGAAGAGCAAGGTTCTTTCCCGCTATCAATATAAGAAATAAGTTGGTATGGATCGGTCTTGGTCCCTCAGAAGAGCGAGATTATTTCCCGCTACCAACACAATTGTGCTTAAATTAGGTAAATTCAAAAGACCTCTCAACAAAAGCATGAACTAGGGGGATGATCAAAGGAAGAGTGGATGTAAAATGTGTTTGTTTTAGATTATGGTGTTTGGTGAGATGGAAGAGAGAATTGTATACATTTTAGTCGAATGGATAAAATTTTTATGACTCTTTCTCGGTTGGCGAGATGTTAAATCTAATTTTTAGTTTAAGAATCCTTGGTTAAATGGTTTGGGGAAACATTGATTTTCATAAATTAACTAGTGAATTCTAGTATTAAGTATTGTTGGAGCATTCGAATATGGTCAGATGAAATTGGTTGACTTTATTATTGCAAGTTAGTTGAGAATGATTTTCTTACCTTTCTTTGGGTCAAGTGTATTCGTTCACAGGTTTCCTAAACAGTGATAAATTTTGTTTAGTGTTTCTTGTCCTGAAAGTTTTGTTTTGATTTATTTGCTTGAGGACAAGCAAATGCTCAAGTGTGGGGAAATTTGATAACTCTAATTTTAAACATATTTCATATGGTGATTTTATAGCATTTCCCTTACATTTTTGGTTTTCTTTAAAGAAAATGATACTTAATTGAGTAAAATGTTGATTTCAGGGTTTAAATGCATTCTAGGCTCGAAAACGAAGAAAACGAATCAAGTTTCACTCAATTCCGAGTTCAAACGAAGAAGTTATGAAATTTTGAAGTTGTGCAGAAATTTTGCCTTTGTGCAGAAAGTTACACGACCTGGGGACACGGCCGTGTTTCAGGCCGTGTCCGGTGACGAAAATAAAATCCGTGTAATACACATATAAAAGGATATCTTAGGGTTCAAAAGGAGGGGAGACATTACAGAAAAAGAGAGACAAGAGACAAGAAGAGACTTAAAGAGAAACAACATCAAGAAGCGATAACGACATCGATTTCAAGATTAGAGATTGTTCATCAAATCAAGAGGGGTTTTCATGTTTTATTTTACGTTTTTGATGGAACTCGTTTTTAGATTCATTATGATAGCTTAGAATTCAAGTATTTAGGATTATGGAACCTAGGGTTTCATGTAACCCTTGGATTGAATTATAATTTCAAGAAAGTTTCTATCTTTTCTTGATTCAATTATGTCGTTTAGTTATAGATTGATAATTCTAGAGTATCAATATATGATATTATGCATGTTAATTGAGAAATTGCATGTGTAATTAGATCTTAACATAATTGAAGAGAATTACATGTATACTTAGAGATAAGATACATGATTCTTTCGGAAAAGTTGATTGTTTGTGTGGGAATTCATTAAACATTAATGCAATTCTAAGTTATATTACTAAGTGAAGAGATTCCGGTAAATAATTTAGGATTAGGGTTAATATGCTTGAGAAAGATATTAGCTTTAATTGTGAATCCCTCCGGTCAAGAATTATAGAAACTGAATTGAATACATTTTAAAAAGGTTACATGTTAAACACTAGGGGAAATAATTCCTAAATACATCATTGCATACTTGAAGTCGTTCATAGTTTTATTGCTTTCTAATTTGCGTAATTAAGTCTCATAAGTAGTTTAGTTGTTAATTTCAGTATTTTTAATTCATTCAACTCATCATAATTTTCCGGTTAGATAATAAAGCTAAAGCTAATATTAGTACTCAAAATCTCTGAGGGATCGACTCGGACTCATATCCGACTATATTAAAATTGATAGGTGCGCTTGCCTCGTATCAGTTACCTTAAGGGGGTCAGGTCGGTAGCATTCTAACCTGTTCTATGGAGGGGGAGTTTCTCTATGTAAGGGGTATTTTTCCTTAGCAAAGTTACTCGAAGGGAGTCAGGTCGGTAGCATTCTGACCTAGTCGACAAACAATTCATATGCCTCTACAGAAAGAAGGTATTGCGAATCGTGACTAAGAACAAACAAGGCTATCTATTGAACGGGTCTAAACTTGTCGAAAAATCGAAAAGGAAGTGAAGGGGAATGTGTGAAAGAACAAATGCGAATGATACGGTAAGCAAAAACCTACGAATAGCTCTAATAGATATGATGCACTAATGGAACTTCTAAAAACTCATGGCACAACTAGATATGATTTACAAGATGATCTGGTGAGATAACTCACTACTTAGCCTTGCTTAAGGGTTAGGATAAGAATGAAATGAATGTAAACAAGCAATGTTTATGAGAGACAAAATGTCAAGTGTATTAATGTTCAATTTGATCTGCAGCTATAAGTATAAAGGGTATTTATACTTGAGAATTTAAGGTAACATGCTTAAAAAGAAAAAGAAAAAAAAGGTGTTACTCTAAAGAAGTAATGTACAAGGGTAAAAATAAATATTCAAGAAAAGTAATGATTAGTATAGTAGATTCCATACGTAATCCTATACATGTAGCGGCGATACATTGGCGAGGCCATTGGAGGATGTAGACGGAAGTGTACGGTCTGGTTGCTTATCCAAGTAGGGGTAGCTAAGGATCAGTTTAGTCTCTCTCTCTCTCTTTTGGCTTCTTGGTAAAGGAGATGTTGAGTCATTGGTTGGCTCGAGCGCGAGTGAGTAATCTACAACTCGGCATACTTCAAAGAGACAAGCAGTTATTCAACTCGACATAAAGAGTGACTCGACAAAGAAGTACTCAGCTTCGGTAGAAGTCGGATGGAGTAGAAGAATTCGCCTTGCCAAGCCTTCCAATCCTCAAGCTCGGCTATAGGTCAAAGGCCTAATAGCTTGATTCCTATCAAAAGAGGAGAAAGAGAGAAAGGTAAATAATCAATTATAAAACAACTTTTTTATTCCATCATTATAGAAAAAATGTACATAGCAGAATGCTAATCAAAATAAGGCCGAAGATTATCGGCATTCCATGTGTACGGAATAAGCTCACCATCTAATTTTACCAATCTGTATGCTCCATTGCCCAATCTTTCCCTGACTCTGACTGGGTCTTCCCAATTGGGAGCCAACTTGCCTTACCCTGCCCTTCATGCGAACCTACAGTTTTTAGCTTTTGGTACACTAGGTCACCAACCTTGAACTCCTTGTGTCTGACCTTATAATCGTAATACAAGGAGGCCTGATGTTAGTATGCGGTTACCTAAGCAAAAGCAAGGTCTCTTATTTCCTTGAAGGTATCAACGCTAGCTTGCAACAATCACTTGTTAAAGGTTATGTCAAAACTTTAAGTCCAAATATCAGGAAGCTCAAGTTCAATGGAGAAGACTGCTTCCGACTCGAAATATTAGGTAGTTCGTTTACCCAAGCGCCTTGAGATTAGTCCACGCACTTCTTCAGGATATTTAAGATGATTCGATTGGTTACCTTTACCTATCCATTTGATTGGGGGTGGGCAATCGAGGTAAAGTGAGGGATGATGTGGTGTTTGGCACAAAATTCCCTAAACTTGGGGTTATCAAACTGTTGGCAGTTGTCTATGATGAGAGTATAAGGGACTATGAACCAGGAGAGATGTTTTTTCTAATGAAAGATTTAACACTTCTTTCTGTGATCTTGGCCATCGCTTTGGCCTCCATCTACTTTGTGAAGTAATCGACATTAACAATTATAAACTCCTGTCCTCCTAAAGCTTTTGGGAAGGCACCAAGAATATCAATCCCCCATTGCGCTAACAGCCATGGGCTCGTCAGGGGTTGAAGGGTGGTGCTAGGTATATGACTTACTAGGGCGTGCTTCTAGCACTGCGAGCACTTTTGGGCTACAACTTTTGCATCCTGCCTCTTGGTGTGCTAGTAATATGTAAGCCATAACGCTTGAAGATAGAGGGCTTAAGACTAAATGTGATTACTATACACTCTGGCATGCAGCTCTTTCATGACACGTAGCCCTTCCCTTTCTCAAAGGCATCAGAGAAGAGGGAGGTTGACTCCCCTGTAATATAAGATGCTATCAACCAATGTATAGTTGGTGGTGTAATATCGAAGCTTCTTTGCTTCCCTCTTATCTTTTGGAACATGCTTTGCTCCGAATAACTCCTGATAGGCTCCATCCAGCTCGACTCTTATGTTGCTATGGTTAGTTCCAAACTTTAGTTAAGCCGAGAGTTATACTTTTTTCCAATAGGTACTCTATAGAGATTTTGCTATCCTTCAACTCAAGCTTCCGTATACTAGTAGAAGCGAGCTTAGATAGCCAATTTGCCACTGAATTCTCCAATTGAGGGATCTTCTTGATGTCCCATGAAGGGAATTTCGCTAGGAGGCTCTTCACTTTTTCAAGGTACCTAGTTATAGTGTCGTCCCTAGCCTCATATTCACCTCAGACTTATTGGATGACAAGTATGGAGTTCGAGAAGATCCGCAAATACTTGGTACCGATCTCCTTGGATAACTTAAGACCGATGATAAGTGCCTCATATTTGAATTTTTTGTTATTGGAATTAAATCTAAACTTAAGGGCATGACAAATGGTGACCTTATGCGGGTTGGTCAGAATAAAGCCCATGCCTCCACCCTCCGAGGTAGATGATCCATTGATGTGGAGAGTCCACATCAATTTATCATTACCTAGTGATGCTTCCTCTTCTCTAGTATATTATACCACAAAGTCAGCCAGCACTTGTGCCTTATAAGCCTTTGTGGTTGATATTAGATTCTATACACACTCAATTCCATAGCATACTTCATCATCTGTCTAAACATGTCAAGTTTCTACAACATGGTGTGGAGTGGCTGATTTGTAAGTACGGTTACTTGGTGAGCTTGGAAGTAGGGCCGTAGCCATCATGTTGTGATAATGATAGCTAGGACAAATTTTTCTGCTTAGGTGTACCTAACCTTAGGCCTGTATCGTATATGGTTGATGTAATATACTGGCTTGTGTTCTCTTCCCTCTACTTTAACCAGTATGAAGGAGAGTACTCAATCGCTTATGGCCAAGTATAAAAATAGGTCCTCCCCATGGACAGGCTTAGGAGAATTGGTGGGTATGCGAGGAAGTACTAGAGTTGCTGAAAAGTGGCGATGCACTCTGTAGTCCATTCAAAACCCTTTAGGTCTTTCAAGATTTTGAAGAACTCAGCACATCTATCAGTGTTCTTCGAGATAAATTTGCTCAAAGCAGCTACTATGCCAGTGAGCTTTTGTACGTCTCTAATTGAGGTTGGAGTCTTCATTCCTCTGATGGTTGTAATCTTCTTGAAGTTAGCTTCGATGCCTCTTTATGTTACTAAAAAGCTAAGGAACTTGCTAGATCTGATGCCGAATATACACTTTTATGGGTTCAGCTTCATGTTGTACGTGTGCATCCAATTGAAGGCTTCCTGGAGATCCTTGACATGATCAACCGGCTTTTAGCTATTGACGATCATGTCATCAACGTATACCTCCATATTGCGCCTGATCTAGGGCTTGAACAGTTTTGTTACCATTCATTGGTACGTAGCCTCTATGTTTTTCAATTTAAATGGCATTATGGTGTAGCAATACGTACTGTAATTGGTCACAAAGGAGGTATGGACTTCGTCCTTCAGGTCTTTTTGATTTGGTTGTACCTCAAGAAGGTATCCATAAAGCTTAGCAGGGCGTGTCCTAAAGTGGAATCGATGGGTTAATCAATCCTCGGGAGGGGAAAGCAGTCTTTAGGGCAAGCTTTATTGACGTCGGTATAATCAACGTACATTTGTTACTTCCCATTCTTCTTCTTTACCAGTACCACATTTTTTAGCCATGTCGAGTACTTTTCCTCCCTCACGAAGCCGGCCTTAAGTAGCTTCTACACTTCCTCTTTAATTGCAGCCTGCATCTTTAGGGCGAAATGCCTTTTTGTCTGCCTGATAAGCCACGCTGTAGTGTCAATATTGAGGCTATGGGTCACCCAATCGGGTGAAATTTCGGGCATGTCTAATGGTAACAATGCGAACCTATCCAAGTTCACTCACAGGAGGATGATGATTTCTTCCTTTACTTTAGTTGGAGTCTCAATCCCGACTTTCGTAGTCTACTCGGGTGAGGTTCAGATCTAAATGTCTTCTATTTTCTCCTTGAGTAGGCTTGTTTTTAGGGCAAAGATGCCATCTCTTTTGGCCGCTCTGACATATAACTCTCGTAAGAGCTTTTGATTATGCTTACATACTCTTACCTCGACTGGGGTTAGAAATTTGGCATTCAAATGAAAGGAAGATGTGATCACCCTGAATGTATTCAGGCTTGGTCTTCCTAAGAGTGCGTTGTAGGGGGAGGGGTAATCAATCATAATGAACTCTACAAGCCATTATGCCACGTAATCATCATCGCTGAGTTCTATGTCTAATGTGATGATACCCTTAGCTCAAACTGTACTTCCATTGAAGTTGATCAAATTATGGCGATACAACTTCATTTTTATTGGTAGCTTCTTTCTCATCGTCTCATATGTTTGGAGGAAGAGTATGTTAGTGGAGCTGCCGATATCTACCATAATCTTTAGAACCTCAAACTTTGAGATCCTTACCCTTATCATTAAGGCATCTTGATGAGGTGTATTAACTTTTTCAAGGTCTTCATCGGAGAAGGAGATGGAAGTGTCTTACTTTTATCTCTTCTCCCTTACAGCTAGCATCTTTGATAGGGCATTAACCAAGCTGCTAGTTCTTAGCTAGCTCTTAGGGTGCAGTCCCCCCAGATTATGTTAATGACATCATTAGGGGTGTAGTCATTACAGCGGTTATTGTTCTATTCAGCATAGGCATTCTCAATCTGTCACCTCCGAGGTGCTCTATCTCTATTGTCGTTAGAACGGTCATCGTTGCTCTGATGGGCCACATATTCGTTGAAGAAACCGCATTGAATGACATATTTAAGGTTGTTCTTCAATTGGAAGCACTCATTGGTGGTGTGGTCGTGGTGGTCATAGAATTGACATTATTTGTCCGAGTTTCGACGACTAAGGTTGCCCCGCATCTTAGGCAACCTCTAGAGTAAATTTTAGTGCTTTACTTTCAGAATAGACTTGAGTAATTAGTCTATTCAAGGGTGTGTACTAAGTATAGATAAGAAAAGGAGAGTGGGTTGTGCTCAACCCCGCGCTTCTTCTTCCTAGAGCTCTCTCCTTCTGGTCTACTTGGCATCCTATCACCAAGGCGATCCTTTATGGACAATTTTTCTTTATCCAATTTTCCACCCGACCTTTCTCAATCGGCATTACACTTGGCACGAATGTTGTCTTCTTAGTTAATGTACTTTTAGGCTTTGTTCTAGAAGTTAGCCAAGGTCTTCGGCTTGCTCTTCGTAAGCAATCGAAAGAAATCTCTCGAAGATCGGATGCTAAGCTGTGCAGCATAGACAATGACTCCCTCGTCTAACTGAGGGATCTCGACCACGTCATTGTTGAACCTGGCCAAGTCGCACAAGGCCTCGTCTTCACCCTACCTTATAGGGCATAAGAATAATGTGTCCTTGGATGGAGGCTTGCTAATCTTAAAGTGGAGACTAAATCTTTACACTGGCTCATCAAAGGAGCTGATGGAATTGTTAAGGAAGTAGTTAAACCACATCTGAGCTGCTTTCCTCAAGGTGCCCGAGAAGGCCTTGCATATTATAACATCCCCATGACTATGAAGGTTCATAAGGGTGCGGAAGTGGAGAAGATGGTCGTTAGGATCACCCGTACCATCATATTGGTCCAGGGATGGAAGTTTACCGTTATGAGGCAACACTTCGTCTTAGGTGCACCTAATAAAGGGGCTCTTATTGCTGGAGACTAGCCCGGCATAGCTAATAGCCTCGCTCCCTTACTATTCAGAGAGCCATCTCATCATGGTACGAAGCTCATTTAGGTTGACATCATCTACCGGGTGAGCTCAGCGTGCAGCTAAGGGAGCTTACACTCCCTGTAAGTTAGCTTCTTGCTTATTTCTAGTTAGAGCTTAGTTGTAGGAGGCCGTAGACCTTCTTGGCTATTGATGTAAGGTGGATTAGGTTGTTGATTCCTACCATTCGGTTGCTACTTAGTGCAAGCATCTGAAGCTTCGAGGGGGGTGGGTTTTTGTGCTATATTGCTTTGCTTCTTCTAGGCAAGCAGAGAGTAGCCTATTTTGTACAACATATTCTTCAACCAAACGTTCCATACACTCCAGGCGCTCCTCTAGTATAACCCTTAGGAGGGGTTGATTGCCCTCAGGTTGATTATTTACCAATTGTTGGTTCTCTTGCTCGTTGCGATGAGACATGATGTTGAAGGAATTTTTTTTAGGATATGTGTTTAATGTGTTTGAGGTTTCAAGTGTAGGAATTTAGTTTCCCACAGATAATGTCAAATGTCATCTCTGAGTTTTTACTGGTAGGTGTGAAGGTTTCATATGTAGAAGGCTTTTAAAACAATATACTGTGAGGGGACACTGGAGGGGTTATCCAGTGTGGTCATTCTGATACTTAAGTTAGCAATGGGGCTTTAGAGAGTGAAAAGTGATTTAGAATAATAAGCAAGCTTGGAGTGTAGAGTTTAGAGAGCTTTATCGTTAGGGAGTAACCCTGTATTTATAGTGGAGTAAAGCTAGCAGTTAGAGATCAATTAGTGGGAAAGATCTTCTCCTGCAAGTATAAGAGAGATCTGTGGGGTTATTGTATTCGACATGTCGCACTTATTATGGACATGACTATTTCATATTATTTTATCCTTATCTTATGCATTCTAGTTATTGCAAAGCTTATTAGGCTTGATTAGTGAAGGCCTAGGGCTTAAACCCATAGGGGTAAGCCTTAGGCTAGGAGACGCATTAGATCTGGTCAGGCCTGAAGAGTCCATGTCCAAAGCGCCCTATTAATAAGCAGATTTCATGTTATTTGTGGATATTAAACAAGTTGCAGGTTCCTAAACACCTGACATGTCCATAGAAGTTAGGGACATGTGACGGGGTTGTAGCGTTCTAGGTTTTGGGGTAGTAGCGTTCTGGGTTCTGGGCATTACAAATTATTAATGTGAATCAATTCCTCTGTGTTATGACTTTTTTTGCGATTCTTAGAATAATCGGGTTTTGTAATTCTTCTTTTCTCCTCTCGACTTGCAACCATTTTTAGAACAGAATTGACAATATTTTAGGACATCTTCGACAGCTACCTTTTAATAGTATAATTTCTTCTCTGAACCTAGCCAAATTGTAGTTATCAATGGCTTCGAAATGTCAACTTCACATAAGGTTTCCACCACCTACATGATAATGTAGAAATGAACCCAGACTCACCATCGCCAGGTACTAACACTCATATGCAAACCTAGTAGTAATTTAAACATACCTATTGTTGAACTCATGATTTTTTGAAGCCATATATTTTATTTAGCTTTAATTTATACTAAGTAAATCCCATCTAGCATAAGTGGCTCGAACAAAATTGAAGAAAATGATGCTTTTCTTTGAATATTTTCTCAAAATGGAGTCACCAAAATCCATAGATTGGGAAAAACAAATGTTAAAGTTAATAAAGTGGGTTAACTTTAACATATGAAACATTGGTCTTTTCGTAAAACCAAAGTTCCATGGATCTAAGGATATTGAAGTTTAAAACACCGAGTTCTACAAAGTAAAATTGGGGTTTCGTTTCTTAACAGCATATAAGATGCAAACAAAAGAGAAATAAAGTTTTTTTTTCTTTTTTTTCTCTTTTTGTTCTGGTTGCGCCATATGGATCTTTTTTCCCCAAAAACTCTTGTTGTTGTTTTTTTATATTATAATTTTCCTTTTTCATAATTTCTTTTTTTTTTTTAATCTTTTAAGTTTCAACTTTTTACAGGAAAATAGTGGCTATATTTTAGAGAAAGTACATTAGTACAAGACAAGAAACTTATTTTATTTCATAATTTTTTAGGAGAAAATTTTATTTTCTAACTTAAAAGACTCCTCCTTCTATATTTAATAAATTTTATGTGATATAAATCTATCTTTAATAAGAAAACTCATATTGTAATTTTTGAGTGGAGAAATTTATTCGAAAACACTAATAATGAAAAACATTTTTTAGTGAAGAGATTCAATTAATAAAACCTATGTTTTTCCTTTTTTATTATTTTCTCATTTTATTTTTGTTCTTTTTACATTTTCAAATTTTTATTATTAAAATAATAAGAAAATGTGGAAGAAGATGATTAAAGCAAGCTTCAGCCCTCAAGCAATTTTTCTGCTCAAAATGGATTTTGCTCCAATTAAATTGCTATTCAATAATTCTGTGTTGGAATTTTCTCTTAAAATATGATAATGGGAGCTTTTAGTTATTTACTACTTTGACAAGGTAACTAAATTGGACGAGCCAAATAAAATAGACAATGAGGTAAAATCATTTGGATAAAGAAAATTCCAATCCATCATAATGGTTCATGTTATGAGACTCAAAAAATAACTTTTTGCTCCAAATGACTCGCTTCCTTATTTATTAACTATACTTTCTTTTCTTCCTTTCTTTTTTATTTTTACATTTTCTTATTCTTTATTTTTTATATTTATTTTTCTACATGTTACTTTTTTTTCTTTTTAATTTTTTGTACGTTTTATTTTGTGCTTTTCTAATAATTGTTTCAATTTTCATGATTTTTGTAAAAAAACTAAACTAAGCTAAAAAAAAATTGGCGTGCCTACACCTACCAAACCTAGCTTTACTACCCATAAGCAAAATTTAAACTTGAAAACAAGACTCTGCATATGTAAACCCAGCGATGAGAACTTCGACCCACCATCTCATGTGTACTTGATAATACTCAAATTTACATGGTTTTCCTTTAGTTTTAATGATATTTAATGGTGTATTCATTGTATTTTTTGGTCAAAATCATGGAAGGCAAATAAAGGTCGATGAATTACGCAGAATATTGAAGAACATTTAAATTTGGGCTTAGAGACTTACTTTTGTGAAGAATTGGTCATCTACACAAATTCCCTTCTAAAGGAAATTTCATATGAACCGATTTAAATGTCGTAACCAGTTCAACATGCATCTTTAGTTTGTAGATTGTGTATTATTATTGGAATTTATACGTTTTGGTGTTTTCAATGCCAATAGATAATCAAATGGGCAAGTTTAATGAATTGTTATTGAGTTTACAGTTATAGATTAAACTAGGATAAATCTATCTAATCAATTTGTATGATCATTATGGTTCTTAGGCTTTTAATGAGTCTATTGGTTGCCATAGTAGTGAAAAATAAAAACATGTTATTAATTTTAAGGAGTAATTGTTATTAATGTTAAGGAGTAATTCTAATTATTGTTTTGCATACGTATTATTTTAGAGTGAGTTAGTTATTACTTAAGTACTACTACAAATAAGAGTTAGTTGAGTGTTAATAGAGAGAAAATTTACAATGCAAGATGTTAGTAAAAAGTGCATGTGATTAGTGCATATGTGTAGAGTATACACTGTGAGTGAGTGATGTCGAGTCTGATTTTTCAATTTTTGTTTAAAATTGATTTCTCATTTCTTGATTAATACTAAATCTTAACCCATTTAATATTAATCCTCGACTAAAAAAATTGAGAAATTCCGGTTTTTTTATTGAAAATAATTTTTGGAGTCGCCACCCAACCGAAGTCGAGAAAAGAAAAAGAAACCGTAACTAATTGGGTGGATTGATTACGATTTGGCTACCGGTCTTTGATTTCAAATTTAATGAAGAACCAGAGGGTTCCGAATTCGGGAGCTAACCTATTAAACCCTTAATGGGTACCACTATCTATTTACCGAAATTAGGATTATTTTTCTAATTATAATATTTAAAATAAATAAATAAATAAATAAAATAAAATAAAAAGAACTTAAGTTTCTACATATTTTATCGTCGCCCCGAAGATGTCTACGTACCTGCTAGCTAGGATCAGACGATCGTAGTTCTTTCGAAAAATCTTTAATGTGTTGATTTATTTTAATTTGTGAAAACTGATCGAGTTTACGTTTTAAGTTATTCGGTTTATTTTGAAAAAAAAAAATTAATGGGGTCCTAACTCTTGAATGTTATTATTTTATAAAAAATACTCTAAACATCCTATTTTTAAAAGGGCCTTTTATTAATTTTTATTATTTAAAAAAAAAACTTCCATATGATAAAACCTTAAGTAAAGCCAAGTCTAAAAAAAATAACTAATTCTAACAACTACTAAACTAATATATATAACTGTCTACCAAAATAAAATAATTCCATGTAATGCACTTTATATAAGAACTAATACCAAAACTCCTAAAGTCATATTATATATTATGTTAACTAAGAAAATATAATAATGTGTATATACATAAATAAAAAGTAATCTTAACGACCCTTAAAGTAATACATATATACATTTATACTCATATAACTATTATGAAATAACCATTCACTTAAATCATTATCTAACCTATATAATAGAGAAAACTAATGTTAAAAGAAATGCCATATACTAACATATACACATACATACATATATATACAATGCTAAATATCTAAAGACAGGATAAAATACTAATATAGTATAATATAATAATAATAATAATAAAAATCTAAAAAAAAAACGAACTTGACGTTGAGGACTAGTCGTCGTGTTGGTGCTAATCGTGAAGCTGTGGCTCAATCACCGCCCGTGTTCATGCGACAGAGACTGGTTGTGGATGTGAAGCCGAACGTATAATACTGTGAACTATGCAGCGTGTTGTTGTATGGGAATGTAGATAGCGAATGGTCTGTATAGCGGCTTGTATTGGACGTTGGAATTTCAATTGGATTGCATTGGCATGAAGGAGGTCAGCACATGTGATGGGGATGTGGACTAAGATAGCATCAGGGGCACCGTCGGTTGGGTATTGTTGCGTAGCAAGGGGATTGTCCAACGAGTGTCAGGCGAAGGTAAAGAAATTGATAGCACGTCGTTCAGAATTCGATTGTCTAGCGAGGGTAAAGAAATTGACGGCACGTGGAGCTTGGCGTTCAGGGGCGTGTTCGGCGATAAGGCGTGGCGTTCAGTCAGGAGAGTGTTTGGCGATGAGGCGTGGCGTTCAGTCAGGGCGTGTTCGCGTTCGTGTCGGTTGCAAAGGACCGTCGAAGGTCTGATTACTGCGGTGTGAGGCTTCTGCTGAACAACAGCAAGATTCAGTGGATCGACGGTGTTCGTCGGACTCTGAAGTTCACCGGATGATGTTTTTGTTGCTGTGTTGTTTTGTGATCTAAATTCCTATTATCTGAAAGTCCCCTCTTCTTTTCTCTAAATAATTCGGATCGTGCGTAATCGTCATCGTGGATGTAGTGCCCGATGTGATTTCGTTTCTGTCAGGCGTGCATGTGCTAGCCATTCGGCCAAAGATGTTGTCGTCAGTTTCGGATCAGCGTTGGGATGTCAGGAACTTCGGTCGTCATCAAAGGATTGGCTTACGGTTAGTTGGAATTGCTAGACTTTGGAGATCTCGGTAAGTGGACTTCGGTTGATGGACTTTGCAATTTGGACGAGGAGATACTGGAGAAGGACTTCGGATGGGCTTAATTTGTACGTTGTCTTCAGATTTGCTGCGTGGAGTTCGGTTGGTTAGATTGTGGCGTTTGGATTGTTGGATTGTTGTTAGAAGATTAGGGCATTGATGGCACGGATGTTGTCGGCTTCGTAGAGTTTGGCCGAATTCGTTGGTCACCGTTTGATTTGTCGTTGCAAGTGCGTCAGGGGAGAATTGAAATTGGTTTTCAGGATAGGCTGGGGCTGGAGTTGCGGCTGCAATTGCGTCTGTGTGTAAGCACGTACAGTTGATCGGAGTTGGATGGATTCGCTGCTACATAATTTCCAGATTACAGTACGAATCCTGGTCGGAATTGACTAGGAATTTGGCTGCTGAATTTCCAGATTACGGCATGAATCTTGGTCGGAGTTAACTAGGAATTTGGCTGTTGAATTTCCAGATTACGACATGAATCTTGGTCGGAGTTAACTAGGAATTTGGCTGTTGAATTTCCAGATTACAACACGAATCTTGGTCAGAGTTAACTAGGAATTTGGCTCAATAAGGACAGGATTTTTATTATTTTTTTTTCATTGTAACGTGCGGTGTGTTTTATGAATAGAAACTGGATCCTCCCTTTTTTCTGTAAGTGTATGTTGTTTATATAAAGTCTAAACCAAATCGTATCGTATTATATCATATCTAATTATATTCGATTTGTTAATTAAATTAGATTCAAATTTAATTCAAATCTGATTTAACTAATATTCATATGATTTGATTAGATATGAATTCGATTTTCGTCTCGCTTCTGCAAAGTTAGAAAAATAAAGACATAGGTGCTTGCTAAGACTCAAACCCGTGACCTCCAACTAAATCCACCCAAGTACTCCGCTACTTATCTGTTAGGCTGTTGGTTTATGTCTTGACATTCATTACAATTAAATTATATTTAAACTATCTGAATCCCTAAACTAAAATTTTTAACTAAATTAAAATTAACACTAACATTAAACTAATTATTCCTAATATAAATTACTTCCTAAAAATCTACGAAATCTTTATAATTTTTCCTTTTCTTATTTTTTTTGGTATTTTCATTATTTGTTAATATCTTTTATTATTTTTGAATTAGGACCCTTTTTTGTAAAAATAAAAATTAAGACTATGGAGGAGCAAAAATTAGGTGTCTACAAGTGAACAAAACAGTGAAGTGTGTGTGTAGTGCTTACAAGAAGTGAAATAAAATTAAGAGAATGGTTTCGACCACTTTTTCTTATGAATGCGATATACTTTATTGTTTGTTAGTGATTATGAATTATTGATTGTTCCCAACATATTGGTATCAAAGCCTCATCAAAATTGACTTCATTCGGGTAAGAAATGGCAAATTTGTCTAGAAATCTCCCTGCCTTGCTTCTAATATTAGATGGCAAAAATTACGATAAATGGTGTATCCAAATGCGAGTAATTTTTGGACTTTAAGAAGTGTGGAAACTTATGACTAGGGGATACCAAGAATTACCAGAGAATGCAACCAACACTCAAAGGCCGCATATAGAGACATTGAGAAAAAAGATTGCAAGGCATTGTTTTACGTTCACTAGTGTGTAGATTCGTCCAATTTTGAAAAAATTGTTGAAGCCAAGATTGCTAAAGAGGCTTAGGACATCTTAGAAAAAAGCTACAAAGGTGCTGAGAGATTAAAGAAGGTTCAATTGCAAACTTTGTGCCTCTAGTATGACCTGTTGAAGATGGAGGTGAAAGAGACTATAAATGATTACTGTATAAGAGTAATTACTTTGACGAATCAGATGAAAGCAAATGGGGAAACGATGACTGAAGTAATGATAGTAAAAAAAATTCTTAAAACCTTGACTCCAAGATTTGATCATGTAGTTATGGCCATCCAAGAATCTAAAGACTCTAATGATTTAAAGATAGAAGAATTGTAGAGTTCTTTAGAGGCCTACTAATAGCGAATGAATAAAAGAGTAGTTAAAAATTAGGCGGGACATGCTCTTTAGGCACAAACTAAGAGACCTAGGTTTGAGATTAGTCAACATGGGAGAAGAAGGGGAAAAGGAAGAGGAAGAGAAAGATGAAGGAATATGTATGGTAGAGGACGTGGTGATCAAGAAGATTATACTGATCAAGGCAAATTTGATAATAATGAAAGGTGCATAAGTATAAGAGAGAGAGCATCTAGAAGGAAATTTAACAAGAGGAATATCTAGTGTTATAATTGTAAAAAATATAGTCATTTTGCTAATGAATGTAGAAGTAATAAGAATGCAAAGATGATAGTGGAAGAATCAGCTAGATATGCCCAAGAAGGTGATTATGATTTCGATCATGTACTTCTCATGGTGACTACGTTGCTAGAGGTTACAAGTAATAATTCTTAGTATCTTGATACTAGTTATGGAGCTTAATGAAAACATAAAGAGTAGGGTTAGATTTGCTGATGACATCATAGTTAGTGTTGAAGGAGTGGGTAAAATTCTGATTCAACAAAAGGATGGTAAGCAATCTATTATATCCGATGTGTTGTATGTTCTAAAGATGAAAAATAATTTGTTGAGTTTAGGAAAATTACTAGAAAAAGGTTATAAGATGAATTTACAAAACAAGATGTTGTTGATATATGATACCAAGGGAAGGTTAATCTTAAAATCCCCACTTACTAGGAACAGGACATTTAGAATAGACATTCAAACTTGTGGTTATAAATGTTTTGCTATAGTGGTTAGTGATGAGAGTTGGCTTTAGCATTTACATTTTAGACACCTTAACTTCAAGGATTTAAGGAAATTAAGTAGTGTAAATATAGTTCATGGTCTACTTGCCATTAGACCACTAAAAGAATTATGCTAAGGGTATCAATTTGGTAAGTAGACAAGAGATACATTTAAAGAATATACTATTGTCTAAACCACTAATTTGTTGGAAGTGATCTACTCTGATGAATGTGGCCCAATTGAACTTATGACACTAGGTGGCAATAGGTATTTTGCGTCATTTTTAGATGATTATAGTAGAAAGATTTGGGTGTATTTGTTACAAAGGAAGGAAGAGGTGTTTAATGTGTTTAAGACATTTAAGGTGATGGTTGAAAAAGAAGTTGGTAAGAACATCAAAAGACTGAGAGTAAATGGTGGTAAAGAGTATGTTTCACATGAATTTCAATGTTTTAGTGAAGAAGAAGATATACAACATGAGGTTACAACTCCTTATACTCTCCAACATAATGTTACAGTAGAAAGGAGGAATAAAATGCTCTTAAATATGACTAGGAGCATGCTGAAAGGTAAATTAATGCCTAAATTATTGTAGCCTATATTCTAAATAGATGTCCCACTAGAAGATTGGTTTCAAAGACACCTGAAGAAGTGTGGAGCAGTACAAAGCAAAGTGTGAAACATTTAAGGTTTTTGAAAGTCTTTGTTATTCTCATGTACTTGATGAGAAAAGGAAAAAATTAGATGATAAGAGTGAATGTGTTGTATTAATATGATATCACGTGATCGAAGCTTATAGAATATATAATCTTATTACTAAGAGAATTATATTAAGTAGAGACGTTGCGTTTGATGAAACCAAAGCAGTTAGCTGGTCTTGGAAATGTCATTACAATAACCTATGGGGATGAAATAGATACAACGCCTCATTTTTCTCATATTGAAGTTAGTGATGAACAACAATAGAATGTTTAAAGGACTTATAGAGTAAGATAGAGGCTAAGTAGATTTAGTGATTGTGAAATGGTAGCTGATGATGTAATTACTGATGAAGGTGAATTAGTGCATATGGCTTTCATAGCTGATATGGAGCCTACAAAGTTTGAAGATATAGTTGGTGATTTACAGTGGTATGCAATTATGAAGGAAGAACTAAATGCTATAGAAAGAAACTAAACATAGGAATTGGTACCTCAACCTAAAAATAAAAAGTCAGTAGATGTGAAGTGGGTGTACAAGATCAAGAGGAAACCTAATGGTGCGGTAGCTAAGTATAAGGTTAGGTTGGTGGCAAAAGGTTTTTTACAAAAAGAAGGTTAGATTTTCAAGAAGTTTTTTCACTAGTGGCAAGAATTAAGACAATAAGGTTGGCGATTGCTATTGTGAGTTACAAATCATGGTAGATGTATCAATTGGATGTAAAATCTATGTTTTTGAATGGACCGCTTGAGGAAGAAGTTTATGTAAATAAGCTACCTAGGTTTATAGTGAAAAGTGATGAAAACAAAGCATATAGGCTTCAGAAGGCCTTATATGGGTTGAAGCAAGTTCCTCATGCTTGGAACAAGAGAATTGACTCCTTCTTATCACAACAAGGTTTTGAAAAATGTGAGAGTGAATATGGTGTTTATGTTAAAGGAAGTTTTAGTAATGGACTAAAGGAGTTGTTGATATAATGTGTATATGTTGACGATCTCTTGGTGATAGGAAGTAATGAAAGAGAAATTGATAAGTTCAAAGAAGTTATGAAGTTTAAGCTTGAAATGTCAAACTTGGGTATTTTGTCCTATTTTTTAGGACTTGAAATTGTTTGGGTGAAAGAAAGTGTATTTATACATCAGAGGAAATATATTAGAGATATATTAGAGTGATTTGGCATGTTAGAGTATAATCCATGTGTTACACCAGTGGATGTTAGTGTAAAGCTTATGAAAAATGAAGTAGAGAAACCAATTGATTCAGCTTTGTTCAAACATATAGTAGGGTCTTTGCGATACTTGTGTAATACCAGACTAGATATAGCTTATGGTATTGGTTTAATAAGTCGGTTTATAGAAAAACCTAAAATTTCACATATGGTAGTAGCTAAAAGATTATTGAGATATGTGAAGGGTACTCATGACTTTGGATTGCTATTTAGAAGATGGAGTAAAGCAGCTGATGAAATGGTGCTTTGTGGATACTTAGATTCTAACTAGTGTAGAGATAAAGTCAATAGAAGAAGTACAACTAGGTTTGTGTTTCAATTTTGCGGTGCTTCTTTTGCTTGGAGTTCCAAAAAGCAACATATTATGACCCTATCATTGTGTGAGGCTGAGTATGTAGCAGCATCAGTAGCCAAATGTGAAGCTGTTTGGATTGGACACTATTGAAGTAGATAAAGGTTAAGTTGAACAGCTGCATAATATTGAAGATAGACAATAAGTCTATTATAAATCTTGTAAGAAATCCGGTTGCTCATGATAGGAGCAAGCATATTGAAACATACTTCTATTTTTTAAGAGATAAAGTGAATAAAGGCAAGTTATAGCTAGAATATTGTGTGACGGAAGACTAGATTGTAGATTTGCTAACTAAGCCTTTGAAGAATGTTAGGTTTGAAGAATTGAGATAGTTACTAAGTGTAAGATAATTTAAAGAGTTTGAATCAACTAGAATTAAAGGGGAGCGTTAAGGAGTAATTTGAATTGTTGTTTTGTACATGTGTCATTTCAAATTAAGGTAGTTGGTACTTAAGTACTACTATAAATAAGAGTTAGTTAAGTGTTAATAGAGAGAAAAATTACAGTGCAAAGTGTTAGTAAAAAGTGCATGTGATTAGTGCGTGTGTGCATAGTATACAATGTACAAGTGAACAAAGGCAAGTTAAAGTTCGAATATTGTGTGACAGAAGACCAGATTGTAGATTTGCTAACAAAACCTTTGAAGAATGTTAGGTTTGAAGAGTTGAGATTATTATTTGGTGTGAGATCATTTAAAGAGTTTGAATCAATTAGAATTAAAGAGAAGTGTTAAGGAGTAATTCTAATTGTTGTTTTGTACATGTGTCATTTCAGAGTAAGGTAGTTAGTACTCAAGTACTACTATAAATAAGATTTAGTTGAGTGTTAACAAAGAGAAAAATTATAGTGCAAAGTGTTAGTAAAAAGTGCATGTGATTAGTGCGTTTGTATAGAATATACATTGTGAGTGAGTAAACAAAACTATAAAGTGTGTGTGCAATACTTACAATAAGTGAAATAAAATCAAAAGAACAATTTTGACCACTTTTTCTTATAAGTGCCATATATTTTCTTGTTCATCAATGATTGTGAATTCTTTATTGTTCTTAACAATCAAACGTATTAGATAAGTTTATTGATTATTTGAAAGATGTTAGAAAATAGTTAAGCAAACTAATCAAATTCCACTTTCATACTACTATGGATGGCATGTGAAATCATTAATCTTTACGTCTTGCAAATGCATTAAATGCCTTTCTTTTGTTGTGTGATTTAGTTCAATTTTATTTTGGTTGTTATCTACTCAAATTTGTAAGTTTAAACCATTTATTTATTCAAATAATGTTGTGTTCAAGTGCGGTGTGGTAGATATATTGGCTTCTATTCTTAGTGGGATTAACAGTTAGGTATGCCATTTGCTTGATAAAATTTGGCACCTTAACCTTTAAACTATAACATAGGAAATTAGACTCCTTAATTATGCTTATGCTCATGTTCATGCTCATGCATTTGGACTACATATACTATATAGGATTGGGTACAAACCATAAGCACTACTATACCACCATAGCCACCATGATGAGCACTAATTTACTATTGGATTCCATATGATTTAGTTTGGTTTTGGGTTTAAGTTGCTAGTGATTTGGAAGTATGGTCGATGTTAGTTTTGATTACTAGTTTTGGTGACTTGAATGTGGTAGGGACTAGGTATAAAATTGTGGTCAAGATAGTGAGGGTTATACTTCAATGGGTATTTTAGTCATTTTAGAACCCCTTCTTAATTTATTTATCTTTGCATTGCTTTATCAAACAAAGCAAATTCTATAGTAACATTATGTTACTGTAACATTATGGTAAATTATATCTGATTTCAATAAATCATACACATGAATGTTAAAATGAAAACCGTCGATAGTTTTATTTTTATTGTTGATGAGTATGGTTTAATAAAATTCGATAAAAACAAAGCTATTGATAGATTCTATTATATTGTTACTTAGCTTTCTTACTTTTATGGCATGCTTGGTTGATCTTATAAAGTTGAAATAACATAACTAGTCATCTCTTCTAGACATATTCCTATGTTTGGTTAATAAAATAACTATTTTGTAGAATTGCTATTGTTGTGAAATAAGGAATTACAATTCTTTTATAAGATCAAGGGAATAAATTTTGTAGTTTTTCTTTTAAGTGTATTGTCATATCTGTCCATGAGATTTAAAGGAATTATAAGGAATAATTATTATTTCTCTATTTCATTTCTTAAGAAATGTAATTCTATTTCTATCTTATTCAATTCCATAAACTAAAAATGTCAAAAGAATAAAAATTCTAGTATACCTTTTTTTCCACTTGATAGAGTGAAGGTGATTTTGATCATCTTTGAGACACTATTTGACGGGCGAAATACATTTTTTATATTATTAAGACCAATTAGACACTCCATGAAAAAGTAATTGCATGTAAGTATATAAAATATTTTCCCACTCATGATAATTACCTCAAGATATCCTGTTAATATTTTTGGCTTTAGAAAGGAAAATTATACAAACATGGTATGCACTTTTGTTTTTTTTTTTTTTTTTTTAAGAAGTGAGATGTGCTTTTCTTTTTAACAAACATGTTACTTATATTTCATAACCATTTTTTTAATTTTAGTTAGGTACGTGTCAGTTTCTGATCATATTACTAATATATGAAATATATTTAATTAATAAATATAATTAAATAAAATAAAAATGTAGAAAATAGAAAAAAGAAGAAGAAAACTTAAGAATTAAAAATTTATGAAATCTTGTTTAGAACTTGTTGTAGGTTATCTTGGACATGGGTCTCTAAACCTAAGTTGACCATTCCAACATGGAAGAAGTTCTTAAAGCCTAATCTAATCTCCAAGCCTAGTATGAGCTCTTCATAACTTAGATACAAGCAATTAGACATAAGTCAAGCATCTATAAGTTCCACCAACCTCACCAAAGACCATGTTGAGTTACTAGTTGCATGTACAACTTGATGAGAATGAAGACCTCTCAACTCCTAGGAACCTAAACCTTCTAGCCTAGGTTAGCCATACTTAGCCTAAGAAGTTAAATAGAGACCATGCACAAATGGCTTAGTAGATAAGGTAATTATAGTCATCAATAGATAAATTTAGAGAATCTAGAGTAGATCTTGGGATGTTGATTTGCTTCTTAAGATAGCTCGGCTTGTCCCCAATAAATAGTAGATGAGACCTCCTGATAGTAGATCCTCACCTTAACTCACTCTAAACACTCTTATGCTCTTTTGTCTTGTTAGGATTGTTTTTTTTTTTTAAAATTGTATTTTATCTATATTTGTTCTGTGTCTGATCTGTATCTAATATATATTTATTTGAAATTTAGTATTTGAAAAACTGTCTTATCTAAAATTTATCTGTTTTGCTGTGTAATTATAATAGAGGTAGTGATTGCAGTGCTACAATTAGAAAATGAAAATTTACGTATTTTTAAGAGAAAATATTGAAAAAAATATATTTTATGTATTGAAAATAATTATTTTAATTGGTATTTTTTTTTGTAAATATAAATAAAGTAAAATGGTAAATAAATTTAATTTTATTGGAATTTGTTGGTTATTTAATTTTAGAAGAGAATTATATATGAAATTATATTTTCATATTTTTGGTGCCTTATTCTTAATACATATAAGATTCAAGTAAATATTAATAAGATGAAAAAAAGATAAACCAAATAAAATTTTTATTTTTCTCCATTATAACTTTGTTGACTTGAATATCGAAATTACTAAATCATAACACCCTTTACATCCTTCTTTAACCCTGTTGGTTTGTCTTACAGATATCTACAAACAACCTAAGCTTTTGGTATCTAGCTAACTCACTTTAAGTTTCTTTTATTTATTTATTTTTTTGACTCGGTCTTTGGGATTGGAAAGCTTTGTCGTAGAAGAAATTTGAACCCTTATCCATCTACACGTTCTTTGTCATGTTGTCTTCCTTGATTGTTTAAGACAACTCAAATGATACATCAGCAGATGCCCATCAGTTCTACTAATCCATTACGCATTTGACCAGTTCGATGGTTTGTGTACTATATTTATTGCTTTAGTACATTGTGGGTGCTCCTCATATTAATTTATTTTATCATTTGTCGAGGATCTACGTACCGTTAGTTTCACATTACTGAAATAAAAGGATATTCTATATTCAATCATGCTTATATTTCGTAGTTTCCTTAAAAGATTGGAATCTTTTATTTAGAATTTCCCTCTAAAATTATATTTGCTCTACTAATTTCAAATAAATATCTTGAAAATTTTATAGTAATATCACTTAACATAATAATATCATTATGTCACGATAAATCACCTTTAATTTCAATAAATTATATTTATGATTGATAAAATGGAAGCCGTGGCAACTTTTATAAAAACTGTCAATTGTCGATATTTTCTATAAAAATTATCAATGGCCCTATTTTTTTTTTGCTATTGATAGTTTTGTTTTTATCATTAATGGATATGATTTATTGGAATAGGAGATTATCTACCATAAAATGCTACAAGTTATCTTCAATGTAAGTGGGGGTTTTAAGGCTTTTTCCTTGCCCTTTTATTTTAAAATTGTATTATTTTATTTTATTTTTATTACATTAATTAAATATATTTCATAATATTAACAGTGTTATTAAAAAATGGCATGCAATTTTAATTAAAATTATTAAGCAGTTAGAAAACACAAATCATATGTAAAAATGGGCAAAGTATTGGCATAAGTGGCCTGGTGGCCTTTTAACATTAAGTCACAATTTACGCTTTTATAGTATTATATTAACTTTCTATATCACTATATAAAAATAGTACCGTATAACTATCTACCAACTTTTATCAGTTCTGTGAATGGTATATTTGCTAATACTATTGTATTAACCTTTTGAGACCACTGCATAAAAATAATAACACATAAATACCTATCGACTTTTATAAATTATGAGAATGATGCCAAAGTATATTCCCTAAATATCCCAAATCCTTGATGATGTATGGAGGAATAATTTTTCGTAACTTTTACATTTTACGGTTCTATTTATTATTTTAACGAAATCTATTTTATCTTTTATTTTATTATTTATTTATATATTTTAAAATTTAAAATTTATTTCGTAACTTAAATTTTAAAAAAATATAAATTAAGAATAAAATCAACATAATACCGATCTTATAAAAATTAAAAACGCTAAAAAGAAAAAATCCATCTTACACTAATCGGAGGGTTGTGGGGGAAGTGACGGTGACATTATCTTCTAAAATGTTTTGTGTTTTTGTAGTCAACAAACACTTCAGCCGAAAAGAACAGACACTTTTACACGTGCACGCATCATCCACCACAACAAGCAACTTGGGCATGGCCCATTACACCATAACTCGAAAGGGCCCACCTAGCAAGCATCTCATGTTTCTAGGACTTTCAAAAGGGCAAAAACGAGGGAATTCAAAATGTGGCTCGGATTCAAAATTTTGATTTTGGTCCCTGAAGCTTCTAGCTTTATTCTTATCTCCATCCATCACCAACATGACAGGTTTGCTGGAGAAACTGTTGTTTTCCTCCGTTCTATTATCAAGCCTCCAATGTTTCGTGAGAGTTGGCGAGTAAAACTTGTCTGTTTTTAATCTTGAGTAGATATTTTAGGGGAAAACAAATATAAAGAATTTCATTATTTAATATATTTAACAGATATTCATAAATAATTAAAGAATATTTTATGATAGTAAGTTCCAAAATTTACTTTTAGAATTTTTATTTTATTTAAACTTTTATAGCTATGTACTATGAATAACGATTTTCAAATAAAATGGATCGGATTTTTATATGTAAAAGTCGGTAAATATTTTTTCTTTTTATATCTGAGGAGCCGTGAGAATAAACCATGGAATGCTTCCCCTGAATTACCTGACAGTGATTAATAGTTAACCTTGATGAGCTTATATATGTATTTTTTCTAGCATAGACATTACCTATTGAGCATGAAAATTTCTCTGTGTCAACATGGTCTTCAAATTCTAAATTAAATAATCTGAGTTTTGTTGTTTTATTTTAAAATATATAGTAATTGTGATATTTCATGTGAAAGAAATGTAATATTGTAGAAGATGTTAAATATTAGTATATAAGGTTAAGTGGTAAATAAAAGGTCAAATACTAACTACAAAAATATGGTTGAAATGAGTTTATTGATATTTGTTTATTTAATTATTAACTACTTTTCAACTAAGGTATTCCAATGATAATGGACTGTGATTTAAAGCAATCTTCATTTTCTACCATCGATTCTATTAGTAAATCTATAAAATAAACTCATTTGGTCTATACGAAACATTAAGTTTATCTTAATAGATAAGAAGTTGAATGAATTCGATTATAACTATTTATGAATGTATGTTCTATAAATTTTTTAATACACATAATTCTTGAGCATACATGGAAAAAAATGAGAGACTTATAGAGAAGTCTAGTTTTCTAAGAGTAAAAAAAAAAAAAAACTCGTAAAATATATATCTATCTTTTATATGCATTTAATTAGATCCAAATATTATAGAGATTTATAGATACGAATTCTATTAATTTTTCAACATTTGAAAATTTTAAGAAGACATATAAGAAAATGAGATTTATATATCTTTTTATGTATAAAAAGATGAATAAAATTAGATTTATTTGCTAAAACTTAATAATATGAATATTGATTTTCTAATAAAATAGGTTGGATTTAGTTCCGTCTTCCTAATTACTGTAATTATTGAAAGAAATAAGAAAAAAAAATGTAGATATATTTTATGTGTACGCGCGATCAATTCACCTTTTCCTTCGGCTATGTTACCTCGTTCCGGAGGAGGTTAAAGTTTTTAGCTTGTCGGTTTTGTATACTCACCCCAACTGTTGCAAAACCACGCCTAGCCTGTGTCTCTGTGCATGACAGTTCTTTTGCTACTAGAGGAGTAGATCCAGCCACTTTGCTGAACATGATTGTAATATATCATTATTGATGAATGAAAATTCCACAAAGTTGTCTACAATTTCAGATCTAACATGCACAAGGCAATATTTGCCTCACTAGTTATTTCATTTAGTTCCCATCCATTACCATATTGTATTTTAAAAGCATAATAGCTTATGAGCAATTGATGCGATTTCCGAATTATACTGGTGATACTATTTTTATCGAATTTCTACTCCTGTAATCTTTTCTTATTGTAGATACTAGGTACTAGCTATAATTTATACATTTTGAAAATATTTTCCAAATTTATAATATAATAAAAAAACTGCTGTAAAATGTATTTTACTACTATAGTATTTTCAGCAACTTTATTCCACATTAATTAAAGGCAATTTAGAATTGTTGGGTAGCAATTTATAGTGGTTTCTTGACATTATAAATTTCAATATCTCTAATAATCAAGTCATAACTAGTGTTGTCAAAACCGGATTGATTCCTAAGTTTTAACTCGATAACCCGGTTGAATCTCGATTCAACTCTGATTCAATTTTCAATTAAATCCAGTTTTTCCTTAAATTTTTTATCTCCTTGTATATTCAGATCAATCGCCCCCACTCTAGATTTGACAATATTAGTCCTAACTACATTGAGAATAAGACTGTTTCCATAGATTATCACAAAAAATACATTTGCTCGCTATAAGTTCACAATTACAAAATCGCTTATAAATCCTTAATAAATTAGAATCTCCATTGCTCAATTTTTTAAAATAAATACTCGGATGCAAGACATTTCCAAGTAAAAATACTATGGAAAAAGTAAATAGGAGAATAAGGACAATCACGAACTCTTATTTCGGATCCAAACCTAAGCTAAGCCAAGCAAATAATGGATAAATTTGGAAGTATGAAATAATAAACTTGAGTTGAATAGAAAAGGGCCCATACTCCATCCAAACCGCCGACAAAAGATACAATGTCTTTTTCCGTATTTTATCTTCTATTTGATTTCATACATTGTCTAGATAAGATATAAATTAGATATACTTGAAATATATCATGGACAAATCTAAAGGAAGGCTGGGAGGGCTTTAGTCTCTCAAAATCTTTTTCCAACGATCCCAAGAAATGTATTCAATTTATGAAATAAAAATAACAATTTTTAAAATTCTAGATCTTAATTTGTTTAGTAGACAATAAATATGAGTGTCCAATAAGTCATTTCAAGGGAATTCTTACAACATCTATTAAAATTTTATATTTATGAGACATTTAGTGATTACTATATCTATATTATCAAAGTAAATTGGTCTTTAAGTAATCATCCTTTTAAATATTACTATTTAGCCCTTCAATTAAAATTTTATTAAAAAAATTAAAAATAACTTATTAAAACTATAACTATTTTATATTAATGATAAAATTAATATATCAATCAATTCTTTACTATTAATCTATCCTTATCCCAAAACCAATTTTTTTCATTGTCTCCCCACATGGTGCTTATTTTATAAGCTCTTTCCTTGACAGTTTCTTTCTATTTCTATTTTCTTTTCCACCTTATTTTATGTGCATGTATTGTATACCTAAAATTCAGATTATAATGAATTATAGTTATGATAATAATTGATGTTTATTTGCATAGATGGATTTTTGTCTGTAATCTTGATTTGCTTATGAGTAAAAAACTAAAAGATTTAAAATGAGTGTAGATAGAAAAAAAAGAATAAATTTATATTTATATTATTTAACAAAAATTATGATTTTTCACCGAATAGATAATGATAAATTTTAAAGATATAAATTTAATTTTATTTAATCTACATATGCATTATAAGTGTGTCGTCTACTAGTTATTTATATATCAACATAGATATTGGTTTAAGTAAATAAATAAATAAATAGATGATATGAAAGTAAGATGTATATATAATCAATAAGTTAGATTGGTGTAAATTTTAATG
>JAMXBB010000005.1:99939427-100011922 GCA_024138015.1 Lumnitzera littorea | reverse complement strand
TTTTCATGCAGCTCATGTGATAGAAATTGCTTGGTTAAGATTAAAAAGGGATAAGTCATGCATCTTACCTCATCTTTTATCTTTAATAATTTTTTTTTACTTTTTCACTTTCTTACTTCATCTTGTTTTGTTTGCTACATGTACTCTTTTTTCTCTCAATCTTCTTATTCAACACAAAAACAAAATACACACATTTTCTTTCCAAGCAAACCGTAACCTTCCCTCACTTCTCACTTGGTTTTATTTCATTTACTTATATTTTAACTTAACAAATTGAAGGAGAAGAAAAGCTTTTGGATCAACCAATCTTCAAGTTATAAGAAGAATAGTTAAGTAGTATGTATTTATTTTGTTAATTTACATGTACTTTTGTTATATGTGTATTTAGTAGAAATACATGTAATATATTTGATTTTGTAATTTCATTTCTTTGTATCAAGGTATTTGTACATGTAATGAAATTATATAAAAGTAAGTATTTCTTATGTTTATTGTTCTTATATAAATACTTAAGTATATACTTATATGTACATATATGTTATAATTGAATATGTAAGCATAAGGTATAAAGACATATGTGTAAATATATATGTGCATATAGTATGTATATTATTTATTTTCATTTTATATATGTATATGCGTCCGGTTATATATGTATGTATATAGTCTAAATATATAAGTATAGTATATGTATCTATGTATAGTATATATAGTGTATTTAGGTTTATATTGTCAAGTTACATATGTATATATGTAGTAATAAATTAAGGAAACCTAAGTATATAAGTATATATATACGTAAAAAAAGTACATATATTAGTAGGATACTATAGTAAAGGTATATGTATGTGTCTAAATAGTATAGGTATAATATACTAAAATATTAATTATTAAATAAAGTAATATATATATATACACACACACACATACACATACATGTTGTAGGCTTAAGTAAGAAAAGTTGGGTAAATTTACAAAATTTAATAAAATATAATAATGTATCTATAAATATATAATAAAGTATAAAATAGGAAAAAAATTGAAAATATGAAAAATTCATGAAAGTAATGCATTGAACATCTCTATGTTGCCACATTAGCACTTAATATTTTTAATTAAATTCGTAATTAATAATAATAATAAAATAATTAATTAATTAGAAAATTATTAAAATAACAAAAAATGAATTAAATAAGTATTTGACCTAAAAATAGTATAATAAGTAAATTGCTATAAAATAGACTTAAAAATGAGAAAATTACAAAAATATAAAATTTAAATATTTATTAAATCATAAATGTAGAAATAAAATCTTAAAATAATAATTTATAAATATTTAAGTCAAAATAACAAAATTTGTAATATTTTTAGATTATTATGAAAAATGTGGGTTACAATATCTAAAATGGACTCCGTTACGTGAAAATACATTTGAAAATAATAAAAATTGACTATAAGTTCATAAAAATCGAAGTTAAATTAAAAAATCATACGTGACTAAAAATTTAAGATAAACCGAGAAAAATAGGTAGAAGATTTAGGTTAAACTATATTTATACTACACTTAGATTATAGTGGGAATATAGGTAAATAATAATAGATATTTAGTTAATCAAGGAACCTAGTTTTTCAGAATGCTTATAAGCTTTATTATCTTTTAAGTACCTGATTATTGAGATCTAGAAATCTCAAAAGCTTGAAGAGTGAATATTAACTTAAGTGAGGAAGTTCTTATGATTTGCTATCTACTTACTATTTGTTATTTGTATGTTGGTTGTTAGTTGATACTAATTATTTGTTAAATGACTGATTATTTTATGTGTTATTATTTGTGTAATCACTTTCTTAAATTGGTAAATATCATTATTCGACTAAAATAACAAGTTATATTTGTTGCACGTCTATCATCCAATTGGTATATTAATGGAGAGTGCTAACTTTGTAAATTTTTGAGAAAAGTATTTTTGGAAATTTTTTTTTTTCAAATCTTAAATATATTCTTTTGTATGATTTCTATAAGGGTTTGTAGTACTCGTAAATGATATTTTTATCATTAAGACAAAGCTAGCATCGTATTTCCAATTAATTGCGAGAAGACTTACATATTTATGCCCGTGGGGCTTTGGATATATTTTGAGCAAGAGGACTCGCTTTGTGTGCGCCCGAGGGACCTTGGATATGTTCGATGGACGGTCCTAGTTGTGGTCCACTTATATTGATTGTTGTTTATCGGTTAAGGTAATAGTCAAGTGTCATCTGGAGGGATGGTACCTTTAGATAGCTTCATGTGATTACGGTGAGATGCTCTGTGCGGGTAAGTATAGAGGATAATAGACGTACAGATGATGTAAGTCTACACCTACTATAGTTCCAAACTCTTATGGTTGCATTGCTTATATTTATTGTGTATGCATTTATTTTGCTTGTAGATAGATTGTATGTGTGTTAATAATGTTTGATAACCTATTTGAACGATGGTGGTGAGGAACGAACTCACTAAGCTGTAGTTTGTTCATTCTCCTATAGTTTCTTTTGTAGGCTCATTTACGCTAGGTTGGGATAAACCTTGAGTGTAGAGTGCAAATTGAAGATATGTATAATATTATTAGAGTTAATTGAGGAGTATAAAGCTGGTGTAGAAACATTTTATGTAGAAAATATTTATATATTAGAATTATGTATAATTTAGCATTTCTTATAAGTTATAAAGTCATCTAACCTTATCTCATTATTTGATAGGAGATACCGATTTTTTATGGTCTTGATGTACTGTGAAATATTGGATATCCATAGTCATTTATAATTTATAGTAAGTTAATTAATTAAAATTGAAAACCTTAGTAACTAATAGTTTTGAGTCATACAATCTTTGACTTGCAAGGCTGTTTTCGTATTATGGGTACATATGTGATATGAAAATTTTAGGTAATTCTGTTATGTCCCCTTTAGGGTTATGACAGAATGAATACATGACAAGTAAATAAACCATCAACAAACAAAGTAACTAACTTAATCGAGTGTAGGTTGATGCGTATTGTTGGTAGTGTATAGGGAACTCATAGGCGTAACTGAGGGATGGATGATCATTGACTTCTAGCTATTATGTTGGAATTGAGGGGTGGATGATTCTTGTCTTTGATTGATCACGGGCATGATCGGGGAGTGTATGAGGATTGTTACTAAGGACAGTTACGGTTGTCATGAGGGTCATTTGAGTAGTGATTGTGTGTACTGGGTTATGCTACTAGTTGCTATTCGTAGATTCGTGTGTACAGTTGTTGCACTATTGCGTTGTGGATTATGAAAGGTAGTGCGTGAGAAAGTGTTCATGCCAATTGTGTGAGTGAACTATATGTGTAGTGTAAATTGTGATGTAAGCTGTTGTGATGGAGAAAGTGAAGTGAGGATGGTTGAGGGTCTGTGTATAAGGATGGTTCATTGAGTGATAGTTGTTGTTATGTTGAGAGTTGTTGAGAGTACGTAAGGACTTAGGGGAGAGTGGTTTGGCATGCAGGTATTCATGAAAGAGCTTAAGAAAGACATTTGGTGGATGATGGGTGCTTGTGTTTCATGTGGAGTGTGGACTGGAGACGCAAATGTGTGTGGTAGTAAGTTTGGCAGTGCAATAGATTGGGTTGTTTTCGGTATAGGGGAGTTTAGGCGATAATGGCTAGATAGTTGGGTTTAGTGGTTGAGCATGTAATTGTTTTTTCGGCTTGCTATGTGATCTTTATTTATAAGACTTGGAAATGAATCTTTTGTATCATATTCAATCTTAGTTGATAAAGATCTAAAATAGATTCGAATATTACAACTCTTGATTTGAGAAAGATCTAAATTAGACTTGAATCATACACATATTTACTTTATTGATTTAATGCTATCGTATCAAATTCATATTTTTTAACAACTATTTAGTCTAGATTCTATCTACTCAATCTTTTTTTTTTTGAATTTTTTTATTTTTATTTATTTTTAGTTTTTTTCTATTTCCCCTTTTCTAAAATTTTTCTATATATTTTTTCTCTTTTTTTTTTCTTGTTATTTTCTAAATTAGAACCCTTAGAAAAACAATTAAAACTATATAGGGGCGAAAAGAAGTGTCTACAGTTGCCCTTCTTTATGGTGAAGTTTAAGTAGAATTTTACCATAAAGACAAAAGAGACCATATTTGCCTTAGGGATGACGTTGTCTTAAGAAGTACTACAATTAGCTAGCTATCTTAGGTTTGATCAGTTGGGGATTTAGTAATTAAAAAATTTGAAAAGAATAGTGGTAAGGGTAGCACCTTTGTGGGCTAGTAAGAACCCTAAAAGTACTAATAGAGAGGTAACGCCTTATGAGTTGGCTAACCTAAATGAATGGACAAAGCACTCCTTGAGTTGGCTAAAATCTTAAATGAAAACCTGGTTGTGTTCCTCTAAGCAGGTTAACATAGGTGAATGGGTGAAGTACTCCTTGAGTTGGCTAAGATTCTAAATGAAAACCTGGTTGTGCTCCTATAAGTTGACTAACATAGGTGAATGGGCAAAGAGCTTCTTGAGTTAGCTAAGACCCTAAATGAAAACCTAGTTGTGCTTCTCTAAGCTGACTAACCTAAGTGAATGGGTGTAAGCCCTAAAGCTGAACTAAGTAATCGTGGGCTTGAACTTAGAACACAAGGTTTAGGGCGATCGATTAAAAGATCCGATCAAATCTAAATTATGAACTATTGAGAGGAATATTAGTAAAAATGACCGTGTAAACTTAAATTTAAGAAAATAAGTAGTAAAATAGGAGACTATAAAATTTTTAAATTATAAGCATAATAATTGCTAATTACCGAAAAGGCGAAAAGTGTAATCTAATAATTAATAAATTACTAGAGATAGATTATATGTATACTAAAAATTTTAGAATGACCAAAATAATAATTAGGAATGTTCACATGTACCCCACATGTATTTACGTGTAGATAAAAATACGCGAAATTACTTAAATTGGCCAAAAACTAAGTAAATAATTAAAGAAAATTATAAATTAATTATGGAAAAATCAGAAAAAAATCAAAAGAGGATAAGATGATCTAAATCAGGCCGTGGCATGTTAGGATGTGCAAAAGAAAAATCAACCAATAAAAATCAGACAACCTAAAAGCCAAAAATCAAGGAAAATGGGTAAAGTCTTGTCACATTAATGCATATTAATTACAACAAACGTCTATAAATAGGGGAAAAATTTACAAAAGTCATTTGGACAGTTTAGCATTTGGGAAAAATAGGAACACTGAAAAAATTAAGAGAAAATCCAGAAAAAAAAAAAGAAAACTGTGCAGATTGGGCAAGTGAACCAAACCCACCTCTCACCATCACCTGGGACCGAACCACCACCACCACCTTACATTAGACCCATCGTCTGGGCTGGCTGACAACCTTGGATCGGATTTGGATGGCCAGAAAGCTTAGAACCGGTTAGTCCCTTATTTATCCCGATTTTTGAATAATTTTGTAAAATTAGTTATTTTGCCTAGAAAATTACGAAACTTGTTATTCTGAGGTTTTATTGTGTGTAGATTTAGGGAAAAATATTCATTTAGTTTAATTATGTCTGAAAATATAGGGTTCTTAACAAATTGTTCAAAATCGAGCATGATTAGAACGGAAAATAAATAGGCTTAGGAGTGTAGTTTGGAGCTCAAATTTTTTTCTGTAAGATGCTCATATGATATAGAATAGTGCTATGAAGCCATTTTTTTAAAATTAATTTTTGAAATTCTTAAGTTAATTTTTAGCCCTAAAATGATGGAAAAATTGGGTGATTTGGGGTTAATTAGGTGATTAAGATGTTAATTACTGATTTAGATATTGATTAGATGTTTAAGGATGTTAATCTCTGAAGTGGAATCCTAATCCTAGCCTTTGGAGTATTAAGTATGGTTAATTTAGGAAATTAGGTAATTAATATAAGGAATTAGTAATATGTGAAATTGTAAATTAATAAATCTAAAAAAAAAGGGTTATTTAGATAATATTATAATAGAAATCAGAAAAATAATAAATTTGAAATAACATTTAATTTTAAGTAAATGTCTCAAAATGTAGGATATTCACAGATCGGGAATAAATCCGATATTACAATTAGGGTTAACGTGTACCATATAATTTAGAATACCTTACGACCCAATAGGATATTTGGACACTCGAGTTTAATGTGATTAATTTCACATTAGGATTCGAACATATTTAAGGCTTAGGAATCAAAAATTTAAAATCTTATTTAAGATTCGAACACTGAAATAGAGTACAACGAATCATTAGGACGAAATGGGTATACACAAAAAAAAAAAATGAGTTAAAATATAACTTAGAATATGAAACCATAAATTATAAGTACGAAAAAGACCTATTTGTATTATAGGATACCCAGAGACACATCGGCTTACAATTAAGGGATCGAGCAATCGAGCAATTCCAAATAAGTTGGGTTATTGCTTATTGTAATAGAGTACTAGTTTTGTAGTACTCGGAGACTTAGGCTTGTATATGATTGTGAATGTAAATAGTTTACGCATGTGTTTGATGTATCTGAATTCGTGTTGAAATTTGTATTGTGAGTGATTTTGTGACTGATTGAATTGGTATGAAATTGTTTGAACACCCTAAACGGAATTTAATCTTAGCTGACCCTAATAACCAAAAATGTCATGTATTGCAACCCGTTAGGGGATCATAGGATTCTCCAACCAAATACCGACTCCTTCGAAAGGGATAGCACGGGATTGCAAAATGATCCCTTCTTCATTCTCAATCGAACTAAGTGACAGGAAAGGAGGTCGCGGCAAGGGTGAAGTCAATGGTTCGAAGGTAGTTGTGGGAGGAGCGAGGTCTCCATTGTATAAGCTTGGGTTTGGTTGTGAGCTGCTGCATAACATGGAACTCCTCAACCCGGATTGGAGTAGGTGAAATTTCTCTGATTTCACAACGGATCGGACTACGTTGTGCGATGACACTTGATTGTTGCATTGCATGAAAATAATTGTTGATAACCCTGTTTGTGCTTATATGCATTTATGAGTCTCCAATTCAACTTACTGAATTGTAGTTGCTTATACCCTTATAGATCCTTTTGCAGGTTCTGATTTTTGAACACTTCAAGTACTATGCCGCCCTACAATTACCCAGAGGTTAGTCCTTTTGAAGCCAGGGGTGTGAGGATCAAGTTACTTAGTATAATGTGTAACTAGACTGACTTTGTAGTTAAGGATAAAAGACTGATAGTTATTATATAATCTAGTGAACTGTTATGTATATGTAAAACTTCCTAGGAAGTTCTGTAGACTTATATATATATAATTATACATGTTATTAGAAATTTGCACTATTTATCATAATTGTAGTTTAATTGTTAATCGGACTGTTTACTTTAAAGTGAGGAGTCATCGACGCCTTATGTAGATCATGTCTATGGTAGGTACTGTGAGGTCAGTTACTATCATAGAATGGTTTACACGGCAGGACTGTTGTGACTCTGCGACTTTGGGGCGTAACAATGGGAAAATTGCTCATTGAGTTGGTAAGATCGTAAACGAGAACTTGGTTGTGCTCCTTTGAGTTGACTAACCTATGTGAATGGGTGAAGTACTCTTTGAGCTGGCTAAGACCCTAAATGAAAACCTAGTCGTACTCCTTTGAGATGACTAACTTAGGTAAACGGGCGAAGTGCTCCTTGAGCTAGCTAAGACTCTAAATGAAAACCTAGTCGTGCTCTTCTAAGCTAACTAACCTAGGTGAAAGGGTAAAGTGTTCTTTAAGTTGGCTAAGACCCTAAATGAAAACCTGTTTGTGCTCCTCTAAGTTAACTAACATAGGTGAATGGTCAAAGTGCTCTTCGAGTTGGCTAAGACCCTAAATGAAAACCTGGTTGTGCTTTTAGTCGAGGCTGTACTTTCTTGTTAAAAGCCCTAGCCATTCGTTGTTGATAGCACATGTTATGGTATAGGGTTGCTAACCTTTTCTTATCAATCAGATTTAACTGCTTAAAGAACTTCTTTATCCAATCAGCCTTATCCAAACGGGTTTCCAACAACAACCTAAGAGATGAGATTTCAATTTCTATTGTTAATACAGCTTTCATTCCATATACTAACGAGTAGAGCATTACCCCTATTGACATCTTAATAAAAGTTCGATAGGCCATGAGTCCAAATGGCAATAGCTCATGCTAATCTCGATATGTAAGCACCATCTTCTCAATGATTCTTTTGATATTCTTGTTGGCCGCTTCCATAGCCTCGTTCATCTAAGGCTGATAAGGAGTGGAATTTCTACGAATGATTTTGAATTGCTGTCACAACTTTGAGATCTTGTTATTAAGACTCATACCATTATTAGTAATAATCGTCTCTGGTATACCATACTGAGCCAGTATGTCTCTCTTGATGAACTTGACTACTATTCCTTTCATAACACTAGAGTATGATGAAGCTTTAACCCACTTGTTGAAATAATTGATGGCCACGAGTATGAAATGATGCTCGTTAGATGCGTTTAGAGTAATCGAACTGATGATGTCTGTACTTCACATTGAAAATGACCATGGTGTAGATAGTATATGTAATTCTTAAGGCGGAGCATTCACTTTGTTCGCATAAACCTGGCTTAAGTGGCATTGTTTCACATGTTTGATGCAGTCTCCCTTTATGGTCAGCCAAAAAAATCATAACCTTATGATCTTCTTGGCGAGCATGTATTCATTTGTGTGAGGGCTGCATACTCCCTCATGTACTTCCTTCATTAGCAACTTTGCCTTCTTCTTGTCTACATACCTTAGAAGTGTACCATTGAATGATCATCGGTATAAGGTAGACTCGCTTATTACGTATTGAGCAGCCAATCTTTTGATTGTCTTCTTATCCTTTTTCTTAGCCTCTTCAGGGTATATACCATGTTGCAAGAATATTTTGATATCATAATACCAAGGCTTTTCATCTTGTGCACTTTCAATTGCCAAGCAAAAAGTGGGCTTTTCTTTGACTTAAATCTTAAGTGTTTGAATCACTACTCCACGAGATATCTGAATCATAGAGGCCAAGGTAGCTAGAGCATTAGCAAATTGGTTCTAAACCCTTGGTTCATATGTATATATCATTGTGGTCATCGACATCACTCTTGACGACTAACTCAATAGGGCCGAAAGTGATATCGATATTCTCATTATCTACCTATATGAGGTATCCTTAGTTTGCGCTTGATTCATTGGATCTAGGCAAAGTGTATAAAGAAAAGTGTATGTAAGTAGAAGAGAACTGAAACACAACAAAGGAAAGAAACTAACTAATATTTTATTGAATGAATGGAGGTGAATCACAAATAAGGTAAGGAATTAACTAATATTTTATTAAACGAAAGATTCAATGATACATTTGGAACGATGACTATTGAAAAGAAAAATTCAAGAAATACTAACTAAGGTTCACCCTTTACCCTAAGGAGGACTTGTTGCCTTTCATTGGGATAGAGAACCAATTATTTAGATGGTGTTGAATCTTGTGATATGAGCTTACTGTTTTTTCCTTGGTAGATTCTAAAGCTTAAGTCTTTACCTAAATGAATGTCTCAGTTAGTGGCGGGAAGGTCATCCGGGTATGGTACAATCTATTACCTCTCTTTCCCTTCGCTTGTTCCTTTTGAAATTCTTCGGCTAGAGTCGGGTTGTACACAAGGCCATAGGTACCAATTTGGCCTTCCTTAAATTCTACCTTCTTGTTCTTTTCTTGCTGGGGACCAAATATCATGGCCATTTCTTCAAACATCTATAAACCGAACTCCTCTTGCCCTTCACTTCTTATATAGGGCATGGCCGTTTCCTTGTAAATCTCATAGCATTGAACTCCCAAAATTGTAATCACCTAGCCATTTGTAATAAACTTCACTTTCTAGTGTAGACTTAAAGGTGGGGTCTTTGTTGCATGAATCTAGGGTCTTCCTAAGAGTAAGTTGAAAGATCTTGGAATGCCCATAACCTAGAATTGAATGCTGAAGTTCTGAGGGCCGATACTCATGGGTAAGTCTATCCCCCTTATAATCTCTCTTCTGGAGTCATCAAAGGCCTTAACTGTTGTGGAAGAAGGCCTAATTGCGGTCGTATCAATGCCCAACAAATCTAAGGTGGTGAGTAGATAGACGTTTAGTGAGGATCTGTTGTCAATGAGTACTCTAGTAATGATTATATCATTACTCCTTACCATGATGAAGAGTGATTTCGTGTATTGATTCTCTTCTTCGCGCAACTCTCTTATTAAAAAAGAAATTTGGTCCATGGCAAGGATGTAATTAATGACTAGTCCTATCTTCTTGGTTAGCATTTCATGAGGGACCTTAACCTCCCTTAAGGTGCAAAATAAAGCTTCTTTGTGTGATTCGGATGTAATAAATAAACTCATCAATAACATTTATGCCGGAGTCTTATTGAGTTGTTTCATGATCTTGTACTTACTTAACTTGATCATCTTGGTAAAGGCTGGTAGCCCTTCCATGTGTTTAGCAGTCTTGTCATTCGCTTCTTTCGGAACGCCCTTCTTCTTGAGCTCTTCTCTTAGACCATAAACCCTTCTAGATCAAGTAATTCCTCTTACTAGAGAACTTAACTTTTCTTGATTTACCGCTTGATAGTTAAATGGGGTAGCCTTGTAATTTTTTGGTGCTACTGGTACATGAAAGGTGTACCTCTTAGCTTTTAGGGTCTGTTCGCTCGTATAGAACTCGAAGACCTTAAGGTTCTTATCTGAACTAATCATGTTGATGGTAAAGTCATAAAAAATCATACCAATAATTGGCCTGTGGTTAGGTAAGGGATTAATGTTAACATTTGGAGTTGGGGCTTCTATGAAGTCTAATTGCATTGACCCTTTGTCTATTAGGTCTTAAATTTTGTTCCTCAATCTCCAACATGAATTAGTTGAGTGCCCCACTTGCCTACAATGATATTCACACTTCAGAGTAGGGTCGTAGATTCTTGGCTTGTATCGGTTGCTAAGAAGTTCATATTGAATTAGGTTATCTTTTTGCAACTTCTCGAAGACTTGACTTAAGGGAATCGATATCTGGGTAAACTGTCTAGGGACCTTGTTAGCCTGAGGCTGATTTTTGAACTGTTGTTAAGTCGGAGGTGGATTTGTCCTGAAAGCAACTTGAGCATTCAGTTTGATATTTGAATTTACCACGCTGACCGTAGATTCTTTGGGCTTACCAACTGTTAGTCCAAGAATGGAAGATAAAACAGATGGCCTTCTATCTGATGACTCTTGAAGCTTACCAAAGGAGATTATGCTTTTAATGTTGTACCCTACTACCATTGCTTCAATAAAGCTAGACAAGGCTTGCCTGATGAGATGGGAGAAATAGGGCTTTTCTAAAGTATTAATGAAAGTTGATGTGAGCTCTTTCTCAATTGTAGGAGTGGATACCCTTGCAGCTAAGGATCTCCATCTTTGAGCATACTCCTTGAATGATTGGTTATTCTTCTTTCGTAGGGCGACCAAATCCATCATGGTCGATGGTACTTCTATGTTGAACTTATATTGTTCATAAAATGCCCAAGCGAGTTTTTCCGATGTATTTATTTAGCTTAAGTCAAGCTGGGCGTACTAAGTTAGAGCTAGTCTCATCAAACTATCCTGGAACATTTGCACCGTAAGTAGATCGTATTGAACATATTAACCTATCTTCCTTACCTATAACCTAGTATGAAGCTTGGAGCAACCTGTCCAGTTATACTTTTCAAACTTTAGTATCTTAAACTTCTTAAGGTAGGCTCTGATGTCATATGTAGAAAACTTGGTGATCCTGACCTATTCAAATCCATCATATCCTATAAGTGCCTTCATCTTCTTAGTTATCTACTTGGTCAGTTTCCTTTCTAGCTTTTTCAAACAGTTTGCCCTAAGCTCTAAGTTAGCCAATCTTGTTTTAGCTGGGGCTACATATGTTTTAGGCTTGAATGTTGGGTTGACTTTCAGATAAACTCCTTCTAACTCAAATGGTTCTTTTAGATAGTTGTCCTCTGCTTCGGGAGCTTTAGTATTTTTCCTATAATGGGCATTGGAACTTTCCTCATTAGCTGGTGTTGTGGCCTAAAGTAAAGTGATGCTATCTACTAGGAAACTCACTTGTTCTGTCATCTTTTGCATGGCCCTTTCTATCAAATGGAAGCTTAACTCGATGAGATCATTGATCTTGGTGTCATTGTCATCTCCTTGAGTAGTAGTCATGTTGGCTTGGGAACGTATTTTGGTCAGACTTTTTTAAAAGATTTGATGTTTGGGAGCTATCTTGAAATCTGATCGGAAAAAAAAAAAAAAAAAAAAAACTCGACAAAAAGTTAGCACATATTGCATTTTTCTAAAAAAATTATTAAATATACACATGTGGGATGCATGGCACACGGATGCAATGAAAATTAAAATTGGCAAGAGATCGCTTAATGTAGTAGAACCTAACTAATTTTTATTTATCTTTGTAATTGTGAAGCTTTACATCATTTATTTCATTTGAAAAAGAAATCCTAAAGAAAGAAAACTAAAAACTAAATTCTAATCTTCTTATTACTAGTGAGCTCGTCTTTAGTCTTCTTCCTCTTCTTCATTTTAGGAGTTTCTGCTTCCTTATCCTTAATCTTTCTCAACTGTACTTCTAATGCTTTTATCTTTTGATGATACTCTTCATAATGGGTTTTTAGCTCCTACACTTTTTCACTTGCTTTCTCACATTTAGCTTCAACTTGGACTTCTTCTTTCTCCTTTATCTCTTCCATATCTTTTAGCTTCTTTAGTTGGTGATAAAGAAGTCCTTTGGTTGTTTGACTTCTGCTATGTATCCCCTCAGTGGTAGGGGTAGTCTTCTATTTGCACCAAGGAGCTTAGATGCTTAGAAGCTTCGCCACTTTATCAGCTACCAATACTTTGGGGTTATGAATGTCAAGTGAGATAGCTTCTAATGATGGCTTAGGGATCATGTCTTAAGTGAGTCCATTAGCTGGAATGTATTTGGTATAGAGGCTAAAGCTGATTAGAAGTATTGCCTTGAAATCTTCACATTCTTTGACCATTTCCTTGCTTGCAAACCATCTAGGCGTCTATAGTAGTTCTTTGGCTTTCATACCCTGAAAGTATTGGACCTAATAATGGGTAGCAATGCCTTCAGGCAACTCAATTCTCTCTTCAAAAGACTTGATGAGATTATATTATTGTGTGAAATTGGCCTAATTGAAATTTAGTTAGTAACTTCTCATGTGGCTAATGAACTAGACCATAAGTAGAACCATATTAGTCTTTAGATCTTTGCGTTTCTTCTTTTTGAGATGATTCAGCGATCAGATTTGTTTAGCCAAGAGGGCAGGGACGTATGACTTCCCTTTAAGAAATTGGGTTACAATTTCTGCAACTTTGAAGTGAACCCGGTGTCTATCATCAGGGAATAGGATGGTGTTGAAGATTACTAAGATATAAGCATTGACTTGGTGGTAGTGCTAGGCTTTTAGGTTTGTACAAAAAATATCCCAGTTATCTTTATGCTTCAATTCGGTAGAAAACCAATCCATGATGTCCTCTATTCGAATGGTCTTCTGTTGAACTAAAATCCGGTTTATCTCGGCTTTTCTAACTCCCAACAGCTTATTGAAGATTTTTGGTGCGGTAACTTCTAAGTTTAGGACATAGATATTATTTGTAATAGTAGGGGCTGATAACAGTTGAGAGTACTCCTTGAGAGTTGGGCTCAGTTGATGTGGGCCCAAACAAAAAGCAATAGATTCAGGCTTCCATAAATGTACTAAGGCCCGTACTAAGGTAATATTGACAAGGATCTTCTACAGGGATAGGATGGGTCCAATCTTATTCTTCATAAATTCTTACTTATCTGGGCTAAAAAGTCAGAACCACATTTGTAGTAATTTTTGAGGCTAATGAGATAAGTGGATGTAGATCTCTTTGAAAGCCCTTTGACTTAATTTAGCTACCTCTATCTAAAGAAAAATTAAAATTATAATCAAAGCCCATCCTAAACTCTACATGGAATTATTACTGGGAAATATTACAATAGGATTGTTTAGGAAAATACAAGGAAAATGCAAGGAAATATAGCTTCATAATTGCTCTTATTCGTTTAGGTCTACTATATTATAGGTTCTCACAATTTTTTTGAAAAAGGTTTTCATGTATGCAAAGGGTAGGTTCTATAAGTCCTCAAGTTTTGCGACCATCACGTTTTTCAAAGTAACGGTTCTGTGATTATATCTGAACTTGAGTGGGGTAGCCTGATTAGCCTTAGAAGGTGGTTTTCTCATAACATCTGATGCTTACACAAATGGCCCCCCTCCTAAGATCCTAAGATGACTTGGTTTTGACTGTATCTATTATACATATATAATGTGAAAAAAAAAAGTGAATAAAAAACCCCAAATGACTCCCCCTAGATGAACTACAACAAATACGTCAATACAAAATAAAAGAATAATTGACTCAAGTATATTTATTTTTGAAAAATAATCTTAATTTTGGTAGATTCTAATGGCTATCCCTCTTAACGGTCCTCAGTGAAGTCACCAAGCTATTAAGCCTTATTTTTTTGGTTTTCTATTTCAAATTTCATTTCCCATTTTTTAACTAATACTAAACCCTAACTCATTTAATATTAGTCCTTGATTAGAGAAACTGGAAAATTCCAGTTTCTTTTTTTAATTGAAAATCTTTGAAGTCACCACTTGACCAAAGTCGGGAAAAAAGATAAATCATAGCTAATTAAGTGGATTGGCTACAATTGAGCTATTGGTCTTCGATTTCAAATCGATAATAAAAAGCTAGAGATTTTTGAATTTGGGGGCTAACCAATTAAATCATAACGGGTATCACTATAGGTTTTCCAAAGTTAGGCTTATTTTTTAAAATTATCCTTTTTTAATATTTTAAAGAAAAATAAAAATAAAATAAAATAAAAACTTAAGTTTTTTTTTTATAGATTTTTAATGTTGCCTTAGAGGTGCCTAAGTACCCATTAATCATGATCAGGCGATTGTAGTTCTTTTCAAAAACTTTAGTATGTTAATTTGTTTTAATTTTGAGAATCCATCGAGTTTATGTTTAATCCGTTAGATTATTATTATTTAGGAAAAATTCCTAAAGGGTCCTATCTTGAGATTTGACTTTATGGAAAATTATCTAATAGAAAGCTTTAGTTCAAGAAACAAGTTTATTAATTTGTTATTATAATAAAAATAATTTTTCTACGTGAGAAATTCTAAGTACCTAACAATTGAAAAAATGATAAATGCAGAAAAATCATAATTTTTATTCCTATTGGCTAACTACTAAACTAAACATCAAATGAACACATGATAAGTAACTAAACCATCAACAAACGAAGCAACTCACTTACTTGATTGAGCATAGGTTGATGTGTATTGCTGCTAATGTACAGGGAACTCATAGGTGTAACTGAAGGATGGATGATCACTAACTTTTAGCTATTATGGCTGAATTAAGGAGTGGATGATTTGTATCTTTGACTGATTACGGGCGTGATTAGGGTGTGGATGGTTGTTGTCTTCAATTAATCAGGGGCGTGATCAGGGGGTGGATGGTTACTGTCTTTGATTAATCACGGGTGTGATTGGGGAGTGGATGAGGACTACTGCTAAGGACTGTTACGGCAATAATTGGGGTAGTCTAAGTAGTGATTGTGTATGTTAGAGCATGCTACTAATCGCTATTCATGGATTTGTGTGTACAGTTGTTGTGCTGCTGCATTATAGATTGCGAAGGGTGGTACATGAGAGAGTGTTCATGCCAAGTGTGTAAGTGAATTGTATATGCAGTAGAAATTGTGATGTAAGCTATTGTGATGGAGGAAGTGAAGCGAAGATGGTCGAGGGTTTTTGTGTGAGGATGGTTTGTTGAGTGATGGCTGTTGTTGTGTTGAGAGTTGTTAACAGTGGGTGAAGACTCGAGGGAGAGAGGTTTGGTGTGCAGGTTTTTGTGTGAGAGCTTAAGAGAGGTGTTTGGTGGATGGTGAGGGCTTGTGTTTCATGTGAAGTGTGGATAGGAGATGTACACGTGTGTGGTAGTGAGTCCAATAGTGTAGTAGATTGGGTTGTTTTCGGTGTAGGAGAGTTTGGGTAAGAATGGCCAGACAATTGGATCTAGTGGTCAAGCGTGTAATTGTTTTTTCGACTTGCCATGCGATCTCTATTTATAAGACTCCAAAATGAATCTTTCATATTATATTAAACCTTAGTTGATAAGGATTCAAAATAGATTCAAATCTTATAAATCTTGATTTGAGACAGATCTAGAGTAGACTTGAATCATGCAAATCTTTACTTTATTGGTTTAACGCCATCGTATCAGATTCCTGTTTTTCAACAACTATTTAGTCTAGATTCTATCTAATCAGTCTTTTTCTTTTGAATTTTTTCTTTTTTTCTAGTTTTTTTAATTTCCCTTTTTCTAAAATTTTTCTATAAATATTTTTTCCTTTTTTTGTTATTTTCTAAATTAGAACCCAAAAAAACAATTGAAACTACACAAGGGCAGAAATGGGGTGTCTACATAAAGTTAGAAAAAAAAAAAGAATTAATTGAAATAAAACTTAAGAAAGCAATGCTAAACAAGATAGCCCAAATTCAAAATAATAATTGTTAATCTATTATTTTTTTTTTGCTCAAAGCAAAATATTATGGATAGGATAGTATATGCATTTAATATATTCGCCTTTTTTTGTCTCTTGAGACTTAGATTATTTATAAAAATTTTAAAAATTCTCAATGTTCCATATTTATTGTCTTCTTTTGTTTTGCAAGTTGCTTTGCAATGGATAGTTTTTAATTTATAAATCTCATTAAACATTGAACAATGTGTTTTATTGTTTTACCTCATACACATGACTAGCTAGCCATCATAGTGTACTTAAATTTTGCAATAGTTGCATAGATCGTGTGTGCTATGGATAATGATCGGCTAAGTTACTCAAAGAAGTCTCATTAAATGTTTAATTTCTTTTTTTTTTTTCACCATTTAAGTAATAGACTCTACGGCCCCTATAGCCCCCCTCTTAATGGTATGCTTAAGAGTCAAGTTATCACTAGGTCTAACTAAGGTATGTAAATGGATCATTCAAGGGATCTAAGAAAGAGGAAAAGAAAGTAAAACTTATTGTAACTTCATGAAGAAACTTCATGGATATGACTTATTGAGAAGCTTAATACAACTCACTTTGCTCACTTGATATGACTCATAAGTAATGAGATCCATTTCACCACTAACCTTAGCTATGTTGGGATAGATAAGAGTGTAAGGAAATCTTAAAGCTAACAATTGTAAGAAATCTTAGCCAAAAGTGGCATATTAATATGAAAGAGACAAAAACTTGATGTTTGCATTTACATTATGCCCCTTTAAAACCTACTAATTAGGGAAACTTTCCTAAAGGGGAAAATGACTAAAAAGGGTACATTAAATAAAATAATAATACTACAACAGTCTAGGCAAAATGAAAAATGATGAAAATGAAAGAATTTTCATTGGCCAAAATATAGTATCAGTCTATTAGTCCACGTGTCTCATTGGTGTTCGTGGAGCATTTGATGGAAACAACTAAACAAGTGTGGTAGTTGCTTCTTAGATTGGTTGGAGAGTACTTTATTGACAGGTCAGGTTTCAAGCTCAATAGTTAGGAAATAAGACGTAGGAGATTGGTTGGACTATTCGAGTTGTTCTCACTCTCCCTATAGGTGGTGATAGCCTTCTAAGATAGGCTTGGTGACTTGTATGAGGGAGACATAACTTGGCTGGTGGTAGGGAATAAAGCTTTAAGCATAAGCCTACTTGTCTTTAGTCATCTGGTTACTGAGGACTTAAGAGACTAGGTCTTGAAGTCTTTGAAGACGACTTTGGGTAATTGGCCTAAAGTTTGGTAAGTACTGTTTGGAGGTCGGCAAAGGTAGTATGAAAGTCCGTAAAGGTGAAGAATAGGTTGGATTGTGGTGGAAGAGATTAGATTCTCATAAACTCCTCAGGGTTAAAGAGTTGGCCTCAATTCATTAGTTTTGGCTTCATTTGGCATATATAAGGTTAGGTAAACCACATTGAAAGCAGAAGATAGACCATATCCTTCTCACAAGTCTAGTTCATAGGCATTGTCGTTGATCTTCCTCATGAACTTGAATAGTCCATCAGCCCGAGGTGACAACTTATGCTCCTAGAACTTATCTTTACCAAGGTATATCCATACTTGATCTCCAAGTTAAAAGTTCATGGCCTTCCTTCCTCTATTTCTTGTCTCTCTCTCCTTAGTGATGGTTCGAGAGACCTGCTCGGTGATCTTTTAGTGTAAGCTCTTAAACTCTTCAGCTTGTTTTACTCCTTCAAGGCTTTCTTCTTTAGCAAATAGGCCATCGATCATACCCATCAGCAGGGTTAGGTTGATGCCGTAGACGACCTCGAATGGTGATGTGGTAGTAGAATTATGAGTAGACCTATTATAGGTGAATTCTACAATAGGCAAACACAAATCCTAGTTATGCATGTTCTTCCTTACTATAGCTTGCATTAGTGCTTTAAGGGTTCGGTTCATCACTTTAGTTTGGCCATTTGTTTGGCATAAAAGGCGTTGCTCAACATCAACTTCATCTTAAGTCTTTGCTATAGTGTCCTTTTTAGAAAATGTTAGTAAACTTTAGGTCTCCTTTTGAGACAAAGCTGTAAGGAACTCTATGCAGTCATATGATCTCCTGTATAAAAAGGTTAGCGATAGACAAAGCATCATCAATCTTTTGACAAGTGATGAAGTGCACCATCTTGATGAACTAATCAATTACTACAGTAATCACATCATGTCGTCGGGCTGTCCGTGGTAGCTTGAGTACAAAGTATATACTAAGGTCGATCCATCGTTGGTTGTGCATAGGTAGAGATGTATACTCTCCATATGGCCCTATCTTTTCCTTTGCCTTCTTACATATTGAACACCCCTCAAGAGCTCGATATACATCCTTTAATCTTTTATTATCTCTAGCTAGAAGAAGTGCTCCTTCAACAACTTGTATGTCCTCTTTTCCCCAAAATGGTTTGATAAGCACTGCTAAGCTCCTAGCATGAGCTTCCTGAACTAGTAGCTTACATACCAAGCTATTTGGAATATAGAGGCCACCTTTCTTGTACAGATATACATCAGCTTGGTAGTACCGATCAGCACTTAGTCCATCCCTACACTTTACCACAATTGGGCTAAAATACTTGTCTTGTTCATATAGCTTGATCAACAACCCAAAATTAAGAACCTTTGCCTATGGCTATTTGATCAGTACATGCCTCTGCGACAAGGCATCGGCAATAGAGTTCACATTACTCTTCTTGTCCTCAATCAGATAGGAAAAGGAGCCAAGAAGACCTACTTAACTCATTGTCATAATAGCTTCTATTATTTTAGGAGTCACTTTGATGATTCATGGAGATCACAAACTCACTAGGTACCAAGTTGATGCATTGCCGGTTAGCGGTCCCATTACTTTCGCCTACCTCCGAGGCCTCCAATCCTTCTCTTAAAGAATTCTTTCTCGACAACTTGCTAATGACGAGAAACTGTACATCGAGAAAAGGTAGTTGAACTCCCTAAGCTCCCTACATTGTCATATGTTGATCTGTACACTCGATAGTGATGATGCCGACCATTCCCTTGCCAAGGATTTTATGCCGAGTACTTCGATCAACTACTATCGAGAATCACTTGCCGAGTGACGAGAGACTCACTTAAATGCCCGAGTAGTTTTCTCTCGGCATACCACCATCTCTCTCGTCCTGGCCCCTTTAGTGCTAAAACATTTTGACCTTTCCTACCTACCGTGCTTAGAGAATATTCGTATGGGACCAATGTTGCACTGCCAGCTGTCCACCTCATCTGACATTTAACTACTTTTCCATTTTTGGTTTGTTGTTCTTTTTACCCTTTTTGTATGTACTAGGAATCCCTTTTTTGTAAATACTTTCTTCTAATTTCTTTATTTGTAATGTTGCCTTAAGGACTTATTATAAATAGTCCTTTTCTCTTGTAAGTCAAAGATAATTTACATCTTAATATTGAATACTTTGTTCTTGTGAGACAATCCTCTCCAAGTCTATACCCCTTACACTCTTATCTAATCTTGCCGAGTAGCTTAAGATTAGTAGCGTGTAGACCTTGACATCCACTTGTACGTCATATCAAGTGAGGTGTCAAGTTGTGTTGTGTTTGTTGGTGAGTCACATTCTTTGAGCAGCTTCATGTCAGCTACTTTTGTTCGATTGTGGATTGTTTCCTTCTAATTTTCTTCGATATCTCGAAGGAATCATTTCAATTCAATTCAATTCTACCTTGGTAGGTCTTAATGATAACTAAGCTCCTAGGCATACCACAAGTAGTACTGCCACACAGTAAGAGCTTGAATGAGGGAGTAAAGCTCCTTCTTGTATAAGAATAATTCAAGCAGCACTACTAAGCTTCTTACCAAAGTAAGCTATAGGTCAATGCTCTTGTATGAGTATGGCTCCTACTCCTACCTTAGAAGCATCATACTTCAGCTTAAAAACCTTATAAAAGCTTAGTAAGGCTAAGACAGGTGCTATAGTCAACTTCTCCTTAATTTCATCAAAGCTCCTTTAAGCTTGGTCATTCCCTTTAAATTATTTGCATTTTTTATTTAGCTTAGCCAAAGGGGCTATAATTATGCTAAAATAGAGAATGAATCGCTTGTAGAAGGATCTAAGCTTATGAAAGCTTTTGACTTTGCCTACAGATTCTAGGGTCGACCAGTTGACTATAGCTTAGATTTTCTCATCATTAACTTTGACTCCATCTGCTTTAATAACAAATCCAATAAATACTACCTTGGGTGCACAGAACGAGCATTCTTTTAAGCTTTAGTACAGTTTCTTATCTTTGAGAATGTCCAACACTTCCCTCATGTATGAGACATTCTTAAGCAGAATTTTGCTATAGATGAGGATATCATCAAGGTAGATGAGAACACATCTACCAATCTATTTGTGTAGCACATGATCATTAGTCACATAAACATGGTTGGCACATTAATCAGCCCAAGTGGCATGATTGTTTACTCATAAAGTCCATGGTGTGTCTTAAAGGTAGTCTTTCACTCATCTCCTTCCTTCATTCAAATTTGATGATATCTACTCTTTAGGTCTATCTTTGAGAAAACTTATGTCTACGCAACTTATCTAGCATGTCGTCCAATATAGGAATGGGGTACCTATACTTCATAGTAATTGGTTAATAACTCGGTTGTCTATACACATCCTTTATGAGCTATCCTTAATTCACACGAGCAGGGTAGGGACACCATAAGGGTTAGTAGTTTCCCTAACAAAGCCCTTATCAATGAGCTCATCTTATTGTTGTTTAAATTCTTTAGTTTCATCTAGATTTATGTTATAGGCAACTCGGTTGTATAGACTGGTGCTGAATTGAAGATTTAGGCATGCTCAATTCCACGCAACGGTGGTAATTCCTTAGGTAGTTCTTTAAGAAACACAACACTATGTTCAACTAGCAATTTCTTCACTTCACTAGTGATATGCGGATTTGTGGATGACTACATGAAGTTCGACAATCATACAATTGATTCAAACTTCTGGACAGTTGAAATGTAAATGGTAGTCAATGGTAAGTGATAATACAAAAATAACATTTATTTTCTATAGTTATTTTGTACTACTTTAGACCTTAATCAAGTAAATTTTCTGTTATTTTAAGCTTAATTTATTTAAATTTCATTTTTAGGGACCTTTGGAGCATTTTATGAAGTTTTGAAGATTTTGTGCACTTTTAGAGTAATTTGAATCAAAAGCATTTATCACGGAATGAAGCAAAAAAAGTTTGGACATGAATAGAATGAAGAATAGAGTCCAGCTTCATTTGATTTGGAGAGATTGATGATTTTAGATCAAGTTTTGGAAGATTGGAAGATGTTTTAGATAAATTTTGAAGCCTTGGAAAGGATCATACCCATGAACAATGAATGCGCATTGGAATTGTGAGCAAGGGAGTGAGAAATGAAGCTGAAATTGGGGTCTAAGAACGGCTACGGCTAGGGACCATGGCCATGTTCCTACCTATAGTCCCTTCATCAATTTTGGAGTTTTCATGCAAAGATAAGTACACAGCTAGCCACTACAGCTGTTTACCTAAGGCATGGTCATTATATGACGAAAGAATCTTCTGTTTTTGTAGCACATCTTCTATTTTAGGATGTGATATTCAATGAATCTTTTATTTTTGAAACAAATATTCAATTATCTTGTATTTTGTCAAGTCTCTCTTTGTAAACCTAGCCTCATAACTCTAGCACCGTGGAGATATATTTGATCAAGCCAAGGGATATAAAAGCTTTACATATAGAAGTTATAAAGGCAATGATATACATGAACTGAAGAAAAGTATCTAAGTATACCATGATAGCAATGAAGGACAGCAAATTTGCAGATGACAACAAAGAGTTGAAGATCATAAAAGATTTGAGCAGCAATGGCTATTACCATAAGGAACAATTGAACATTGGAGCCACGGCAATATAAAGAGAAGATGTGATCAACAATGACAAACAATACAAGAACAAGAAAAAGAGAAGAAAACAGACATTTGAGCAAACTATGTTTATGTGATACACAAAAGTTCATTGTTGAGCTTATACACATTTTTGTGATCACAAGAACAAATTGAGTACTTCAGAGAAAGTACTAGAGAATTTGTTATTGTTGAGTATTGTGCAAAAGTAGAGGAAATCCATTGTTATCTTCAAAGAGTTACCAATCTCTTAAAAAAATTAGTAGCAAGACTATTTGAAAGAACTTAGGGGAAAGTTTTTGTAGACTTGCAATTTCAAGGTAAGGTAGATTGTAGGAACTATTGACCTTTGTTCATAAATTTCTTTCAAATAGTGGAATTATCTCGTAGAGAACCATATCCCTAGTCATGGGCTCGAAGAGTGAACTGACTCATAGGGTAGAACCACCATATATTGACACTTGATCTTTTCACTTTACTTGCAATTTTATTATTGTATGTGTGATTATTTTATTAACTGTACGCTAAATATTTATTAGAAGTATCATCTTGCTATCAAATCTTAGAAGAATGACCACATTAAGAGTTAATTAGTTTTGCATTTGCATGCATATCTCTGATCTAGGTTTTGTTAATAATTCTCATATGTTAGGAATTAAAGAACAAATCTTTAACATCAAGAAGGAAAAATCTTTTAGGACTTAATTTTTCATAACAATCAATTTAACCCCTTTTCTTGATGGTTTGTTGAGACTAACAATTATTACTAGTGTAGGATAATTAAAGCAAGCATCCTTATCAAAAGAGTGCTATTTCTTCAAAAGAAAATTATATGGTAAACATATCTAGTCCTCTTGTTTTTTATAGTTCTAGCTTTTCTTTATGGAAAAGTTTGTCTAAGTAATAGATTATGAAGCATGGATGATCACTCAATACAGAGATGGAAGAATCTTAGAAATAATCACAATAGAGGAAGAGATGAGAAACGCATCTACCAATGTAAGAGCAAAACATATCCTTTTGAGTGCTTTTACTTGCTTTAAATTCAATTTCATCAGTTCTTCTAGAATTGTGAAAGACATATGGGAAATGCTATGTGCATAGTATGAAAAGGGAATCAAGGATGTTGGACTGTCAAAACAAATATATGATGACTTTGAAGAGGATGAATCTTCAAGTTTCTATTTGTTAGCAAACAATGACAAATATCTTGATTAAAAGATAAATGATTTAGAAAATTTAGAAGAGTCAATCTCAAGCTTAGATGATGATTTAAGCTCAAAAGATGCATATGTTGATATATATGAAGAAATGCAAAAATTGATGTAAGCTCTATTTGAATATATGGAAGAATATGAAGTTGCAAAAAGAAATAAAAGGTTTGCAAGAGGAAAAGGAAATTCTATCAAAAGGGAAAGCAGAATTGACAAAAGAAAACCAATTTTTGAAGGTAGAAAGAATTAAATTGATAAAAGAGAATGAACTTCAATAGGCAAGGATATTAGAAGCTTTGAAGGAGTTAAATTAAAGTCAAAACATAATTAGGAAGAGCCTCAAGAGAATCATAAGAAAGATAGAAGACTGTTGATCATTCGAAGAAAATATAAACATCATTAGAATCTATTGTTAAATAAACCTATTGAAGTAAGGAGAAGTGGAACAAGCTACTAAGGTATAGGGATAAAAGAAGTAGATAACAAATGAGACAATAGAAGCCTAATATTGTACATCGTAAAAGATACATAATGGATAATCATAGATATTTAGGATGCATTCAATATCTAGAAGCTTGAAGAAGTAATCATGATAGAAGTTATTAGAACTATAAGGTACGTAATAAACTTAATATAACTTATTTTGTATGTCACAAAACAGGACATGTGGCCAAAAATTGCTACCATGGAAGAAAGAAATCAAATTGGAAAAAAGCATACGAGTTGGCAAGAAATAAAAGAACCACCTTCATATGGGCAAGAAAAGACAGGGAAGTATATTTTTTCCTTTCTTAAAACAATCAAATCATAACAAAATATTATGACGAATAAAAAAAAGGGATAAAAAGATCTTGACTAACTATTCTTTCCTGCTCTTTTCAAAAACACTCTTAAACATGTTGGCTAATAAAATTATAACTCATCTCTCCAAAAAAATCAAAATTAATTATTTTCCCCAAAAATTAATATTCTTTTCTCTTAAAATCAATAAAAAAACCCTAAAACTTCATCCCCCAAAAATGGCACGAAAATCTCAAAGAATCCAAAGGTAAAAGTGGACTCCTATTATCGAAATTTGCTTGACTACTTATGAACCTATAAACCTAGACCCTACTGTGGAGGTTAACAACTCTAAAGGCGGGGATGACAAGAAGAAGGAAGAGAGGGGAACCAAGAAAAAGAAGATAGATGAGAAAGGACAAGCAAAGAAAGTAACAAATTAAGCTATGTTAACTATGAATCCTTTATGAAGTTAGTATGTAATCCTAGAACCCTCTTTTGTATGCATGGATAGGCTAAAGTTTGTGAAATAAAAGATCCATTTCTTGTTAATCTAGTTAAAGAAATTTATGAAAGTCTTATGGAGGAGATAGATGATTGTCTTATGTCTTTGATATAAAGAAATCTGTAAAGATTACTCAATGAGACATAATTTCATCTTTTAGTATCATGGAAACTATTGATGACCTTAAGTTTGAGGAAGAGAGTAGTAATAAACTTATTTTTTTATTTTAATGGAAGAAAAGAAGAAGAATGCTATGTCAGGTTCTCCAACATTAACACTTACCCTATTTTATCTTAGATCTACACTAAATCACTTACACTTGTTGCCAAGAAAAGATAGCACATCTACCATCTCATTTCCTAACTTAAAGATCTTAGCTAGAATCTTTGGAGGTTATGAAGTAGATTTGCTAAGGCATACACTCAATCATGTCCACAATATGTGAAGAAGCGGATTTTATGTGTTGGGAAACATAATCTACCATTTGTTAAACTTTAAAAGGATTGTTGTAGAGATTGAGGGAGAGTGGATGACATACTTAAAGCTAAAAGGAGAAAATTTAAGTTTTCTTATCAAGAAAGAAACTTTTGTCTAAAAGGAGAAGAAGAAGTTAGTTTAGTGTTCTTCTAGTAAAGAACCTGAAGCTATTGAGAAAGAAGATATACCTTTTTTCCCATAATAGCCACAATCTCTAATCCCCATACAAATTTCTAAGAGTAGTTCTAAGTAAGAGATTTTGATGGAAACTCCTAAGAGACTAGAGGAGATGGAAAAATTGATGAATGAAATAGATGAATATGTGGTTGAGAGTTCAGAAAGAGGATTTACTGAAGAAAACATTACAGTAAACTAAACTCTTGAACCAGACAAATCCAAGTTTTTTTCCTATTCATCTACCCCTAAAGATGAACCTGAATCTCAACTCCAAGATGCCTTCAGACAATAAAGAACCAAGGCTTTGTCTCTAGAAAATTCCAAATATATCATTGAAGAAATGGAGAAAATTGGTGCTACAGCTTTGAATTTGGAGGCTGAAATTAAATTTTCTTATGACATACTTAAAGATCTTTTAAGATCTAAAAAAGATTCTCTAAAAATATGTTAAATTACTTTTATAGCTATTAAATTTTCTTAAAGACTTTTTAAAGGAAGCTATTATTTTGACATATTTAGATGATGATCTATGAACTATTGATGGATTTCTACAAGACATCAGTTGAATCAAAAGTTTGATTTTTTCTTTCCCCTTAAGAACCAAGTTGTCAGAATCAATGATTTTGAATATTTATTTTGAAATTTGCTAAAAGTATTGTGATAAATCTAAGAAGAACAATAGGAGTTAAAAAATTTATGTAGGAAGAATAATAAAAGGTCTTACAATTTAGTAAGATAGGTGTAAGCCCCAAAGTTCAGCCAAGTAACCGTAAGATTGAACTTAGAACCCAAGGTTTAGGGCGATCGGTTAAAGGATCCGATCACACCCAAATTATAAACTATTTAACAAGATACCAGCAAAAATGACCCTGTAAACTTAAATTTAAGAAAATAAGTAGTAAAATGGGAGACTATAAAATTTTCAAATTTTAAGCATAATAACTGCTAATTACCAAAAAGGCAAAAAGTGTAATATAATAACTAATAAATTATTAGAGATAGATTATATGTATACTAAAAATTTTAGAATGACCAAAATAATATTTAGGAATATTCACGTGTACCCTACATGTATTTACGTGTAGATAAAAATACGCGTAATTACTAAAATTGGCCGAAAACTAAGTAAATAATTAAAGAAAAATAAAAAATAATTATAAAAAAATCATAAAAAATCAGAAGAGGATAAGCTGATGCAAGATTAGGTCATGACAGAAAAAGAAAAAAAAATAACCAATAGGAATTTGACAAACAAAAAGCCTAAAATCAAGGAAATGGGGCAAAATCCCATCAAATTAATGCATAATAATTACAAAATTCGTCTATAAATAGCAGGAAAAATTCAGAAGCTCATTTGGACAGATACAAATCAGAGAAAATTAGAGAGAGTCGAAAATTCGAGAGAAAATCCAGAAAAATAAAAAAAATAAGAAAAATTGTGCAGTTAGGGGTTTTGAAGGGAACCCACACCAAACGAGGAGCTGGGAGTGGACGGCCACCACCACCACACGGTGGTGGCAGCACCCAGGCCGGCCGACAAGGCCACGGCGGCCTGCGGTGGCCGGAGCCACCTGAACCGGTGAGTCCAAATTCCAGCCCGATTCTTGTATAATTTTGTAAAATTAGTTATTTTGCCCAGAAAATTATGAAACTTATTATTCTGAGATATTTTTGTATGTAGTTTGTAGGAAAAATATTATTTTGATGAAATTATGTTCCGTAGTATATGGTCCTTAACAAATTGTTCAAAACCGAGCATGATTAAACCGGAAATTAAATAGGCTTAGGGATGTAGTTTGGGGCTCAAAATTTTTCTGTAGGATGCTCATGTGACATAGAACAGTGTTGTGAAGCCCTTTTTCAAAAATTAATTTTAGAAATTTTTAGATAATTTTTAGGCTCTAAAAAGAGGCATAAAATGGGTAATTTAGGGTTAATTATGTAATTAAATGATTAATTTCTGATTTAGTGAATAATTACATGTTTTAGGATGTTAAGATCTGATGGAGTATGATACTTATAGCATTTAGGGTGTTAGATGTAATTATTAGGTTAATTATGTAATAAATGAGTAATAGGAAATAAATAGTTAATTTTGTAAATTAGGGAAATTTGGAGTAAAATCTGATTTAGGATGGATTTAGACATTTTGAAATAATAATTGGTGTTTAGAGATGGTAATTAGGGTAATAGAAATATTAGAAATGCATTATGTGCATAATATGCAATAATGCATAATGTGTAATTATTGAAAATATAATAAATAGAAAATATTATAATAAAAATTTATATTTTGAGAATAATAAAAATGCACAATAAATCTGATAGGAAACTTGAATTTATGGAATTATATAAAAAATGTAAAAATTTGTCACATTAGGAGTGAATTCGGTACACTGATATAGATTTAAGTGTACCGAGTAAAATAAACACTAATAAAGGGTAATGATGGTATTTAGGTTACCGGGAAATAATGTGATTAATTTCACATTATGGGTTGAAACTAATTTCTAGGGTTGGAATATAAAACGCTACTTAAAAATCGAACTAAAAACCTGGTTTAGAAATCGATGCGAAAACCGAACCTGAACCTAACCCCAAACCTAGAATAATTATAAAAGACTTAATACCTAGATAATTGGGCATATTAAACCTTAAACAAAACCTAACAAGAAGCATTATAGGATAAAACGAACCTATAACAATTATATGAAAAGCTGAAACCACGTTCGTGTTATAGGGATAACCGGCGATGGCCTGAGCAAATCGGACCTCGAGTGAGCGAGCGAGGAGTCGAGGTAAGTTGGGATTAATACGATGCTGTATTTTGGAGGCTTAAGATTATGCTTGGTTGTGCTTGTTAGATAGTTGAATGCGTGCATGTGCTTGATTATGGGTGATGCTATGATTCAGTTTGCTGCTTTAGCACATATTGTATGAATTGTATGTAATGATTGATCGCTCTAAATTGGACTTAATCAAATGTACGACTAGTAATCATAACCGAACATGCATGGCAACCCGTTAGGAGATTTAGGACTCTCCGGCCAAATACCGACCCCTTCGGAAGGGATAGCGCAGGATTGCAAAATGGTCCCTTCTTCATCTTCAGTCGAACTAAGTGATAGGAGAGGAGGTCGCGGCGGGGATGAAGATAGTGGTTCGAAGGTAGTCGCGGGAGGAGCAAGGTCTCCATTACACAAGCCTGGGTTTGGTCGTGAGCTGTTGCATTAACGGTAACTCCTCAACCCGGATTAGAGCGGGCGCAATTTCTCTAATCTCACGACGGGCCGGACAACGTCGTGCGATGGCATTTGCTTGCACATGCATTGCATTTAATAAGTGATTGAAAACCTTGTTGTGTGTATGGTATAGTTTTAAGTCCTCCGTCCCTACTTACTGAGCTGTGGTTGCTCACATCCCTATAGACATCGTGCATGTGCTGACTAAGAAGCGGCAACCAATTACTCTGAAGCTAGCAATTGCTGGATCCTGGGGAGTGAGGAAAAACATGTGAAGAATAAACACATATTTTAAGGTTTAAGTTTTTTATTTTAGAATTACTTTTCATTTTGAATAATGTAACAACTAGGAAATGTATTACGGAGAAATATTGTAAACCTTAATTACAATAGCTGAATTATAGCATATATATATTTCCTCACTTTCTTAGATAAATGATTTATTTAAATTACAAATTGTCCACTTCAAAGCGGGTTAGTTGTGGATGCCTTGTGTAGATCAGGTCTAGGATAGCGGTTGTGAGGCCAACTTCTATCTTAGGGTGGTTTACACGGCGGGGCTGTTACGACTCTGCCGTTTCGGGGCGTGACAATAGGGAGGGTACATATATAGTTTAACTAACATTTTGTATAAGAACAAGTGAATAGAATTAATGATTCAGGAAAATACTTGAAATATTTGATATGGGTAGGAAAACTTATTATGAAGGAACTTTTTTGAAATTCTATAAGTATATTATGTTCGATTTGATATGCATGAAACAAGTCTTGACAAAGTTGAGGCATGATCAATATTTATCACGATACTAATGAATTTGTGTAAGTTGAGATTATTAGAACAATGATTCTGAACATGAGACATTTATGCTTTCAAAACTAAAGTAAAATCTAATGAATCTTTTGTAGGGATTACATATCAATAGTTTTGTTATGATACATCGGATTGATTAGCGATCATAATATATCTACTATGATGAACATGTTGTGAATTCTTATGAATTATGATTGTGCATAAGCGTTCAATTGACACAACAAAAAGAAAAGAGAATATACTCAAATTCATTAGAATGCTGACAAACAAATTATTATTTTGATGATAATGAAAAAGGAAATAGAAAGTATGAAAAATGATAATTAGTTAGGAGAGAAAGTGACAAAAATGATATCAAAGGGAGAGAGAAATTAAAGTTTCACGGAAAGCATATACATATACATATATATATATATATATATAGAGAGAGAGAGAGAGAGAGAGAGAGAGAGAGAGAGAGAGAGAGAGAGAGAGAAATGAATAAAAACCCAAACAAAGAAGAAAAAATTTAACAATATAAAAGATAACCTATCAAGGGGGAGAAATGAAATTTAGAGAACTCAAAATTTATCTAAGTATTAAATTTGATATAATTTATTATGAATTTCATTGCTTAATCTTTGCGTACATCATTTTTCGAGAAAGGCAAATGTTTTGCCATCATTAAGAAGGGGGGGCTTATTAATGTAAGAACTTGAATGAAAGGCATTTTGATGATAACAAAATATATGTTAAATTGAATGGAATGTATTTTAATATTATTAATCAAGTTATCTAGTCTATAGTACAAAGAAATTGCATTATTGAAGGTACTTAAGCTGATCAGAAACTAAAATGGAATCAAAGACAAGTTTTGAATGAGGAATGATAAGATCATAAGTTATAAAGAATTAGAAACAAGTATTAGTAGTGAACTTTGAACTTGAATCGACTACTATTAGAAGTTGATCAATTGAATAATGAACAAAGATTGAATAGACAATGTCTATAACACAAAATGATAATGTTTTGATCACCAAAAGTTGATGAAGGTAAGACAATATTATTCTAAACATGAATGAAGAAAAGAAAGAACGATTAGAAGTACAAAAACTGAGTAGAAGCATGAGGATTGAATAGAAGCATATACTAGAAGCATATGCGGTGACTAGAAGCAAAATATGAACAGAAAAGCAAGACAAAGAAAATAAAATGAACAAATATAATTCAAGGCCTAGCATCGTGGAAACATATCTACACAATATATTTGATTAAGGCAAGGGATATAAAAACTTTACATATAAAGATTATAGAAGCAATGATATACATGGACTAAAGAAATTCTTTTTTTAAATATACAAAGATAGCTATGAAGGAAAGTATAGTTTGACAAATTATTTGATTGGCTTCGCGTTATATATTTATTACTAGTATCATCACACCATCAGATCATAGAAGAACGATCAAACTAAAAGTTAACTAGTTTTACATTTGCCTAAAAATCTTTGATTCAAGTTTGTTAATATTTCTTATATGTTAGTAGTTAAAGAACTAATTTAGTATGATTAATTAATCTTGAACACCAAGAAGGAAAATGTTTAGGACTTAATTCTTAGTAACAATCAATTCGATCTCCCTTTTTGAATGTTCACAAGGACTAATAAGGTTGCTTATTATTATGATAAGAAGGTCAAGAATAAGGTTTTCCAACCTAAAGATTTAGTGTGTTGAAAGTTTGAAGATTAGGCTCATAAGAGGGATAGGGTAAGTTAACACCAAATTGGGAAGATCTAATCAGAGTTTGTGAAATGTTTAGACATGGAGCCTATAAGCTAAAGCATTTGGATGTACAACTTATCCTTAGAACCTAGAATGCAAATAATCTTAAGCTATACTTTGAATGATGTGTGATTGAGTGGCCATTTATGTAACCTTTTTTATGCAATATTGAAATTACGGTTTGATGTCATCTCTACCATTCCTTAAGATTCACATCAAATTATGTTACGATAGTTCAGTCCTAAACTAATAAAGATTAATGGACCAATTCCTAATTCTAATCCTAACCTTTCTATGGTGAACGAAATGGAGTTTTGTCCTTTTATTAGGTTAATAAACTCGAATCTACATAGATCTTAACCTTAAAGGTGAATGGATCTCCAAAATTTTCTAAAGTTCTAACCTAAGGTGAATGGACTTTTAACTTCTTATTATCTAGGAGAATGAAATAAAAGCCTCTTTAGGCTTAATTAGTTACTAGTTCCAATTAAAGGAAAACTAGATACCTCATAGACCAAACTTAGGTATGAATGTTTGAGGTGGTTCTAAGAGGAAACATCTAAAACTAAAAGTGTAGGCTAATGGATTTCCTAGAGTGCTTGAGCAAACAAACAGTATTACATCAATGTAATGAAACAAAGAAAAATGGAAAAGTATTCACATCAATAGAGAACTAAGAATGTCTTTATATCAAAAGAAGTTAGCATTCTAACTTAATCATTAAGTATAGAAAAAAGAAAGTATATCTACATAGAAATTCAATCAAATCGGGATTTGGATAAGGGGTTAGTAGAGGCTCCAAAATTGTCAACAACTTGGGTAGTTGGTTTGAATTCAAGAGCAGCATCTATTGTAAGATCGGGGATTGAAGGCAGTATTATGTTAGGTGAATGAGGAATTCCTTCATGCTACTTACCGTAGTTAGGCTCTTGTTGTTCATCTTCTATAGATTTCTTGGAGTCTTCTTTGTCACTTCATTCTCTTATCCATTTACAAAATCTAAGCAACTTAAGTCATAATTAGGGTAATGCGTTAGCATCTCCTTCCTTGCTTCCTTAACACCATCTAGTAATTTTTCTTCAAGAAGATTCTCCCATTCCTTACTATTCATTAAGTTATTAAAAATCTTTTCTCTTCTTGAACTAGAGTTATAAATGTTCTTTAGTTTAGAAATTCATGCCTTTTATTGATCAATCATTTCATTCAGTTGGTGAATTTCTTCTTGACATCCCTTCCTTAACACCATCTAATGAAGCATAGGTTTGCTCTAGTGATTGGGTCTTTTACTTAGCCTTTAGAGGCTAGGTTTGAAATTATTTAACCTTAGTCTTAAGGTCTTCATTGTGTTTCTTAGCCTCTAAAAGCTCGGCATCCTTTTGTTTGTTAACATTTACCTCAAGGGTAATAGGCTCATTTAATACTTGAACCTTGTAATTTTTTGATTAGTTGCATGCTATACCCTCTCTACCTTAACTCTTGGTTATCTATAGAGAAAATATCACTAGAAGACTTGCAATGACCCCTATGTAATCATCAGAGTATAAAGATTAGATTGTTTTTTACCTTCTTTTTCTCCTCATCCATTGCATCAAGTATCTTCATCAAGTGTGAGATCAATAGTAGAAGAAATGAAATTTAGTTAAGTAGAGGAGAAAATTCTAGAGTACGAATACAAGCAAGAAGCAAGAAGATTGCCATTTACATCATATATCTTAGCAATGGCTAATTCCTTTAACTATAGGCCATTTCTACTCCTCTCTTTATAATATGTGCTTCTAGAGGAGCATGTACACCAGAAGGAAGTTTAAACTTGATGCAAAGGATGGTCCCTTTTTGTGATCGGCACATCAAATGGTAAAATGATGATTTGCATAAGTTGTAAGTAAGTTCTTCCATTGCTAAGCCCAGAATCATCAGTATGAACATTTCACGTAGGAAAAACTCATAAACATCTTGCTATAAAGGTTGAATAGTAGTTGATGGAGGGATAGGTTTACCATTATCTATCTTACTAGGCTTAGATTAAAAGGGACCACCATCATACATGATTAGGTACACCTTTAGAACTTTATGCATCCACCAGGCCTATGACCTCTTCTAGCTGGAGGAGGATCTCTTTAGGGCGTTTCAATATAGGGGGGCTTCTTTAATTAGCTACCTTTAAAGTTCTCAACAACTCTCTTTTCTCTCTTTTCCACATTTTGCCTTTAAGGTAGGTTGAGCCAGTCGCTTCTCTATTGCTCCGTTGATCGACGGCTACTTGGTCTTTGCCTTAATAGAGATAGTTCTCTTGTCTTTGCCAACCTCGTTGCTTGGCTTCTCATTACTTGTCTTAACCTTGCCAAAGAGATTGCTAAAGTCTACATTTTGAAGTTGCATGGCTGTAAAATATACAAATTATTAGCTAAGGGTTTAAATAAATGAACTCACAAAATACCGTACGAGGCACATGCAAGGAAGGGAATCCATTCTCTTAGCAACAATGGATGAAATAGCCTCCTTAACAAGCTCACCTTGGCACAACGAAAAGCAACAATTAATTCCTTTTCCCCCCTTTCTTGGCACTTTCCTCTACCTTGTCCTCACCATCAGAAAATATTTTTTTGATGCTTATGGTATCAATTCACAATTACCTTAGCATCCTAATAGCCCGTTCACTATATTTCTTTCATAATTTTCCCGATTGCTTGAGCACCATAGGGCTTTAGATATTTTAGGTCAGAGGTCTTGTCGGTTTAATCCATTCCAACCAAAAGTTTAGTTCAAATTCTAACTTGACTGCATACCACTTCTTCCAATGGGGAATGATTGACTCTAAATAGACTGAAATCTTTCTTTTAGGTCTGGCTGTTAGGTAAAACCAACCATAACCTCATTTCATGTGAAAGAAATACCTAAAGAGTGGAGATGTCGCTTGTACCACTAATGTCTCACAGATAGCCTCAAATGCTACCATAAAATGATAAGAATTTGGGTGAGCATACTAGGATATACCCAATGGTAGACAAAAAAAGGGTATTATAATTTTGTGAAGGGAGTACAAAGCCTAAAATCAAAGTAGTTAATGTGAAAGGCCAAATTGCCTTTTACCCATTAAGGCTACACGCTCATATTCTTGTGGCCTTTTTATTTTCTAACTATGCTGGATGCTCCTAAAATGGTCACATACACAATCAAATTCCTTATACATCATAATGCTTTGAGCTTCGTTAGGTGGTAAATCATAGGCAGTACCCTCATATATGTACACCATCGGCGTGTTTGCTTTTCTATGGTTATTCATCCAAGGGACATTATTGATATTCTTAAGGGCTTTGATGTACTTAGCCATACTCTCACTGTACTCAGCCATGCTCTTGCTACTAATTTTCATCGTGCCTCAGGTTTGTTGAACAGGAACCATCGCCATTGATGTTAAAGGGGGAGTTACCTTCTTCCCATGTCCTACTTCACTTTGAGTTTGAGAAGAACTTGAGTTTGAAGCTGTACCTTCCATACTTGTTCAAAGATAGGCAAATTGTAGAATTGACCATGGAGTAGAAGATGTTTGAAAGTTTTGATTTTTGTAAGAGTTAAAGGAGGTTGATTTATAGGTAGTTGAAGGAATGTAAAAGAATGTGGAAATGGAATGAAGAAGATAAAGAAATTTTAGGTATTTATAGTAAAGTATCTATGTCAAATGCATTATGTTATAGGGAATTAGAATAGGCTATCATGCACGACAACTTGATCTAAACACGTGTCTTATGATAGAAATGGGTAGTCAAGATTTACTAATACCCCCTGTCACTCTAACATCACATCAATTGCATGGATATGTCTCATATACGTAGAGCCTAAAGTGTAATATGGAAGTTGAAAGAAAAGTGTGATAAACAAGTTATATCTTCTTGAATATAGTGTTGAGCAAAAGCATTAAGGCAATGATGTAAATGAGTTCAAGTTTGATGCTCGTACAAATCAGATGAGTGAAACGGTCTTAAACAGATTAGATTTATGGTTTAGAGATAACCACATATAACCTAATTGACAAAAATTTTAAAGCAAAACATACATTTAGTTTAGTCAATGTACTGCTTGACTACTCCATCTACAAGGCCTTCTTAGTTTAGCTAAGAACCTTAAGAGCTTATTGAAGTGCCTACTCTCTTTGTCGACCTATTGATAGTGAGAGGTACAGGTTAACTTATGTGAGGGTTGCGTTGAGTTGTTTTAGCCTAGTACGGCTTGTTTAGTCAAGTTGTACTATACTAAGTATAATGCTCATATATCTTTGAAAGAGTTTGGGCTAGAATGGAAAACCTCGAGATAGGTTAGAACTAGTCAGAATAGAGATCATAAGAGCTCAAGCCATGAGGCCTATGTTGCTTAAGCCCAGTCAACAATTGGGATGTTTGAATTATGATAAAGGGCATGAGTGGTTCAACAGTTATTATATCTAGAAATTGTCAACCACTTACTTCCATGATTTAAAGACATGGTCAAAATAGTTTAACCATTGCAAGGAGATAGTTAAGCTTGATCCATCTATAAATAGAGGATTTAAGTCTATGGTAAACTCTTTTGTCCTTTTTTTCCACTTACACGCACTTAAATAAACACTTTAAACACATTATCCACTCCAACATAGGCATTAGAGTGGCAATGGTAGATAGCTTAGGCACCCCTTGTAGCATTTTTGTCTTTATTTTGTAGGCTTTTGGGCTAATACGAAAATCAAGTGAAAACAGAGATTATTTACATTTATTTATGCAAAACTATACCCAAATTGAGCTCTAACATTAGTAATATGGGACAAACATCTAAAAAGAAGATCAAAAGACAAAAATTAGTTTTAGTTCCATGTAATTAAGAAATAAGAATATTTTTTAGGTGGATATCTATTTATACCAAACCATGCATACTTTAATTAAATGTATAATTATTTTTCGTAACATTTATAGTAACACGTTAAATGTTGTAAATAAGAAATTATTTTCCATCATTTACTTGAAAAACTGTTTAAGATTTTAGTTTATAACATGAAAAATTGCTTAATATTTTTAAAATTTCAATATTATTCAATTATACAATCATATTTTTTATTTTTTAATTTCTGTTTTTCCATAATTGTTTTTTTTTTTATTAAAGTTCTTTTTTCATGAATCGTCGTAGACCCGATTGATCCACGGCCGGTCAGGAATCACCCATCTAGGATGAGGCCCGGTCTTGATCTCGTTGGGCCAATTCATGCATCCAAACCGGCCAGTGCATAGCTACACACGTAACTAATAACGTCTACCTTAGTTTTCTGTTGCGGACCGGAAACACTACAGAGAGCGCAAAACTTTCTCAATGATGAAGCTGCCGAGGCTAGGTTATTCTCAAAACTCAAAAGCAGCGTGGAGACACATGCTATTGGGACATACACCTGAAGTTCTCGGATAACCGAACAATTAGGTACTTAAAATTCTAATTTTACATTTTCATAACCTTCAAAAATATATAAATAATTCTTACACCGTTTATTAGAACGTCAACAATATCGCTAAAGGGATCATAAAGAGCAATTATTTTTCAGTTTTATCGAAAATTTAAGGTTTATCTGTGTATTTTTTTATAATTTAGGAAAGATAAAAATCATATTGTCCCCAACAAGTTTTGAACTTACACCGGGTCAACCGGTTGAATGATGCTCTACTTTAATACTAAAGTAAAAATAAATAAATAGTAAAAGAAACCCCAAAATGACAAATCATCATCAAAAGTAAGCATAGAATAAGGCCCGTACGAGGAGGATGTGCGAGTGCCACATGGCTCCACTTCTCCGTGTTCGGCGCTTGTCTCTCTCACTTGCCTAAACCCCCCACCCCCACTATACTATTGACTGTCCGTACATTTGCAGCCCCATCAACACTGTAATATGCTTGCTCTCTCCATATCTCAATGTACTTTGCATATGGTGTGTCTAGGCGTGAGTTAGGTCTAAAAGCTTGTTGAATGTCAAAAAGAAAATTTCAGATCTTGTTTGTTAGGCATATGTTACGCTCAACCATGCAATCCATTCTCTAAACAAATTTTAGGGTTATGTGATTATTAAATTCGTTTGAATGGAATCCGATTCTCTTGCAAAAAAGCAACAGTTTAATTAACCTAGGCACTACGAAAAATTCTATTTTTTCAAGATGGAATATTGACCAAATTATGATATATAATACGATGAGTGATTATAGTCCACTGGATGTTGCTTTCCAGATGTTATATTTTGTATTTTATTCTATTCGCAATGATATTCGGTTCCGATGAAAGGAATATATAATGATTTCAAATGACGAAATCATCATACCTTATCCCTTGGGTTTTATTTATATCTTCAAACAATTAATAAGACCATGGATTATGAAATCAACTTAGAATCCAGCTCATATCGTCTTGATTTAAAATCTCCATACGATGGTCCCATAAACCCGTTAGTGGAGTATTTTCTAAGAAAATATAAGTTGAAATGATTTACATGTACATGTTGATCGAATGAGAATCTTTTGCATGATTTTTGCTTTGGAGTAATCGTAAGTTTCAATACAATGTCCTAGAACCTAATTTTCTAATGTTGGGATCTAGAACTTTGAGATCTTCTTGTTTTTTCTATCTTATCGTCTTCTTTCAGATTCAAATGAAAATCCCTCGTTTTCAATGCGTCACGATGCTGTGAAATGAGTTCGTGCAAGAACTTAATGAGTTTTATGGGTTCTTGTTGGATGTAATTCCCATCAATAGTTCTACTTCTGTATGTGCTTCCATCTCCTATGTGTTTTTCCTGTATGAATACAGTCCTGATTATATTACTGATTTGTTTAGTTGAGGTAATGAATATTGACATTTCATCTAATTGCTAACTAGTTATTTTAAGATCTTTCAAAGTTGAAAAGGAAAAGGAATACGCAATAATGCTTTGCATACATACATATATACAGACCGACACACACACACAAATACAATAATATATATATATATATATTAGTTTGTTTTTAGCATAGTTGGTGTTCTAAAGCTATGGCCGGTCAATCAACATCTTGATTTTTCTAATATATCATTCATACTATTACTTTGATAGATGAATCTTAACAAAAAATAACAATTCTGTACTGTGATGACATATAGTTGCAAAGTCAATTATTATCTATTTGTTATACCATTTTACATATAATTGTATGTTTGTTACTATATGCATAATTAGTTTTATATTCAAATACGTAGACTTTGAGTTGCGTTGGCTTTTCGCTTTCACTTGCATATTTTCTTGGTAGAAAACCCAGAATGAAAACCAATAAATCAAAAGTTTATTTTGGTATTCGTATGATGGCATTCGTTATCTATAATATTTAAGGCAAAATCTTTTTTTTTTTCTTTTTAACTCCCAATTTGGTATCTTTATCAAATAATTTGAAAATATTAAAACAGTTATACATAAAAAAAAAAGGGAGTGTGAGAGAAGCAGATAACTGCCTTGAAATTGTTGTGTAGGTTTGAAACTTTCTTGGTTACTTTACATTCTGTAAATTAAATAAATCTTTCTATATATCAATCAATAATATTTGTGAAATAATGTAATTACAATATAGATGAAAGGCTAAATAACAATTGTTCTATCGAAACCATATCAAGTTCTATTCAAATTAAATTAATCTATTTTGAGTAAAAGAGTTTTCTATTAAAATATATTAAATTACATGGCTTTGGTTTGATTATGTAAGATCTTTAAAGGAATTCAGTATTTTTAGGTTCCTTATATATATATATATATATATATATATATAAAGATATACACACACATATATACAACACAGTTGTACTGTTTACTAGTATCATAAATGATTTTCTTATTGTAGTCAATTATTGATATGAAAGTGATTTAATTTTTTTCTTAAGTGGTAAATTTCATCATATCCTCATATGATTGGATGTGCTCACCCCACGTGTTCACCTAGATAGGAAAAGTTTTTAAGGTAATAACGGTGGAAATAAACCATAAATATTATTAAAAGAAATAAAATGTTAGAAATTGAATGCATCTTACTTTTGTTGGAATACGAAGGGAAAAAAAAAATAAATTATTTAGTGGGTTTGGTTGGAATATTAGGCGGCCTCGCTTTGTTCTAGAGAGATGGTTTGAATGTTGAAGTAATTTTTTCTCGGAAAAATTTTTATTCATACATTAGTAATAAATGTCAAGACTTTAAGTAAAAAATCCTTCTTGTCTTTACATTTTAAACAAATTAAAAAAGATGATTCGAAATCTCACTTTCACCTTGGTATCAATATACGGATTGTCAATACGTGTTTAAAATGATTCTTTCTTTTACTAGAGGGATATAACTGCAACAGAATTAGTTATTTTTTATTACATAAACCATCTTAGAAAGTTCATTTAACTGTCCAATATAGCTTGCAGAGTAAACTTAGGAGTATAAATGAGCTTAAGCTATTAGCAAATTACTCGAGTTTGTCTCAAGATTTGCTTGAGCCCAATTTTGATAATAGTCTAAATGAGCTTGAGAGAGAGTTATGTGAATGATTTATTTAGTTAAGTCAAGTGTATATGTTAGTTAAGTTTAAGTTGAGTTTTAGATTACTTAAATAGAAAACAAATATCTTTATGGATAATTACAGTTAAATGAGTTTAGTTGAGTCGAATTTCAACTCAAAATTCTTAGCCTGTTTGAGGTCGACTTTAATATTAGATTGTTTTAACTTGACTCATTTGTACTCTTAAATAGTTCTAAGAAATGTCTATAGAATTTGAATTTAGGATATCATATATATATTTTCATGAGAGTATCTTAGATTTTAATCATTTATTCAACCCCTCGGGGTGATTGAAATGATTTATGCTCTATTGCTAAGAAAGTTGGTGGGAGGCAAAAAGATCAATATAGTGTGAAGGTTTTTCAAACTATGGTGATTGATGTGGATTTCCAAGGCTTAGGTTTATTTTGGTGGAAACAAACGGGAGAGTCTAGCGAAGGAGAGACTGACCTACGGTTTGACGTACTTCTTGTGGCAAAAAAGGTACCCCAATACACAAGCGAACCATTCTTCATATATAGTTCTCCTATGATCCCATTAGTTGAAGTGATCGACAACACTTAAGTGGTGTTTCATCCATCCACCATCAATCATAAAGGTAGAAGAAAAATACTCAAAATAAAAGATGATCTTGCAAGCAAGCATATAGCCAAAAAAAAAAAAAAAAAAAAAAAGGTGTAGTACTATGTTAAACGACTTTCCTTTTCAGGTGACTTTTATAAAATCCTCGTGTAATCGGCTTTTTGAGCAGATGCTCGAAATGGATTATCAAAGCCTCTTTCTCTGTACTGAGAATTACCCTTGGGAGAACCATTGCACTTACTGTTAGCTATAAATCCCTCGTGAAGCTTAACATGGGAAATACTAATGATCTAAGTTACCTAATAGAATCACGGATGCTATAAAACCATAGATCCTATCATGATTAGAACGAAATGACCACAAGGTCAATATGGTTGGTCGACCGAATTTAAGTTGGATTTTTCTCATGAACAACTAGGACAGTCATAAGTATATCCAATGAGATGTCTGAAAAAAGTTTGACAAATAAATGAAATTTGATTCTCAAAACCTTATAAAAACAAGACCTTAAATCAAATTTTAAGATATCCTAAAGTCATACAAAGAAAGTTTCTTTTTTAATTAAGTTTTAAAATAAACTAAATAAAAACTACAGAGGAAGGTTTTTAAGATCTTGTAAAATTGAGATGAAAAAACACCATGGAGCAGCAAACAATAGTGCCACATTAGAAATCTATAGAGTATAATCGAAGCCCATAAATATTTAGGCTACCATTAAAATTTCTCGGAAAAAAGAAAAAGAACCTCAATCAAAACCTACACCCACATTTTTTTATACTTGGTGATATAATGGACAAGACCATTTACGATGGACAAGAAAAAAAGACCATGAAATCCCATGAAATCATCCGGTTTCCTCTTTAATTAGCCACCCTCATGTCAAAGCATGGGTCTGGGGGTGTGCACACAATACTTCAGATCTCATTCTTCTCTTCTCGAAGTGAATAAGCGTCATTACTACGACTCGTCGATCCCATGTCCCAACGCCTCGACTGATTTCTTACAATCTTTCAAGGTCCCCAAATTGGACCTACCAAAAATGCCTTGAAAACTCGCTGATCCCTAGCCTCACCACCAGCTTTTCTCCACTTGTACCGCCTCTAGAACCACCATTTTGAATCAAAGCCACCAGTATACGTCCAAGACACTCTATTATCTCCCATTCAAAAGTATGACCATATGTTAGCTAAAGAATCAATCGATTAACCTTAAAAGGCATTTGTCCAATTTAAATAACCCTAATAGTTGTAGTACCTGAGCTCCACAAAGGTAAAATACATCGATAACCTCTCATGGCCACCGCTAGAACTTCCACAGGCAAGTTAATGTATACTATCTGGTATATATGAAAAGCTTGACACAATAGTATTATCAATAATGTAGGAGATACTTTCGATTGGCTAGAATTTGTTACTTTGACGAACTAAATGGATAATACCATTGCTGCTATTCAATCTATCAATAAATATTCTAATCTTGGAATCCAACCTTTTACTGGTAATGTCAAGAATACTACATAGTACTTTGGATGTTTTTCCATTTTGCACATAAAGTTTGAAGTTTTGCTTGTCAAATTTTACACAAAGTTTGAAATTGACAAATACCATGTTTGATCAAACTTTTAATTATTAAATTTATTATCTCTATCATCTAAAGAAAGATGGTGTATCAAATGCGAATTGAATGAAAAACATAAGCATAAACAATTAGAGGTGAGATGATAAATTTGACAAATAAAAGTTCAATTTCATATGAAACTTAACAACTTTAAACTTTAGGTGGGATACTGAGAAAACACTCAAACTTCAGGTAATGATTTTGATTTTTTCCTGATTTTTGAAATTGCTAAGTACAGAGATGTATAGGAATACAAACAAGTTGGCTCTAATGAATGATGGGAACTATAGTTGCCCATAATGGAGTCCATGGTCCAAGCATGACTAGAAGTGAAGTTGGGAAGCTACGGGTCGCTAGAAGAAGATTTTGGCTGAAGAAGATTGCTGCAGAAAGTTACAAGATAAAAAGTTTTGAAGCATTCATAGAAGGTTTGGATATTCTGATGCCAAAAGCTCCATTGTTAATGATTTAACAAAAAGGCTTCGAACTCTCTTCAAACGATCTGGAGCATGCTCTGCCAAAGATCTTACAGAATTAAATGTTTCAGACTCTTTATAAAAGATCCAGACTCTTTTATTTTCGTAGGCATTTATTTAGTAGTGACACTCTTCTTTCATTTTATTTATTTGTCAGGTTTTTAATGTTTCCATATTTTATGTATTTTTCTTTTCTAGAGTATATGTTTAATTTCTAATCAAGTTAATATTTCGTTAATACGCTATTAAAAGCTATTTCCTTTTCATGTCGTTTCCTGTATATCCATTAGCCCTCCAGGACTATGAGCCTATATAAGATTTCGTCTTGTATTTTCATTGTCCCAAATCATTGTGAGACTTTATTATAAACTTCTTTTTTTGTGGATATTTACACGATTTCTCATAGATTTATTTGTTTGTCCCTATTAATCATTTTTTAATTTATTGTCGAAAATAATTGCTCTTATCAATCTCTGGCATCGAGTGGTTCGAGGAAATCGTAAGTCATATTGATTTCTGGATTTTAATCAAAAACCCTATCCAATTTTAAGATTATTGAGTCATCTAGTGTTAAATTTGTTTATATCTCTAGCTTATCTATCCCATAAATATAAATACAACAAAAATCTCTCTTTTCCTTATCTATAAACCATAAAATTCGTACTTTTATTCTCATAAAAATACAAAGAGAATCATTCTTTTTATTTGTTATGCAATATAGATCGTGCTTTTTAACTCTCTCCTAGGATTTGGACACATCTATAGGTTTGCAGCCTTATACGATAAGAACCTGAAGGGTAATTCGCTATGGGGTTTGGAAGATGTAAATCTTCTAACAATGATAAGAAGATCAAGACCAGTAGATGTAATGAAACTTACTTGATGATGACGAATGGTAAAGGAAAAGCTTGTGCAGAAACAAAGAGAAAGAAGGAAGAATGTTTAGATTCGGTCGATGAAGGAACTGAATTAACTAACTGATATTGTACTGTACATGACCTTATATATAAGTATAAGAGTATTGCATGTCAATAATTCAAGTTGGCTATGGTAAGAGACCCAACTTAGATGAGAATTAAGATAATCATGGCTCTTTGATAGCTTTAGTAAGCAAATATGCTATCTGTAAATTTGATTGAATATGACAAATGGAAAGAAACCCGGAATATACATGGCTGCGTGTAAAATGAATGTCCAAATCAATGTGTTTAGTATAACCTTGCAAATAGGGATTTTTGGCCATTTAATTGAGTTGCTATCTGTAAACAACGTTACTAGTAAGGAAACTAATATACCCAAGTCTCATAGCAAATAACACACCAATAGGAGCTCTTTAGTTGTTGATGCCATGCATATATATTCTACCTCGATTGATGATGTTGATACTGTTGCTTGTTTCTTAGTTTTCTAAGAAATAAGTAAAGATCCAAGAAAAGTGTAATATCTAGTAAGAAATTTCCTATCAACACATGAACTTTCCCATTTTGCATCACAATATACATTCAAATCAAGAGAGTTGGAGGAAGAAAGAAACAAAGTAGTAGTAATAGTCCCTTTAATGTACCTAAGAAAAATAGAAAATTGCATTAAAGTGTGTAATCTTTTGTTATGCAACAAATTGACTCAATTGTTGCACAACAAAATAGATATCTACAGATAAAGCAATTGACCCACTATTCAATGATAAGATGTTGGATCTATTACCATCTTCCTTAAAAATTATCAAGATGAAAAACTAATGGAAAAGGAGTTTTAGATGGCTTAGCCCTTATAACCTGGTGTCAATAAATATGAGTATCGTAATTTCATGTAATTGTTTGAGCGAGTAATTTAAGGTGTTAGTGGAATTAACTTTAATGATCTAAAAATTTACGAGTAGACTCAAATCATTAGTTGAAGACATAGCATGGATTCAGATATTGAAAATATAATAAAATAATAACAATATGGCTAAGTTAGTGTAATTATATAATATTTATTGGAATTACATAGAATAAGCTCCGAGAGCTAATAAATATTTAGAGATAAATTATATATGTAATAAAAATATTATGTGACATAATATATATATATAATGAAAATATTATGTGACATAAAATAACATATAGAGTATATATGTATATACTGTGTGAAATTGTTATGCATTAATATATACTCGTGATTATTTAAAATAGTCGATTTTATGTAAATTAAGCTAAAATAAGCTAGAAAAAATATAATAGAAATAAAAAAAAAAAAAAAACAGGGCATTTGGCTTAAGAAGCATTTAGGTTTATAAGGGAAGAGCTAGTTGTTGAAGCATGGAAAATGCCAATCGACATTAAAGGTACTTAGTATATAAAAGGAAATAGGTGAAGAGAGAGAAATTAATTCATTTTTGCACTTTCAAAAGCTCCAAAAATTCAAGAAAACCTCTCTAGCATATTTTATATGCAAACTCAAATTTAGGAAAAATTAATTGAGAATTTGAAGGTTGAAGAAAAGAAATTTGCAAAATATACAAAAATTGAGTGCAGTCTAAGCTGGATGTGTGCAGATAGGGAGATGCTAAGGACAAGTGGTCACCACTAAGCGATGGTGGACCTACCGTTTGGGTTGGCTGATAAAGTGTTAGCCACCATTGGTGGTCGAAGTTAGATTTTTTTAATGAGTTCCTATTTAGTTCGATTTTATGTAATTTTGAAAAAATATAAAACATGCCCAGAAAGTTATGAACAAAATTATTTCTACAAATTTTCATATATAAAATTTAGGAAAAATATCATTTTATACAAATTTAATAGCTATAATATTCATTCTTAAGAAATTGAATAATTTTTTATATTGAAATAAATACAACTAATGATATAGTTTTCACTTCAAAATTTTTCTATAAACTATCCTAAACCAATATTAAATTGCTATGTAAAAGTTTTTTCGTGACACTATTTTGTAAATTTTTATTTAATTTTTAAGTTGTAAATTATGGTTAAAATAGTGTTTTTAGTAAAAATTAGTGTATTTTTCATAAGGACCTCACTTGGATTTTGAGTTTAGGTAATTAATGGAGTATTTATGGTATATTAGAGCTATTAGATTGGGTTTTGTAGGAAGAAATTATAAAAAATCAATAATGTGTCCTAAAATATGTAGTTTAGTGGTATGTAAACTTGAAGAGATTGAGAAATCCTACTTGAATTATTATTTTGGTTATTTTTACTGGAGTTCGAGGTAGAAGAGGATAAATCAGTAAGTTGTACGTCATTTGAATATGGGCAAAGGATAACTTAGAGGAAGTTAAGGGCAAATGTTTTCCTGTATATTTACTCAGAGGCTAAATCAGAGGCAAGATTATGAGCAAGTGGTGAAACAGGAGGATCTTAAAGACTAAGTCAAAGGGAATACGAACTTCAAAGTTATTGGTCTCAGAGGAAAATTTAGAGGATAAATCCCTTGTAATTATGAAGCTAACTAAATGCAGATGATAGCTCAAAGGGTTTTCTGTTAAGAAATTTAAATTCTAGTAGATGTAACAATCTAGTTAGAAGGTAACTTAGAGTAAAATTTAAGATAATTATAGATATGCAAATGCTCAAAAGTTGTATAAGAAGGTGTTCATGGAAGAATTTAGGGTACTTATTAAACTCAAATATTGACTCAAAGGTTAAATTTACTATGAATTTCAACACTCATGTAGTTCAAAGGATAGCTTAGAGAGTATCTTGTTAGAAGATCTAAAATTGAGTAAACTACACAGTTGGTTCAAAAGATGCCTTAGAGAGTACTTAAAGTGAAAATACATATATGTGAACACTTAGAAGTTACCTTAGAGGATAATCCATAAGAAATCTTGAATACTCATCAAATTTAGAGGTTAAGTCAAAAGTTGGTTTTGTTATGAACTCTCACTCCAATAAGGCTCAAGGGGTACATTAGAGGCTTCCTTGTGTAAAAGCTTCATAGTTGATTTATTTAGAACTTAAATTATAAGATATTGAAGGTATAATTCATTGATGAAATGACTCTAACTTCTTATACTTATGCCAACATAACTTATAAATTAAGTTCCAAATCAACCTAGTTTCTTAGGAGATGAGAAACTAAATGGTCTCTTATGTCTTATATAGTTACTAAAATAATAAATTGACCAAATATATAGGGAGTTCTCGAAGGAGGGACAAGTGAACAACTACGTTAGCGAGCAACTAAATTTTAGGTAAGTAGGATTATTATTTCATTGCCCTTTGAAGTATTGTTTAAAAATACTTGAAGACTTTAGTATATATCTTATTTATGATTATAAGTTAGTTGCCTGTACATATGCAATGTATGTGCTTGAATATGGTTGTGCTATTTTGAGTGCTAGACTTATGTATTGACTGCTTTATGATATTACTTACTTTGGATTGTTTGAAACTATTTGATTACCTTAGTATCAATCTAACACAAAAGTTGGTTGACTATTAACTGGACCTGCATTGTAACCACTAGAGGAAACTACTAGGCTTCTCAGGCTAAACACAAACCCTTTGATGAGGATGGTTGAAATGGTCCTCTCCCTCTTTTTAGTCAAACTAAGTGATAAGAGAGGAGGTCGCGATAAGGTTGGGGATTGTAGTTTAAAGTGAAGTCTTGAGCAGAGCGTGTTTTCTATTGCACAAACCCTGATTTGGTTTAGATTCGCGAAGTGTGTGGCATTAAACTCTTTAACTTGGATTGGAGTAGGCAAAATTTCTCTTTTCTCATGACAGACTAGATAACGTAGTGTGATGGCATATGCTTATACATGCATAACATCTAATTAAACTTACTTGAAAACCTTAGTTACTTTGTGTTAGATATGTGCTATTGTCTCCATTCTAATTACTGAGTAAGTTGATGATTACTCCCCTAAAGTTGTTTTGCAGGTTTCTTGTAGAACTACTAGTACTACTCTAAGTTTGAGAAGATTAGAGAATGAGGCCGAGGAGTGAGATTGAAGATTCATTGGCTAAATTCTTATTTAATTGTCAGTTTTACTAATTTATAAAGAAACTACTAGGGTCTCTGATGCATATCGCAGCCAAGAATAGACAAGGCCTATTACAAGGATAAGTCCAAGCTTACTGAAAGCTTGAAAAAAGTGATGGGGAAATGCTTGAGGGAAAAGAAATGGGGGAACAAAAAGAGAACCCACGAATAGCTTCAAAGAATATGATGCATCAGTGGAACTTTCGAAGACTTACGGCTCAGCTTAATATGACGGATGAGTTAGTCTGGTGAGGTTACTTGCTACCTAGTTTTGCTTAAGGGTTAGGATAAGAGTGAAATGACAGTAAACAAGCTAACAAGAGCAATGTTCACAAAAAGGGAAATATTCAATGTATTGATGATAATAATGTGTGGCTACATGTACAGTGGGTATTTATACCCAAGAATTTATGGCAATTTGCCTAAAAATGGGAAAGACAAAAAGGGTATTATCTAAAAAGAAATAACGTACAAAGAATGTAAAGGGTAAAAATGAATATTTGAGGAAAATAATGATTGGTGTAGCAGATTCTTCATGTGATCTTAGAGACGTGGTAGCGATGCATTGGTAATGCTATTGGAAGATATAGACAAAATAGTACGATTTGGTTAGGTAGTCGAGCAAAGGTGTCGAGCAGGCGTGGACTCATTCGAACAGGAGTGGCTAAAGATTCATACAAGATAGATCTCTTAGCCTTTTGGTAGTAATAATGCTGAGCAAGTGGTCAATTCAAACGAGATCAAGTAGGTATGCAAAGTTTGGTTATTTTTAGAGTATTTTTCTAATCAACACATAATTTTCGAGAGATGTGTAGTCACTTAGCACGACATAGGGAGTTGTTTAGTAACAAGGAGTAACTCAGCCTCAACAGGAATTGGCTGGAGCAGGAAGATTTGCCTCGTTAGTCCTTCTAATCCCTCTATCATTCTCTCTAGGTTGATTTGGATTTAGGATCAAATCTAACTGGTCTTCGTTTAATTCTTTGTCAGGGTGATACGAACTAAGGTCAGCAATGTTGAAGGTGTCCGAAACCCCATAATCTTCGGGTAGCTTTAATTTGTAGGCGTTGTCATTGATCTTTTGGAGGTTTCTGAAAGGTCCCTCAACCCATATAGACAGCTTGTTCCTTCTCTTACTTGGAAACCTCTCTTTGCTCAGGGGTAGCCATATTAGGTCTCCAGGCTAAAACTGTTTCATCGTCTTTACCTTGGTCTTCTTTTGCATTCTTCTAGTACCTTAGTCGATCTGTTGAGTAGCTTTGTCATAGATGTATTGCAAGGACTGTGCTCGAGCTCTCGCATCAAGGTCTTTTGGCTCGGATACGAGTACAGGGGTATGATCAAGGGACAACTCGGGATTAAAGCCATAGACAACTTTGAAGGGCGTTTACTTAGTGGTGTCATGTACTGTTTAGTTGTAAGCGAATTTGACCATAGGTAAATAGACGACCCAATCAACCAAGTTTTTGCCCACTATAAGTTAGAGCAGTGATCTTAAAGTGTAATTGACTACTTTTATTTAGCCATCAGTTTGGGGGTTATAGAAAGTATTGAATAGTAGTTTGGTTCTCATTAATTGCCATAGAGTTCTTTAGAAATGGCTTAAGAACTTTGGGTCTTTGTTTGATATTACACTTCTTAGTATGCCATGTAACCAAACAATCTTCTATAAGAAATGAGAAGCAATAGCTATAGCATCATTAGTCTTAGAGCAAGGCAAAAAGTGTGCCATCTTATTGAATCTATCCATAACGACCATTACGGAATCTTTGCCTCGGGTAGTTCTTGGTAATCCGAGACTAAAGTCCATACTCAACTCAGTCCATGGTCTTGCCAAGATAGGCAAAGGCATTGCTTTCCCTTGTTCGGCTTGACATTTGGCCCTCTTACATACGACACAACCCTCAACAATTTGGTGTATGTCTTGCCTCATTCTCAAGTAAAAGAATCATTCACTCAGTAACTCATATGTTCTTCTTTCTCCAAAATGCTTGAAGAGTCCTCCATTGTAGGCTTCTCTGATCAATAACTCTCTTAGTGAATAAGTTAGCACACATAATTTCCCTCCTTAGAATAAGTATCCATCTTCCATATGATACTCGTTTACTATTCTTCCATCGGTACAATAACCAAGTATGGGCCAGAAGTGTAGATCCTTTAAATATTGTTCCTTGATACTTGCAAACCCAAACAATCTAGTTTGCAGTTCATTAGGAGTGCATGTCTTCTTGAAAAAGCATCTATAACCATGTTCCTCTTCCCTTGTTTGTATTTTATTACAAAATTAGAACCTTCAAGGAATTTAACCCACCTCACTTGATGCTTTGATAAGTTGGTTTGACTTTGGAGATACCTTAAAGACTCATGGTTAGTATAGATGACAAATTCTCTTAGCAATAGATAATGTTACCATACTTAAAGTTCTCGGATGAGTGCTAAGAGCTCTTTGTCATATACAGAGTAGTTTGGTTCAGGTCTTCTAAGCTTCTTATTGTGGCAGGCAATTGGTTAGCCTTCTTGCATTAGGATAGTGCTTATACCAATGCTTGACGCATTACATTCCAGTTCAAATATCTTCCCAAAATCAGGTAAAGCTAATATAGGTATGAAAGTCAGTTTTTCCTTTACTTCAACAAAACTCCCTTCCTCCTTTTCTCCCCATTTAAATTCGATGTTCTTCTTCGTTAGCTTGGTGAGGGGTACGACGTAGGTGCTGAAATTCCTTATAAATCTTCTGTAGAAGGATGTTGGTCTATGGAAGCTTCTCACCTTGGTATAAGTAGTTGGAGTCAGCTACTCAACGATTGCTTAGATCTTCTCATCATCCACTCGTAAGCCTCCTCCACTTACTACATAACCTAGGAATACCACTTCCTCTTGGCAAAAACAACATTTCTTAAGATTGCAAAATAACCTCTCAATATAGAGGACATCAAATATGGTACGAAGATGTTCATAGTGACTCGACATGTTGGTACTGTACACCAGGATGTTGTTAAAGTACACCATGACATACTTTCCTATTAGATTTCTTAGCACATAGTTCATTAGTCGCATGAAAGTGCTCAAGGCATTTGATAAGCTAAATGGCATTACCATCCACTCATAGAGTCCATGCCGAGTTTTAAATGTAGTCTTTCACTGATCTCCCGGCCTCATGCGAATTTGATAATAGCCAGACTTTAGATCAATCTTGCTGAAGATCTTAGCTTTACTTAATTCATCCGGCATGTCTTCTAACCTAGGGATAGGATACTTATATTTGATTATGATCTTGTTTATAGCTTGGCTATTAACATACATCTGCTAGATACCATCCTTTTTCAATACTAAGAGTATTGGAATAGCACAAGGGCTAAGACTCTCCCTCACATACCCTCTTTCCTATATTTCATTAACTTGTCGTTAGAGTTCAGAAGCCTATTTAGGACTCATCCAATAAGCTGGCTTATTCGGCAGAGCATATTAAGTCAATGTAATGTTTTATGCCTTGGACAGAGGGTAACCTTTTAGGCAACTGCTCAAGAAATAGGTCGATATATTCATTCAGCAGCTTTCTTACTTTTAGGGGTAGTTGACCTTGCTCCCTCAACTCTAATAGTCACCTGACTAACATGAAGGTCGACACGCCGACTTTAATATCCTTTTGGAGTTCGACTTTTCTCATTATTAGAGTCTTCTTCGATCATCGAGAAAGTTTTACCTATAATTTATTAACTTGACTTGGCGACATTGGGTTCGGCGTAATCTTCCTCCCATCTTTCTTGAACACATAGGTGTTCTTGTACCCATCATACATGACCCTTCGATCAAATAGCTACGAGTGACCAAGAAAGATGTATGATGTGCACATGGGTAGCATGTCATAGAGAATATCGTCAGAGTAATTCCAAATTGTGATCGGCAGTAGCACTTAGTGAGTGACATATAGTGCTCCCTTCTTATTCAGCTAATGCAACTTATACGACTTTAGATGTGCGATAGTTAGCAACTTCAACTTCGTGACCAGATCAGTTGATGCTACATTGGTGCAACTACTATTATCCACAATGAGTGTACACAGTTGGTCATTCACCTTGCATGTGATACGGAACAAGTTCTCTCTCTACTCTTCCTTGTGTGAGGGTTCTAAGCTCATTGCACATTGGATAACTAGGATCAACTAATCTAAGTCCTTGGAAAACACATCTTCTTCAATCGGTTCATTCTCTCAAGTAGTTTCTTTCTCAGCAAGAGTCTCTTCTTTGGGTTCTTCGTTAGTACTATCTACTTCAAGCTTTGGGGCATCTCCCTTGATGACCATAGTCATCTAGTTAGGACATTGAGCAGCTATATGCTTGAACTCTTGGCACTTGAAACACTTGATTTAGCTTGTCTTCCTATTGGATCCTTGCCCTTTCTCATATGTTCGAGTTAGGACGTCACCTTTTGTTTAGCCCTTCTAGTCAGTCTTGACATTTGTTCATCTGGTCGCCTTGGTACTCGACTGACCTTAGTTACTTACGTGAACAGGTCGGTTAGTCAGCAGTTGGGTCGACTTTTGGCTCCTTCTCTGCCTTTTTGCTTGCTGGGCTATTCGTATAGTTTAATCCATTGTGGTAAACTATTGGAGTTCCATAATGTCTCGTATATCACTCCTTAACCTAGTTAGGAATTTAGAAACTGTTTGCGTTGATGGCTCCTCCACTTCACAGTGAATCATAAGCATTTGTAACTCTTGAACATATTCGTAAACAATTCGGCCTCCTTATCTTAGCTCTTGAAGCCAAGCAAAAGTGTCTTGTAGGTATGTATCCAACACAAACCTGTTTCATAGTGTTCTCTTCATCTCGGGCTAAATACTAACCTCTTGGTAGCCTTCTCATCTTCTCATATCCTGGAAATTCTTCCACCACATGACGACATATCTTGAGAACTCGACGGTTACAGTCCTTACTTTCTTATGGTCCTTATATTAATAATAATAAAAAACACTTTCCACCTTCTCCTCCTAATCTAAATAATCATCCGCACTTTCAAACCTATTAAAGCTCAGAATTTGAAGCTTCACATGGTCAGATGCTTAGGGTGCTTAAGCTCGCTCTTCTTCTTCTTTGTACTCTTCTTCCTTAATGTTGTCTATTTCTCCTAAGTCAATCCTTTTTCTCACTCATCCACCAACTCCTCCATCTCAAACTTGTCAAGCTGGGTTTTGACCTTTAGTTGGTTGGGTAGCTTATGGGGTGTTATATACGAATTCAGTAGGTCTATAAGCTAATGCACGAACTGTTCGAGTTAAGTCTACTAGTAGGTTAGCTAGCTCATCAAGTCTTTTTTCTGTACTCTTAGGGGTGCCTTGGGATTGTCGGCCTTGGTAGACAACATCACTGTTGTCATCCCTAACACCAGCATTGACACTAGGGTCCATCATTTTCTAAGCAAACTTAATTATAGTCTTTAAATTTGAGCTACGATTGACACTATTTCTTCAAATCTAGTAACACAATGCACTTTCTTCAAACTAAAAACTTAGTAGTTAGTATCACAGCAGTTAAGCTAACATAGAAGTCTACTTTGTTCCATACGCCTAAAAACAGAGTATAAATTGTGAGCTTCGAGAACAACCTACTATAATCCAAACGAAACCTCTACTCTAATATCAAGACGATGCATATCGCAGCCAAGAATAGACAAGGTTGGTTGCAAGGATGGGTCTAAGCTTGTCGAAAGCTCGAAAAGAGTGATGGGGAAACATGTGAGAGAAAAGAAATGAGGAAACAATAAGTGATGCGTCTTCAGGGTTTGTATACACGAAAAAGCACCACAATAAACGAATAAAAAAGGAAACAGAAAAGAAATTAGCAAAACTTAGGTAGCTACCGAATGGATATGACTCACCACTTGATCCTACTCAGCCTGCAATTTGTCGTTAATGATATATCGATCTGAACTGAAGGGTTACTTACCACTACTCCTTACTAAAGGAAATAGATAAGAGTTAAGAGATGATGAGAACACTAAGGTTGTTTAAATGAGCAATTTTTATATTGAAAAGGATATCAATGTGCATACAAGGAAAAGTGAGGGTTTGTATACTTGCCCACTAAGGTTATTATACATGTATGAAAAGATAAAAGGGTATTCTACATTAGGTTACATGAGACAAACTGAAAGGGGTAAAAGAGACAAAGAATATACAGTACAGAAAAGTAAGAATCATTCTAAAACATTGCGTCAGAAGATACGTGTCGCTTGGTGGTTGGACATCTAGGATATGGTACAATGTAGGTGGAAGTAGGAATGTGTTATAGTCAGGGGTTGACCTGATCTAGATTCGGTTTAAAGGCAATTAGCTTAGCAAAAGGTCAGCTGTCTTGAAGTTAGACACCAGTGAGTCAGGTCGATAGCTTGGGTTGGTTAGTTTTAGGCTATCTTCTAAAATAGGACTTCGCTGATTGGTAAGAACATGTTGGATACACGTGAGGATCTGAAAGACAGGTTTGCAAGTGGTTGGATCGGGATAGGAGTCCCCTTTTCAGCTATGGCTTAGAGTTAGTATTTTTCGTGCAAGCCCTAAAAGTCTTCTAACTTGGCTTCTTGTGATTGGTCTAAGAGGTTGATTCCTATCATCTACCTAGGTGTCAGAAAGATTTATCCTCAAATCTAAAGTGGCTTTTACTTGTTCTTCTAAGGCGTTTGTAAGGTCTTCTTTTGTTGGTTGGTGGGGAATTAGATCAGACACATTGAAAATAGAGGAGACACCATAGTCATCAGGCAACTCGATCTGGTAGACATTGCGGTTGATCTTCTTTAGGACCTTAAATGGGCTGTCAGCTCGAGGAGATAATTTACTTTGTCCTAAGTACGAGAATCACTCTTGGCTTAGGTGAATCCATATTAAGTCTCCTGGTTGGAAAGAAACAATTTAGTGGCCTCAGCTACCAATCTCTTGCTATCTTTGATTGAATTTAACAATCTTCTTTGTTATGGACTAGTGCAGTTCATGCAATTTTCGAGCTCGGTCAACTCCAAATTGACTCTCTTCAGTAGCTATTAGGGTGCTGATCATGTTTAGGGGAATGGTTGGGTTTAGGTTATGGACGACTTTAAATGGGGTCTTCCCTATAGTGTTATGTGTAAACCCTACAACCAGCCACTCGAGGTTTTCATCGGTTGAAAGATTTAATCGAGCCTAAATTATAAAGTAAAGCTAAAAATATTATTAAAAATAGCCCTGTAAACTTGAATTTAAGAAAATAAGTAATAAAATAGGAGATTATAAAATTTTCAAATTTTAAGTATAATAATTGTTAATTATTGAAAAGGCGAAAAGTGTAATCTAATAACTAATTAATTATTAGAAATAGATTATATGTATACTAAAAATCATAGAATGACCTAAATAATAATTAGGAATGTTCATATGTACCTCATATGACGTGTAGATAAAAATACGCGAAATTACTTAAATTGACTAAAAACTTATTAAATAATTAAAGAAAATTCATAATTAATTAAGGAAAAATAAAGAAAAATTAGAAAAAAATAAAGAATGATCCAGATATAGGTCGTGGCAGTTGGGGAAAGTAAGAAAAAAAAAATTAGCCAATTAAATTAGAACAACATAAAAAGCAAATTAGAAGAAGATAAGATAATTGTTTAATCAAATTAATGCACAATAATTTCCCTAAAGCTCTATAAATAGCAAGAAAATTTCAGAAGCTCATTTGGTCAATTTGGAGAGTGAAAAAAATAGAGAGGTGAAATTGAGAGTAAATTAGGGTTAGAAAAAAAAAAAAAAAGGAAAACTGTGCAATTAAGGCCTTAAAGGGGAACCAACACCAGACGCTACCTGAGAGTAGACAGCCACCACCATCACACGGTAGTGGCAGTACTTAGATCGGTCGATAAGGTCATGGCAGCCGGCAGTAGCCGGAGCCATTCAGATCGATGAGTTCGATTTCTAGCTTGATTTTGTGTAATTTTATAAAAATTGTAAATATTCTTAGAAAATTATGAATTTTGTTATTCTAAAATATTTTAGTATGTAGATTTTAAGAAAAATATTATTTTGATGAAAATATGTCCCATGATATATAGTTCTTAAGAAATCATGCAAAACCGAGCATATTTCGGTTTAGAAATAAATAATCTTAGGAGTGTAATTTTGAGCTCAAAATTTTTTGGTAGATTACTTAGATGATATAGAATAGTGCTATGAAGCCCGTTTTCAAAAATTAATTTTCAAAATTTTTAGATAATTTTTAGGCCTTAAAATGAGGCATAAAATGGGTAATTTAGGGTTAATTATGTAATTAAATGGTTAATTACTGATTTAGTGAATAATTATATGTTTTAGGATGTTGAAATTTGCTGAAGTATGATGCTTATAGCACTTAAGGTGTTAGATATAATTATTAGGCTAATTATGTAATAAATAAGTAATAGGGAAAAATAGTATATTTTAAGTTAATTTGGTAATTTAGAGTAATTAGGTGTAAAATCTGATTTAGGATGAATTTGGACGTTTTGAAATGATAATTGATGTTGGGAATTGGTAATTAGAGTGTTAGAAATATTAGATATGTATTATATACACAATAGATGATAATACATAATATGTAATTATTGGAAATATAACAACTAGAAGATATTAGAATAAAAATTGATATTATATAAATAATAAGGATATATAATAAATCTAGTAGAAATCTTGAATTTATGTAATTATATAAAAAAATATAAAAATTTCTCACATCAAGAGTAAATTTGGTATACTATTAAGGATTTAAGTGTACCGAGTATAATAAAATATTGACTAAGGGTAATTATGGTATTTAGGATATCTAGAAGTAAGGTGATTAATTTTATATTATGAGTTAAAACAAGTTTCTAGAGTTCAGATATAAAACAGTACTTAGAAATCAATCTAGAACCTAATTTAGAAATCAATGCAGAAATTGAAACTGAACCTAAACCTAAACCTAACCTCAAACCTAGAATTATTGTAAAAGATTTGAGAACCTAGATAACTGGATATATTAAATCTTAAACAAAACATAACAATAAGCGTTATAGGATAAAACTAACTTATAATAGCTATATGAAAAACTGAAATTACGTTTGTGTTATATGGATGATTGGCGATGGCTTGAGTAAGTTGGACCTCGAGTGAGTGAGCGAAGAATCCAGGTAAGTTGGGATTAATACGTTGCTATATTTTGGAGGTTTGAGATTATACTTGGTTGTACTTGTTAAATAGTTGGTTGTGTGCATGTGCTTGATTATGAGTGATGCTATGATTCTATGTGTTGTTCTGGCTTGTATTGTATGATTTGTTTGAAATGAATGATTACTCTAAACTGGACCTAATCAAATATGTGACCTGTAATGATAATCAGACCTGTATTGCAACCCATTAGGGGAATCCTAGGATTCTCTGGCAAAATATCGATCTCTTCGAAAGGGATATCGCATGATTGCATAATGGTCCCTTCTCATCCTTAGTCAAACTTAGTGACAGGTGAGGAGGTCGCGGTAAGGGTGAAGTCAATGGTTCGAAGGTAGTTACAAGAGGAGCGGTGTCTCTATTGCATAAGCTTGGGTTTAGTCGTGAGTTGTTGCATTAACGGTAACTCCTCAACCCGATTAGAGCGGGTGTAATTTCTTTAATCTTACAACAGGTCGGATAACATCGTGCAATGGCATTTGCTTGAACATGCATTGCACCAAATGATTTGGTTGATAACCTTGTTGTGTTTATGGTATAGTTTTAAGTCCTTCACCCTAACTTACTGAGCTATGGTTGTTCACATCCCTATAGACATTGTGCAGGTGCTGGCTAAGAAGAGACTTACAACTATTCTTAAGCTAGCAACAGCTGGATCCTGGGGAGTGAGGAAAAACATTTGAAGAATAGACATATATTTTTAAGGTCTAAGCTATTATCATAGAATTTTTCATTTCTGAATAATGCATTAACTAGGAAAAAGATTATGGTGAAGCGTTGTAAACGTCAATTGTAATAACTGAATTCTAGTGTATATATATATTTTCTTACTTTCTTAGGTAAATGATTTATTTAAGTTACAAACTGTTTACTTCAAAGCGGGTTAGTTGTGGACGCCTTGTGTAAATCAGGTCTAGGATAGCGGTTATAAGGCCAACTTCTATCTTAGAGTGGTTTACACAGCGGGGTTGTTATGACTCTGCTGCTTTGGGGCATGACACTATGGACAGTTTTGTTTTATGTGAACTCCATGACTGGTAGGCATAAATCTCAATCCCTTAGGTTCTTCCCCACAACAGCTTTAAGTAGGTTACATAGTATCTTGTTCACTACTTCAGTTTAGCCATCAGTCTGAGGGTGGCTAATGGAGCTGAACACTAGTTTAGTCCTAAGTCTCTTCCAAAGAGTCTTCTAAAAATAGCTCAAAAGTTTTCTATCCCGATTTGAGATAATAGTCTTTGGTACTCCATGTAGTTGGATAATCTCTTGCAAAAACAAATCAACGATATATAAAGCATCGTTAGTTTGATGGCACGGAATGAAGTGTGCCATCTTACTAAAGCGGTCCACTATAACAAAGATAGAAATCTTTTCCTATGGATATTCGAAGCAACCCTAAGACAAAGTCCATGTTAAGGTTGGCTCATGTTAATGTAGGTGTTGGTAGAGGCATGTACTCTTTATGGGGTTCTCTCTTCCCCTTAGCATGCTTATACACTTCATAAAGATCGATTACCTTATGGACATCTTTAGCTAAACTTGGCCAGTAGAAGTTCTCCTTTAACAGTTTGGATATCTTGACCTCCCCAAAGTGTCTTGATAACCCTTTACTATGAGCTTCCCTGACTAATAGGTCACGTGTAAAGCAGTTTGGTATGCATAGCCTTCGGTCCTTGAATAATTAGTCATCCTTAAGATAATATCCCTTGACATCAATTCGATCTTTGCACTATTTTATGATGGGGCCAAAATGATGGTCATGAGCATACTGCTTGGTAACAAGTGAAAATCTTAATAATTTACTTTGCAAAGCGGTCAATAAGGTCTGCTGTCATGACAGAGCGTTGGCAGCCACATTTGCACTTCCTCTCTTGTGTCGGATGATGTATGAGAAACCCTCCATGAATTCTAATCACTTGGCTTACCTCTTCGAGAGCTTATTCTGACTCCCCAGATGCTTCAATGATTCGTAGTCAGTGTAAATAACAAACTCTTGTAATAGCAGGTAGTGTTGCCAAATGGTAAGGGCTCGATAAAGAGAGTACAACTCTTTCTCGTACATAGAATAGTTCAAGGTAGGACCATTAAGCTTCTCACTATGGTAAGTGACTGGTCGCTGCTCTTATATTAGGACAACACCAATTCCAATTCTTGATGCATTATATTTTAATTCGAAGGGTTTATCAAAATTTGGTAACGTTAGGATAGGTGCTAAGGTGAGTTTTTCCTTAATTTCTCTGAAGCTCTATTTAGCTCGATCGTTCCACCTGAATCCCTCACTTTTCTTTGTCAACTCGGTTAATGGGGCGGCTATTGTGTTGAAGAATTTAATAAATCACCTATAGAAAGAAGCTAGGCTATGGAAACTTTGGACTTCAATGACATTCATCGGTGTCAGCCATTCTAAAACAGCTCAGATCTTTTCCTTATCTACTCAGATTCCATCCCCTGACACTACAAACCCTAGGAAAATTACCTCACTCTAGTAGAACGTACACTTCTTCATATTCCCATACAACCTCTCAACTCACAAAATATCAAATACTTTACAAAGATGTTGAACATGGTCATTTAGGTTGGCACTGTATTCTAATATGTCATCAAAGTATATGACCACACATCTTCCGAGTAAAAGGCACATCACATGGTTCATTAACCTTATGAATGTGCTTGGCACATTTGTAAGTCTTAATGGCATAACTAACCATTTGTAGAGTTCATGTTTAGTCTTAAAGGTAGTATTCCATTCATCGCTCGACCTTATGTGAATTTGGTGATAGCCACTTTGCAAATTTATCTTTGAAAATATCTTTGCACCATGAAGCTCATCCAACATGTCATTGAGCTTCGGTATCAGATATCTGTACTTGATAGTAATTTAGTTGATTGTTTGATTGTTGATGCATATGTGCCATGAACCATCTTTTTTCGGAACGAGTAGAGCTGGTACAGTACAAGGGCTCATATTCTCCTTTACATATCCTTGCTCAATGAGTTTGTCCACTTGTCTCTTTAGTTTGGTAGCTTGCTCAAGTTTCATCCTGTATGCAGGTCAGTTTGGTAGGGTGGTACTTAGTTATAGATTAATACAGTGCTTTATGCTTCGAACTGGTGACACTCCTTTAGGTAGTTCTTCCAGAAATAGGTTGGAAAACTCATTTAGCAATCTTTGGATTTCTTTTAGGACATCCTATAATTTCCTCATCTCCATCAATTGTTTAACCAACAAGAACATCGGTTTGTTAGTCTTCTCAATAGATTGGAGCTCTCTACGGCTCATCACTAGGGCTTTCTTCTTAATGGCTCATCACTAGGGCTTTCTTCTTACCAGCTCAAGTGAGCTGATTATGGGTTTCATTTACTTGGGATGGGATTAGTGGTTGCAACACTATTCTCCTTCCATCCTTGACAAAGGCATAGGTGTTCTTATACTAGTCGTAAGTGATACGTCAGTCAAACAACTAAGGTCGTCTAAGTAATAGATGTGAAACTCCCATAGGGACGACATCGCATACTACTTCATCCCTATACACGTTCCCAACATTGAATAGTATGGTCACTTATTCAGTTATGTGCAAAGTACCTTTATCATGAAGCTAATGTAACTTATAGGGTCGGGGATGCTTTGAGGTCAACAGACTTAACCTCTACACAAAGGACTCTACAGCAACATTAGTATAACTTCCTCTATCTACGATGATTATGCATAGTTGGCCTTTGACGGTACACTCGGTATGGAATAGATTCTCTTGCTGGTCCTCCTTAGGGTTCGGTAAGGAACTCAAGACTCGTCTCAATACTAGGGTCATCACTTCTCTTTGGTTGGCATAGACATAGGTCTCCTCTTCCTCTTCTACTTTAGGTTCTCCAACATTCTTTTCTTCCTCGGGGTCGCTCTCATTGGTACTATCCACTACGTCTCTTTGGAGTATCATGACATGCCTGTTCGAACATTCAGCAGCCATGTGTCCGAAGCCTAAGCATTTAAAACACTTCACTTCACTAGTCTTTTGTTCAGATGGCTGGCCTTGCTTATAGGTTCTCAGGGTCGGCTTAGTCTCAGATTAGCTTGACTGTCTTATTCGACCATGTTGGTCTGCTCGATGTTCATTAAGTCGGTATTTCCTTTCGTTGGCTTCGTATGGCCTCTTTGGGTCAACTTGAACAGGTTGATGCAATATAGGAGCTCGAGATAATGTTTGCCCAGGTTAGCTTGGAACATTTTCTCCTTTGCTTTTTGACCCTCTGTATGATTTTGATCGCCTCTTCTAAAGTATAAAATCTCTGTACTTCAATGATATTGCGAATCTCATGCTTGAGTTTGGAAATGAATCTCGATACTATATGGGATTTTAGTTCTTCCATGTCGGCTCGGATCATTAACATCTGAAACTCTTTAACATAGTCATCAACAGATCGGTTTCCTTGGCGAAGCTCTTGCAATTTTGCAAACATATCTTACAGGTATGTCTTAGGCACAAATCTACCCCTTAATAACATCTTCATCTTGTCTTAAGTTTTGATACCTCGTCTTCCATCCCTTGTTCGGGTTACATTCAGATTTTTCCACTATATTGTCACATACCCAATAAACTTTAATGCAGTAAATCGGATCTTGACAATATCCATATATCTATAATAGTCAAACACCTTCTTGACTTTCTCTTCCCATTCTAAGTATTCATCGACATATCTACTTCCACTGAAGGGGGGATTTGAACCTTGACATTATCTAGCCTTCGAGAAGCTCGGCGTCCTCATCTTGGTAATGGCTAATAGTCAGCTTCCTCTCCTTCCTCCCCAAATTCTTCAACATCCAATTCCTCATCTTTTTCTTCATTCTCCTCCAACTTCAATCTTCGTTTAGTAGCTTGGCTCGCTACTCCTCTAGCTCACTGTAGTTAAACTGCGTGATTGGTTCGGTTGCCTTGCCCATGAGGTCTCTCAGGGGCATTCTTTTGTAGGTTAGGCAGCTGTACACTTTGGGGTTGTTACCTGTTTACTTGCATTGCTGTGACTATACTCTCAACAAGGTTTGTGATCCTATCAAGTCTATCATCAATAGACCCTAAGGTGTTGTTACCATTATGACCACGACCAGGTTGAGCACCACTGCCTTGGTCACTGAGAACTCCCTGAAAACTTAAATCTGACATAGTGTAAAATTTTTTTCGAACGGATTAACAAACTACTAACAACCTTAATATCCAATAGTCACTAAACAGAGTAGAAATGAACTTGCTCTATTTTTGTGATGAAAAATAGAGTAACAATGAAACTACACTTGCTATCATACCAATACATTGTAGTAGCTACAGAAGGAACACATCAGCCACTAATAGTAAAGTGAACAAAAACTTCATTACAACTTCACACACTTCCTCGCGAAACTGTACTCTGATACCAGTAAAGCTGATGTGTCTTCGGGGTCGTATACATGAAGAAGCACTACAACGAACGAATTGAAAAGGAAATAGAAAAGACATTAGCAAAACTCGAGCATCTATCGAATGGATATGACTCACTACTCAATCCTACTCGACCTATAATTCTTCGAATATGACATATCGGTCCGAACTAGAGGGTCGCTTACCATTACTCCTTACTAAAGGAAATGGATAAGAGTTAAGAAATGATAAAAACTCTAAGGTTGCTTAAATGAGTAATTTTTGTATTGAAAAGGATATCAATGTGCATACAAGGAAAAGTGAGGGTTTGTATACTTGCTCACTAAGGTTATTGTACATGTATGAAAAGACAAAAGGGTATTTTACACTAGGTTATATAAGACATACTGAAAGGGGTAAAAGAGACAAAGAATATACAGTATAGAAAAGCAAGAATCATGACCTAGTTAGGTGGCTGAGTAAGGGTACTGAGCAGACATGGACTCATTCGAATAGGAGTGGTTGAGGATTCGTGCAGGATAGATCTTTTGACCTCTCGGTAGTAATAATGCTGAGCAAGTGGTCAGTTTGGATAGGACTAAGTAGGTAGGTGAAGTTTGACCATTGTTAGAGTATTTTTCTAGTTGGTACATAATTTCCGAAAGATGTATAGTCACTCGGCACAGCATAGGAAGTTGTTTAGCAGCAAGGAGTAACTCGGTCTTAATAGGAGTCGGTTGGGGTAGGAGGATTCACCTCATTAATCCTTCTAATCCTTGAGCTTGGCTGCGGGTTAAAGGCCTAGTAGCCTGATTCCTATTAATCTTCATTGGTTACCCTTTAGTTTTCAACTATGGATATTATTGTTATGCTTTGTGAACCTATGAACTTTTATAAATCCTTTATTAATTGCTCTATTTTCTCAAGTCAATTTACTTTTAGAATTTTTTGTTGAAATTGAGATTTTATACTCCAAATGATTTGTAAAGCTTGATTTTCTCGATCATTTAAGCCACAAGTTTATTTTCTAAAGCTATTTTGAAAAGTTACATCACAAGTTGATATCTATTAGGCTTAGAATTAAATAGCTAAAAGCGGGGAAGTGGTAAATGCCTTATGTAAGCTATATCTATAATAGTAGCTAAAGTGGCTAGCTTCTAGTTTAGGTTGGTTTATACAGTGGGGTTGTTATGACTCTCTAATTTAAGGCGTGATAGTAAGAAGATTACCTTAAACTTTCTTGGTTTAAGCAAATAACCTTCTTTTGTTCTACATATTTCAATACCAAGAAAGAATCTTATCTCTCTAAGATCTTTGATGATAAACTTTTTGTCCAAAGCACTCTTCACCAGGTATATTTCATCAAGAGAATTGCAAGCCATGTAAACTAATACCCTTGTATAAGTAGTACTTATTTTCTTGGTGAGCTATGAGTAATCAAAATTTGATTAAACATAACCTAATGACACAATGAATTTTGAAAACTCTTTATTCCATTGACATAAAGCTCATTTTAATTTATAAAGGGATCTGACAAGCTTGCAAACCTTATTTGAGCCTACCATAGGATGTCTTATTGGTAGTGGCGTATAAATGTCATTATCAATAAAACTATGAAGAAACGCATTCTGCACATCCAATTGGTGAACATACCAATGTTTAATCGAGGTAACAACTAGTAATACTCTTACTAATGTAAGCTTAGCAATAGGCGAGAATGAGTGTATATAATCCATGCCTTCAACCTAATTATATCCTTTGGTAACCGAACGTGTCTTATATCTCTTAATGGACCCATTAGGTTTGTATTTTATCTTATAAACCCATTTTGATCTGATGGATTTCTTTCCTTTGGGAAGAGATGGAGTCTCCTAAGTTTGATTTGATTCTAGAGTTAAAAGTTCTTTATTCATGGCTTATATTCGTTTAGAGTCATTCTTAACTTCATAATAGTTTTGAGGCTTCTTAATTGTTAACACATTGGCCAAAGAGATCACATAATCTTGGGGTAGGTTAAGAAATGAATGGTTGTGAAACAAAGGATATGAGTTTGAATAAGTTGAGTATGGTTTGATATATGAACAATTTGCTGATGTTGTATTATTTACACTATGAAGAAAGTCTTGAAGCTGTTTAAGAACTTACATTGCTCGGTGTGATCTTTGAATGGAGGAATTATCAATGGAACTATTTGCACTAGAAGACTTTAACGTAGGGATTGAAGAGAAACTTGATGTATTTGGAGTGAAATGAACATTATCTTATGAGAAATCAAGAATAGAAGACGATGGAAACAAATGAAAAATGTCTATTGAAAATAAACCAACTGCATTAGTTTTTGGATTGGATTTAAAAGGAAAAATATGCTTAAGAAAGTACAAATCTTTACTAACGTTGGATGTATTTCCAAATCATAAGCTTTGTAACCTTTTTGACAAGATGGATAACCTATAAACATATAGGTTCAACTTCAAACATCAAAATTTTCCTTAGAATTAGGATTAGTAGTTGTACAATAAGGGCAACCAAAGGTTCTCAAGTTTTTACATGAAGGAAGTCTATGGTGAGGTATTTCATATGAAGTTTTCAATTAAAATATTTGAGTGGACATTTTATTAATGAGGTAGGTGGCAACAAAGGCACGTTTTGCCTAAAATGTTTCTAGAAGATTGGCATATATTTTGAGTGCTCATGCTGTGTTTAAGGGTAATAGTGTTTTCTTTCAACTATCTTATTTTGCTGTCAGATATAGACAACCAATCTTTGATGTAAGATGCTATTTCTAGCAAAAAGATCTTAATAATCATTAGATAAAAATTCACTTCCATTGTTAGGTTTAATCACTTCTGCTATAGTATCAAATTGGATTTTGCTATATGAAAGAAATTTGGTAAGAACAAGAAGAGTTTGTGATTTATGAGCCATAAGAAAAATTCATGTATACCTTATCATATCATTTACTAAAGTTAGGAAAAATTTAGAACTAGAAATTGAACTCGTGTTATAAAGTCTCCAAATGTTTGTATGCATCAAGTCAAAAGGAAATAAAAACTTGAATGAAAAGGTAAATGGTGTAATCTAGCAAGAGAACAAGTTTTATAATAAAAGTTTGAAATATTAAACTGTTACAATGAGCAATATGAAGCAATTTTGAAATAGATACATGTCTAAGTCTTGTATGTAACAATTCAAAAGATGAAATATTGGAAAAAAAAAATACATAATTTGAAATAAACATTAGTCCTTTATTAACATGTAAGGAGATATTATAATCACTTGAGCTTAACTTTAGTATATATAGCTTACAATGAATATTAGCAGTGGCTAGAATGACTTTGTTAATGAGGTCTTAAAACAAACATTTTTTGATTATCAAAAGTTGTAATCAAAGTTTTGTTCTAGGGTAATTTATTTACTAACAACAGATTGTAACCTAATTCTTCCACTAAGAATACACCAATTAGTACAATATGTTCATTAATTAATACATCCCAACTATATGTACTAATTTTTCCCTACCATCTGGAGCTTTGATTTGAATTGGGTTGAGAAGTGTATGCTTATTAGTTAAAATGTGAGGAGATGGTATCATGTTATCAGGAGATGCTTATGTTAACAATCTAAAAGCATTTATTACTATTATTAGAACCTAAAGAAGAGAAATTTGTACTAGTAAAAGCCTGAAAGATGAAGTTGCAACATGTTTTTTTTTCTTGAGTTCGACATGTTTGATCCACAACTACTTTGCCTCTCATAGTTTTAACAACTTCATTGTATATTTTTGAAACTAGCTTTGTATCATTAGAGAGACTTTAATAAGTATCATCTAATGGTGAATCAATAACTAGATATTGATTTCATTACTTGAGTAGCCATTTTAGGACTCGAACCTCTCTTTTCTCTATTGTTTTTAAACCAACAAGGAAATCTAATGATTTCAAAACAATGCTCAACATTGTATCTTGACTTCTCGCAATGTATACAAGACAATTTCGCAACAACTGGTCTTCTTTTATCTTTCCTATCATCAACTCTAGCTTTCCTTTGATTTATAACAGCAATGCCATATTATCATGTTCGAAATTGCTACCACATATAGCTTATTTTTGTTTTTCTACTTCATAAACCAAATAGTAAGCTTTATTCACTATTGGAAGTGAATCCATTGAAAGAATTCGATTTCTTGTATGTTTAAAGGAATCATTCAAGCCCATTAGAAATTGGATCAGATTGTTCTTATTATTCATTTCCAATATTCCTCAAATATTTTGCATCTACATTGTTGTATGTCTCTACAAACATACTCAGGTAAAGCATATAAATTATTCACCATCCTGAGTGTACTCCAACTTAGAACATGGTTATCACTTGAATTTCCTTATTTATAATTCATAATCTTATTTTGTAATTGGTAAAACAAAGTTCCATTAAGAATACCAAAACACTCATATATTTCTCCCCACAAATCTTTAGTAAATTAGGAATATATGTAGCCCTCCAATAACTCTTTAATCATAGAGTTTAAGATCAAGCAACACATTATAAAATCACATTGTATCCACTTACTTTTATTAATCAAATCATCAGGTTTCATATAAAAACCATTTATAAACCTTATTTTTATCTTTGCCCTAGGGGTAGATGTATAGATGTACTCTAAATCACAAATTTTAATTCATTAAAAACAACATTAATAATCATGGTTCCATGATTATCACATCTAGAAAGAAAGAGTGGATCATTGTTGGCAACATATAAATTTATCTTTGTATTAATCAATTGTGAGTTTGACATTTTCAATCTTCTTACAAAAACAATTCTAACAATAAAACACAAAACAATAGCCTACCCTAGTTTTAATACTGTAAATCTTTTAACAATAATAAGAAGGTCAAAACTTGCAATGGAATATCATGTTATTGAACATGTGTATGATAAATCAATATAGCTATCTATATAAAGCTTTACAGAAGAGATTTAATATAATTTTCAATACCTAATAAGATTTGCATTAGTTTCTAAAAGAGGATTTGGGTACCTAACAACTCATATCTAATGTTATTAACACAAGCTACCTTATCATAAACCTAAAAAATTTAGATTTTAATATTTATTAATTATTTTTTTTTACAAAAAAAATGTATTTTGATATATTTTTAATTAGTTAGATAGCAAAGAGCCCAAAGTAGCATATCAGTAAACTTTTAGGTACATGTTTAAGATACCTTGTAGGTATTGGGTTAAGGTTCCAATAAGTGAATGACTACTAGGTAAAGGCTTAAGTGAGGAAACTCCCCCCTGATGCAATCTTGTAAATGCATGATTTTGTCGTTTTTGATGGGTGAATGTCTATAATCAATATTGATGTTGTTCTTAACATGGCCTTTATTGATGAAGATGCAAGTGTTGGCTACCTTTCTTGAATACCATATCCTTATTAATCTATTAGTGTAGAGCATGTTTCAATTGCAGCTGCTTTTAATTTTGTTATTTAGGCCATTGTAATTAATAAAGGCTTAGTGGTTGATAGAAGTTGGTTACATAAGTTTAATTAACTATGTCTCATTAATAGCATCAACTTGGAATAAAAGTTAGAGTAAATAGAAATTTTAGTTCACATTTCAGTTATTATATTCTCTTACATTTATGGAATTGCTAGTGATAGTTTGGACTAGTTAGTCTCAGAATGATGTGTAAGAATGAGCATTAGGGCTTTAGGGCTTTATAACCAAATCTTCTTCTTCTTCTTCTTTTTTTTTTTGGTCGTTCTTAATACCCTCTTGCTAATTAATTTTTTTTTTTTGTTGGGATTCATTAACTATGTGATTTGTTCAATATTTCGAACTTTGTAAGGATATTATTTTTGAATTAAATGAATATTAATTTTAAGTCGAATATCTAATTATAATAACTTATCTCAATTATGAAATGTATAAATTGAATATGGTACTTCCTTATCAATTTATTCTTTAAGATGATATTCAAGAGATTTAAATAGCTTGTTGTGACACTACAAAAGAATTAGTAATTGGAGATATAATTCTATGTTAGAAAAATATCTATATTTGAGTAAGTAGATATATGATGGATTTGCGATAAATTTAAGATGATGTGAAGTTGAGCAATTTTAGTAACTTATATATGTTTTATTAACAAAATTCACAACAGATTAACTTTGTATTTACAATGAAATTAATTTTGTAACAAATTGTCTTCCAAACCATAATAGAAATGTGAATATTTGAGCATCATAATATATATATATATATATATATATTGAAAATTTGTTACAAATCTATCTCAAAAAATAGAAAAAAGAGTTATAATTATTAAAGATAGAATAAATCCATCTCTAATTCTTTCACTTTAATCATTCATTAAAAGAAACATAAAAGTTACAACTCTTTTTTTTTTTGTGTTCTTTCACTAAATTTCATTCATCTTTTTTATCTTTTACATTGTTATTTTTAGTTTTTCAATTTTTTGTTCTTTTTTTTTTAATGCTCTTCCACTTCATCCCTTGGACTTTATCAATATTTACTTTGGTTTTTTTTTTTTCCTCTTTCTATAGTGGTTCATTTATATAGCTTGAATCCCCAACACCAATAAGAACAATAACCTTAAAGCAACACTCCTATTTCTACTACTATTGCTACTTCTTGTTCTAACATAGGAAAATTAATCATAATTTGTGCTCTCAATTTGTTTCTTATAATCTCTCTTTGCCTCTTGAGTTGTTCGTCACTGCCTTTGACATCTATTGTAACACTAACATTGGTGTTGGTAACCAACATAATAGTCTTCTCAGTTAGAAGGGTTTGGTGAGTTTAGACTAAAGTGTTATAATTTGGCTTGAGATTCATTTATATTAGGAAAAATTATGTTTATGAACGATGATAAATTTAGTTACTCTTTAAGATTTACGTTTAATTCAAAGTTTAGTCCCTTATAAGTTATGTTTTGGCATTTGAATGATTATTTTTTAAAAGGGATATTGGATTTGAGCTGAAGATTAGAACTTTATGCATTATTTCAAATGCGAGGTATAGGATTATGTTCCTCCAAGTCCATCATCCACAGCTTGTCCTCTATTGTTGGCATCACTTCTTTGTTAATTTTTAAAGATTATTCTTTCTTTTATCTTTCCTTTATTCATTGTAACTTAGGGTTTTGCATTTTTCATTTATTGATATTTGTTTTATTTATGTGTGTCATTTATCTCATTACCTATTTATAAAACTTTTTTTAACTAGTTTTAAGAATTCAAATCACATACATAGAATCAAGATACAAGATAAAAAAAGATAAACTTTTTATACCTCTATTGGGATTATCTTGAAAATTTCAATTGTTATAACTTTGGATGAGCATCATATTCACTTTAAATTTCTATTAATGTCAATGTCAGTTAAAGGGTAACCTATTCTTTGGCTATATGATCTCTTATGAGGGTTGATGTTTGACCATGGTTGCATGGTTGCATGGTTGACTAAGCAGTAGGAGAACTCACTATATTATGACTAATTCCCATATTATTCTAATAACTATGTTGTTGTTCTATTACCATGTTTATATTTAATCTAGAAGATTTTTGTTAGTTTAAGGTAAAAAGGTGTAAGTTATTTTCATTATATACATTTAGGTTGTTCATTTCAAACTTATGAGAAATAATAATTGATCAAGAGTAATAAACTAGTTTCTTATGGCTTTTATTTGGAAGGTACTTTGAATAGATATATGCAACAGAGTTTGTTATAATGGATCAATTGCATTGAATAATTTAAGTATCAATAATGAGGAATAGGTAAGAATGGTATTTCCTTTACACTACATTGAATTTAAAGCATTGAATTTGTACTATAAAGTTTACTTATAAGATGAAGACTACATAATGCAATTAACTTTAATAGATAAATTTTGTTATTAGAAATTCATGCCTCCATACTTTTCCTCATTAGTATACGTTATTTACTTATGATGGTATATGATTGGTAGAGATATGGACGTTATTTAGATAACAATTTCAACAGTTGATGTTTTATTTGTTTGGTTGAGAATAACACATAATTGAGAGAAATGTACAAAAAAATCCTTAATGGTTACTTCTTTTTCTATTTCAATTCTTAACATACCAAAAGTTTTATTTCGATCCTTAACATTTGAAAAAATTTGTAAATCTTTGCATTAGTTTTTTCATTAATCTTGAGAGGTGGCGCATTCTTATTCATCCATATAATTAATTTTACTTAATAAATTAATAACATACGCTATATAAGTAAAATTAATAAAAAATCTTTAAAAATATAGAAAAATTATTAAAAAATCCAAAAAATAAAAATATGTAAATTAATATATATTGTTAAAATTATTAAATATCATTTTTATATTTTAATAAACTTAAAAAAATTCAAAATTCCTAATAAAAAAGAAAAATTTGAGAAAATTAAAATCTGGCTACCTAAGGATGGGAGTCATCAGCGATCATTAGGGGTGGTGGTAGTGTGTGTTACGTAACTCGACTTTAACTTAATGGGTTTTTAGCTGCCTAAGGGCATGGTTTATAACCTACTCACTAAGTGGGTAGTGTAGCCCTTAGGGCGCTTGTGGTTTGCGTAATTTAACTTCAACCCAATGAGTTTTTAACCTTTTTCTTTTGTTGCTTTGGGTAGCCATAAGTGAAGTGGGTCACGATCCAAGCCCTTAAGTGATCGGATTTCCATTTTTTTAAATTTTCCAACTTTTTATTTTTTTTCCAAATTTTATTAATATATTATTAATATAAATATTAATATCTATTATTAATATATAAATATTTATATAAGTATATATATAGCTTTTAATTTTGTAGATTTTTTTTCATTTTTTCTATTTTTTAATCTATTTTTATATATTTTTATTCTTTTTTAATGTGTTTTATTATTTTTTTAAATTAGAGGTGGACTGATGTTGTGATGTCACGTGTTCGTAACAATGGAAAAACCTACCTAACAAAACCTGACGGAATGACTTATTTGATAAAGATTGAAAACATTTAAGACTGAAATGAAACTTTTGAAATGTTAAGGACACTTTTATACTTTTCCTTATAATCAAATTAGTTTTTTGTTTTGCTGCATGGATAATATAAATTTTCTTGTTTAATCTCATTTGCGTTTATTTATATATCACTTGAAAATATTTAATCTTTCCTAACAAATGTTCAACTATCATTGTTCAATATTGTACCCATTTTCAAATATTCTCTAACAAAATTAAGTTATTTCGTTAATGTAGATAGATGGACATTTCAAGTGTTGTTTAACAAATAATAATATGGGATTTATTATAATAACTTGCCTTCTATGTATCTAAATACCCTATACTCTTAAAAAACATAGCACTTGAAGGAGGGTCACTATGTCATCCCTAAAGTGGGGAAGAAGTAGACTCTAAAGGTGTTATTAAGGATAAGTGTAAATTTCGTGAATTTAGCTATTTGAGAGTATAATTGAATTCTAATACTGTAGATAACTTCATGAGTCGATAAGTCTAAGTAAGATAAAAATTTTATTAAGTTATGAATTTGAATATATTATTAGTAATAAAAATCTTAAAATTTTGATCAAAACTTTAATCGGAAATGAAAACCCTAATTCTTATATATTCGTAAGTATCGGAGATTGAACCTGAACTTGACAAAAATCCAAAAATTATAATTTTAAGTTTACAAAATGAATAATTATGCCTTAACAATAATGAAATCCTAATCGAATATAATTATCGATTAAAATGCGTAAAATTAACAACGAACGCATTGAAATAATTTCTAAATATTATAAATGTAATTGTTAATAATTAAATTAATAAATTTTATAAAAATTCAACATTATTTTATAATTATTAAATTTATAATTTTTATATTTAGAAATTGCTAAATTTTCTATTCTTTTTTTTCATTTCCTTTTACTTCTCCAGATTTTTCTCCTTGCTATGTCTAGCTTTTAGAAGTGAGATTTGGTAGACTTTTGTGTGTATTGAAATCACCATGTGTTAAGTATGTGTGCAAAACAAAGAGAATAGATAAACACCTTGTCAAATCATTTTAACACTAACTTGCTTTTTCCTTTTCTTTTTTTTTTTTT